>JABWTJ010000596.1:0-472963 GCA_016801875.1 Solanum sitiens
ACGCGTCTCGATTGTAGCTCGGGGCGTTACAAAATTGGTATCAAGCACGAGGGTTAAGTGTCCTAGGATGTCTGAAAGCGCACTAAATAGAGATCCTTTTCACATGGGTGTTGAAGTGCACAAACACATAATGAGAAAGGAGGCTAATGAAGTGTTTTAGGAAAAACTTCACTTTGTTGTTACTCTTATTGTGCATAAGGTATGATCGAATTCCATTATAACTTGACATTCTACGTTTCAGATCATGCCTCTCCGTAGAGCTAACGCTAGGAATGCAAACGCAGCTCCTCCAGTCTGAGATCATGAAGTCTTCAATGTTGAGTTCAGGAATTCCATACAGATGTTGTCTCAGAGTATGACCCACCAGAATAATCGGGTTTATGCTCCTGTGAATGAAAATGGTGGATCAGCAGCAACAAGGATCCATGACTTTATTAGGATGAATCCGCCTGAGTTCTTAGGATCACAGACTAATGAGGATCCTCAGAATTTCTTGGATGAGATCAAGAAGATCTTTGAGGTAATGCAAGTCACTGGGAATGATCGGGTTGAGTTGGCATAATACCCGTTGAAGGATGTTGCTCATATATGGTACACTTAGTGGAAGGAGAATAGGGGTACAAATGCAGCTCCTATCACGTGGGATTGTTTTAGTGAGACTTTTCTCGACAGGTTTTTCCCAATTGAGTTGAGAGAGGCAAAGGCTCAGGAATTCATGAACTTGAGACAGGGTAACATGACAGTCGAAGAGTATGGGCTGAAGTTTAAGCAACTCTATAGGTATGCTCCTCACATGGTTGCTGACTCCAGGGCTCAGATGAATAAGTTCTTGTATGGAGTGTCGGATTTGGTGAAAACTGAGTGCAGAAATACTATGTTAATTGGAGATACGAACATCTATAGGCTTATGACTCATGCTCAGCAGGTTGAGGGTGATAAGATTAGGTAACAGACCAAGGAGAATAAGAAGGCTAGGACTAGGAACTATGACTATTCTCAGCAGAAATTGGGTGGTGGAAATCGCTCGCAGAGTCAGCAGAAGTTTTCAGCTCCAGCCCCTTCATCAACTAGTGTTCCATTCTCCAAGAATAGGTATGACCAGAGGGTAGAGCACCAGGCTCTAAGTTTCAGGAAAGTGTTTCGGGCACAAAGACTTACCCTTCTTGCCCTAAGTGTGGTAAAAACCATACAGGCGAGTGTCTTGCAAATAAGGATTTTTTGGGTGCGGTCAATCTGTTCACAGGTTGAGGGATTGTCCTTCTAGATAGGTTCAAGGAGGTGGAAATGGTAGAGCTCAGTCTACAACTTCAGCAGCACTAGAAACTCGCCCGACTCAGCAGGGTAACTCATCTAGTATAGGTGGCGGTTAGCGTCAAAGCAGGTTGTATGCTCTTTAGGCTCGCCAGGATCAGGAAGGTTCTCCTGATGTAGTTACTGGTACATTATGAGTCTTTGACCTTGATGTTTATGCATTGTTAGATCTAGGGGCTACTCTTTATTTTGCAACTCCTTACATAGCGGGTCCAATTCAGTGTTAGTACAGAAACTTTCTTAGAACCTTTCTCAGTCTCTACTCTAGTCGGTGACCTAGTTATAGCTAGACGGGTATACAGAAATTACCCTATCATAGTCTCTCAGAAAGTCACCTCAGCAGATCTTGTAGAGTTAGAAATGGTAGTCTTCGTTGTCATTCTAGGCATGGATTGGATACATTCATGTTATGCCTCAGTCGATTGTATAACTAATTTTGTTCGTTTTCAGTTTCTAGATAAACCAATCTTAGAATGGAATGGTAGTAGCTTAACGCCTATGGGTCGATTCATTTCTTACCTTAAGGCCAAAAAGATGATATCTAAGGGTTATCTCTATCATCTAGTTCGGGTTAAGGATTCTAGCTCTAAAACCCAACTCTTGAATCAGTTCCAGTAGTAAGTGAATTTCCAAAAGTGTTTCCAGAAGATCTTCCCGGAGTTTCTCCCGAAAGGGAAATCGACTTTGGAATTGATCTCCTTCAAGATACCCAGCCTATTTCTATTCCTCCTTATAGAATGGCTCAAGTAGAGCTTAAGAAATTCAACGAGCAGTTGAAAGACCTTCTAGATAAGGGTTTCATCAGACCTAGTATTTCTCCATAGGGTGCACCAGTGTTGTTCGTAAAGAAGAAAGGTGGTTATCTTAGAATGTGCATTAACTATAGACAGTTGAACAAGGTCACAATCAAGAATAAGTACCCCATCCCCAGGATTTATGACTTCTTTGACCAACTTCAGGGTGCTAGTCATAACTCAAAGATAGACCTCAGATTGGGTTATCATCAGCTCTGAGTCAGAGATAGTGACATTCTGAAAACAGCCTTCAGAATTGGGTATGGTCATTATGAATTTGTAGTTATGTTATTTGGACTAACCAATGCTCTTGCAGCTTTCATGGATTATATGAAAAGAGTGTTCAAGCAGTACTTGGACTTGTTCGTTATTGTCTTTATTGATGATATCCTCATTTACTCTAGGAATGAGGAAGAACATGCAATTCATTTGAGAGTTGTTCTGCAGACTCTCAAAGATTGCCAATTATTTGCTAATTTAGCAAATATGAGTTCTGGTTGCAATTTGTTTCTTTTCTTGGTCACATTGTGTCTAATGAAGGGATCCGAGTGGATTCATAGAAGATAAAAGCAGTGAAACAATGGCCCAGACCTACCTCTGCTATAGATATCAGAAGTTTCTTAGGTCTAGCGGGCTATTACAGAAGGTTCATGGAAGGATTTTCGTCCATTGCCTCACCATTGACTAGGTTGACTCAGAAGATGGTCAAGTTTTAATGGTCAGATGATTGTGAGAAAAGCTTTGTAGAATTGAAAACAAGATTACAGCTTCTGTCTTGACTCTACCAGAGGGTTCAGATGGTTATGTAATATATTGTTATGCATCCAGAGTGGGCCTAGGTTGTGTGTTGATGCAGCGAGATAAGGTTATAGCTTACGCTTCTAGTCAGCTTAAGGTGCATGAGAAGAACTATCCAACTCATGACCTCGAGCTTGCAGCAGTGGTGTTTTCACTCAAGATCTGGAGACACTACTTGTATGGAGTTCATGTAGATGTGTGTACTGATCATGAGAGCCTTCAGTATATGTTCACAAAAAAAGAGTTGAATCTTCGCCAGAGGAGATGGCTTGAGTTCCTTAAGGATTATGATATGAGTGTGCATTATCATCCCGGTAAGGCGAATGTAGTCGCAGACGCTCTTAGTAGACTATCTATGGGTATTTTAGCCCATGTTGAGGAATAAAGGAAGGAGCTAGTGAAGGATGTTCACATGCTTGCTCGCTTAGGAGTTCGCCTTATGAGCATATCAGAAAGCGGTGTAATAGTTCAGAATGGGGCAAAATCTTCATTAGTAGTGGAGGTTAAGGAAAAGCAAGGCAGTGATCCAATCTTCCTTGAACTTAAGGGTGTAGTCCACAATAAGGGAGTGGAGGTTTTCTCCAAAGGGGAAGATGGTGTACTTCGCTACCACGGTAGATTGTGTGTTCCTCATGTGGGTGAGTTGAGAAAACATATTCTTGCAGAAGCCCATAACTCCAAATATGTTATTCATCCAAGTGGCACTAAGATGTACCGCAATCTACGGGAAGTCTATTGGTGGAATGGAATGAAGAGAGATATAGAAGATTTTGTGAGTAAGTTCCCCAATTGTCAGCAAGTCAAGGTAGAACATCAGAAACCATGGGGTATGACTCAAGGGATCGACATTCCTACTTGGAAGTGGGAAGTTATCAATATGGATTTCATCACAGGGTTACCTCGTACTCGCAGACAACATGACTATATTTGGGTGATAGTTGATAGGATGACTTAAGTCTTCTTGTTTTTTGGCGGTCAAGACTACAGATTCGGCAGAGGACTATGCCAAGCTTTACATTAATGAAATTATGAGGTTACGTGGGGTTTCGTTGTCTATCATCTCAGATAGAGGTCCTTAGTTTACCTCTCATTTCTCGAAGTCGTTTCAGAAGGGTCTTGGTACTCAAGTTAACCTTAGCACAACATTTCATCCGTAGATGGATGGACAGGAAGAGCGTACCATTCAGACCCTAGAGAATATGTTGAGAGCTTGTGTGATCGATTTCAAAGGTAGTTGGGATGATCACCTTTCTCTGATTGAGTTTGCCTAAAACAATATCTACCATTCCAGCATTCAGATGGCCGCTTATGAGGCTTTCTATGGGCGTAGATGTAGATCTCCTGTTGGTTGGTTTGAATTAGGTGAAGCAGCTTTGATAGGGCCAGATTCAGTCCTTTATGCTATGGAGAAAGTTCAACTCATTAGAGATAGACTTAAGACAGCCCAGAGTCGTCAGAAATCTTATGCAGATGTAAGGAGGAGGGAACTATAGTTTCAAGTTGATGATTCCATTTTTCTTAAAGTCTCACCTATAAAAGGGGTGATGAGATTTGGCAAGAAAGGGAAGCTCAGTCCTAGATATGTAGGCCCTTACAAGATCTTGAAAAGGGTTGGCAAGGTGACATATGAGTTAGAGTTACCAGCAGACTTAGCAGCAGTGCATCCGGTCTTCCACATCTCACTCTTGAAGAAGTGTGTGGGTGACCCAGCCTCTATAGTGCCATTACAGAGTGTGGCGGTGAAAGATAGTCTTTCTTATGATGATGTACTAGTTGATATTCTTAACCGTCAGATTAAAAGGTTGAGAAACAAAGAAGTCATTTCAGTCAAGGTTTTGTAGAGGAGTCAGTCCGTAAAGGGAGCTACTTGGGAAGCAGAAGCAACCATGAAAGTCAAGTATCTTCACCTCTTTCCTTCCGAATCCACTCCAGCTTAAGGTAATAGTTCCTCTTCAGTTTTACAGTCTTTCATGCGTGAATTCAGTCTTAGAATCATGTTCCCTCAGTTTGTACTTGCATTTTCAGCGTATTTGTATGTTCTCGATACTTAGTTCTATCAAAAACTCAGTTCTCAGTTTTTAGTAGAAGGGTGTGCAACTTTCTCCCTCTATTTCAGCTAGTTTAGTCTTCATTCGAGGACGAATGTTCCCGAGGGGGAGATAATGTAACACCCCGTATCCACAACAGACTAAAAATCAATTTTTCAAAAAAATCTGCAGATCTGCAGGTGCAACCAACGTGACTATCGATGGACCGTAGCTTGACCCACGATCCGTCCGCCACAACCGTCGATGGGATCAGAGACTCCCAAAATTCAGCCCGAAAAAAATTGGCTAAGTCTTGATCGACGGACAAACCTACGGTCCGTAAGTCAGACTACGGTTCGTATTCCATAACCGTCGATCGATACCCCCTTTCATCCACTCTCTGACAAGGACCATTTTGACCAGCACAGTCCGTAGGTGGGAATTCGCAGACAGTTATGGGGGAAATACAGTTGGGTTTACTTCAAATGCTCATAACTCTTAGCGCAAAATTAATTTGGTGTCTTGTTACATTTTAAAAGATAGATAATTGAATTAGCTTTCCATATCCACCAACCTTACTAAAATCAGAGCTCCGAGTAAAAAGTTATCGTAGTTTTAGTAAAGGCCTGTCAAACAGACCCAATCTACGGACCAAACGACGGACCGTCGATTGAACGACGGACCGTCTATAGAGGTCGTCGTTTGGTCCGACAACAACTTACCCAGGGGTCTTTTGGTCTTTTTGAACTTTGTTTAAACTCTAAGATACGTCGTTTTGACCCTAAATCATAAGATTTTAGTCAATTTAAGCCTAGAAACATAACTAAAACTTACCTAAGTCAAATCATTAATCAAACTAAGAAAAATTAGAAGCTAGAAGGGAGAAAAAAGGTCAAGAACCCTAGTTCAAGAACACAGCAGGGTTCCAGCAGTTCCAGCCCCGAAACCTAAGTGTTTTTTCGTGAATTTCATCACCAGGTATGTGGGATTTCACTAGTGGGTTCCTTTCACCCATTGGGTCCCTAGTTTTCAGTCAGTTCTTGATTCTCTTATTATGATTAAACCTAGGGTTTCTAGAACTTTGATAGAACTTCATGAATTTATTAAGTATATGTTCCAAATCATATTGTAAAGTTATTATTCATATTATCACATGAATTTCAGAACCCTAGCTTTGTATTTCTTTAGTTCTCGAATTATACATGCTAGGTCATATATTTTAGTTACTTCATATATACATGCCTCAGTTATTAATGCATCATTATCAGATTAAATATTGCATTCTCAGTTTGCATGTTCAGTTTTGAGTTATCCAATATTTTACAGAAATTCATATATAATCAGTTAACTACATAAATCAATGGGAGTAGCATAATCCGAGTTGGACTAGGGTTCAGCGTACCCAATTAGTCCCAGAACTACTATCCAAGTAGGTTGTAAGTCCTCTGTGTGGGAAATCAGTTTAGTAATCACGCCAGCATGCCTTTATACCTTTGTCAGGGTATATTGGGTCCTCTCGATGGGGTGTATACAGCAGACTCCATATTTAGCTCATGTGATTTTATTATCGGTTATTAGTAGCTCCTACTATTCAGTCAGACTCTATTGCATTGACCATTTATCAATATATTCAGTATTCAGTTTAAGCATGTTATAAATTGGTCATTGCATTCAGTTAGCTCAGAATTCTCTATATCATGTTCAGATTATTATATTTATTTTTGTGCTTGGTCAGCTATGTTTTGTTTCATCGTGATTCTATCCTACATGCTCAGTACCCTTCAAGTACTGACGCATACGTGCGTTACATCTTCTCGTGATGTAGGTTCAGATTCTCAGCATCCAGATCACGCATAGATTGATTTTTGATCTCCCGTTCAGCAGATTCAGTGGTGAGTCCTCATTCTCCGAGGACAGAAGTCATGAGTTTCGTTTCAGTTTTTTAGTCATTTAGTTTCAGTATTTGCTAGATTTAGTTTGGGCTTCTCCCAATATTTCTATTCCTGTTTAGAGACTATTTTCAGACATAGTTAGTTTCAGCTTAGTGTTGAGTTAATATTTTCTTTGTATTAAACTCATCAGTTTTCATATATCTCAGTTTTAGCATATGAGTATCCCCCATTTTTTCATTTTAAATATTATTTAGCTTCCGCAACAATTTATTTTCTTTAGTATGCTCATGATCATGCCAGTTGGGTTAGCTTAGGATCACTTGTGGCCCTAGGTTCCGTGACCGCGTCTCGGGGGTGTCTCGGGGCGTGACATTTTCCTTTATGTTTCATTTTATTATTAAAGATCGTGTCATGTTTTTACAATCGTTAATTTATACTTATTTTATTAATTTTTACTTTTGAATACATGTTTTAAACTTTGTTATTTATATATATGCTTTTGATCATTATGTTGAAATACAGATATGTTAATCAAGATTCTAATGTAATCATTAAACTATTGGTGTCATGTAGATTAAAATTTTTAAACATGTAAAATAAATGACTTTAATCTTAATAGAGTTTTCAGTGGCTAAAAGATCCATGGGATGTCCAAGAAGGAAATTTGAGTGTTAAAAAGTAATGGTGGTTACACACTACCTTGGAGTTTTATTTATTCAACATTCTATATTATCGAGGCATTCAATTGATTAGTGACATCCAAAAAATAAAGGAATGTAGTGGGATGGTAAGTGTTGTACTCAACCTTAATCAAACGGTTGGGTTAAAATGTTGAGTTTGAGTCAATAAATTATCCCTCAAAGTAAGATGAATCTATATTAATCAAATATTAAAGAATTAATTATCTTCTTGTAAACTTTATATTAAAAGTCCCAAAAAATAAATTTTTAATCATATTGATCGAAACATAAATAACAAAATATGTCTTTTGTCTATCAAAGTAGTTGTTGGGAAAAATACTACAATATTGATATTATAATGGAATTATAAAATAGTAAATAACTTATCACAAACACTGTGTCGTGGCAAGCCACTGCCTTGAAAGCGATTTCGGCCCGACTCCGGTGCAAATCGTAGTAGCCGGTCACTCCCCAAGGTTCCACAGTTACTCTCAAACACGTGCACTCGTGGCTGAGAGTTTGGAGTTGCACAAAAATAATTGCCTAGGAATCCACAATAGGATGAAGGATTATTCAAGCCAATAAAAGGAAATTGTTGAGGGAGAGTAAATGAAAGATAGGACTTATTTATTTTTATTTTTTATTTTTTCTTCTCTATGTTTAGCTCCCAAAATGATAGTCCTTAAATAGGAAAAACATTTACGTTTCATCCATAAAATAAAATGTAAGAACTAACATATAATTAATGTAATGAAACATAACTCTTACTTTAATGACAAATTTGTCATAATACAAAGTAAGTCTTCTGAATGTTTCTTACGAAGTTAAGAAACTAACACTTGAAATAAATGTGAACCATTAATGAGGAAGTAACTTTCCTCTTTCACAATGTTCACATAGATTAATTACGGAGAGTTAAAAGATGTAACTTATCCTTTGCATTAAAAGAAAAAGAATATTATCCACAATCCCCCACTAATGCAAAGATAAAGAATAAGAATAATTTCTGGGCAAAAGAAAGGAACATGTACTTAAGTGTCAATATCTTTCGATTTGAATTGACACATAGTGAAATGAGGCAACAACACATATTCATAAAGTGAAGTGCTCTTGAACTAAATGGACATAAGTTGAGACCCCCACAACACATACCATATCCTTGATTGTTTTATGCAAACTCCGCGATACAACAAAGTGCTTTTATGGTCATGCACACACACCTTGGGTCTTATGAGTGCTCTAGAAAGACGACCCAATTCTTTCATAAAAGGCGACCACACCTTTACACTCACGTAGGTGATTCCATCAAGTCTATCTCAAATAGACCACCTTAAGGCTATAGAGTCATTAAGAGCAAAATAAGCTCAACCTTATAAAATACTGCCTCACGCCGTAGGGATAGAAACTGTAGTGTATATTGAGGCCTAACAGGTCCACCACATTACCTCAATAAATGGGCTTTAGCCCCATCCCCCTCGACGTTTCAAGGATTATTTTCCTTGTCAAGCCTTTGGTCATAGGATCCGCCAAATTTCTTTCGGACCTTACATATTCCAAAGAAATAACACCCAGTTTCAACAACTATTTAACTGCACCATGTCTGATGCGAATGTGTCTCTTTTTTCCATTGTACACACTATTTTTGGCAATTCCAATTGCTGCTTGTGAGTCACAATGAAGAGAAACTGGTGAAGCTTGTCTTCCCCACAAAGGCATATCTGCCAAAAGATTTCTCAGCCACTCAGCTTCTTGCGCTGCCAACTCGAGAGCAATGAATTCTGATTCCATAGTAGAACGTGCTATACAAGTCTGTTTGGAAGACTTCCACGAAATAGCACCTGCACCCAAAGTAAACACATAGCCACTAGTGGAGCTAACTTCATCATTGTCAGTTACCCAGTTTGCATCACAAAAACCTTCTAAAACAGCAGGAAATTTGTTAAAATGCAAACACCAATTCATAGTACCTCTCAAATACCTTAGCAATCGATAAAGAGCATTCCATTGTTCACTATTGGGATTATGAGTATATCTACTCAATCTACTAACAGCATAAGCAATATCAGGCCGAGTATAGTTCATGAGAAACATTACACTCCCAATTATTTTAGCATATTCAGTTTGAGAAACACTAGATTCTTTATTCTTTTTCAAGTGTATGCTAGGATCATAAGGAGTTCTCACTGGAACTACATCAAAACAATCGAACTTTTTCAACATTTTTTCAATGTAATGAGACTGACACAAAGAGAAACCATTAGCTGTTCTTTTGATTTTAACTCCCAAAATCACATCTGCTTCACCAAGGTCTTTCATTTCAAATTTAGAAGACAAAAAGTTCTTAGTGTCATTAATCACATTCACATTAGGACCAAAGATTAACATGTCATCTACATATAAACATATAATGACACAATCTGAACCTATCATCTTAGAATAAACACATGTATCAGATGAATTTACAACAAAGTCATTATCCACCAATGTGATATTAAATTTTTCATACCATTGCTTAGGTGCTTGTTTTAGTCCATACAAGGACTTTCTCAGTTTGCATACTTTTCCTCTTGTCCTGGAACCACAAAACCCTCAGGTTGAGTCATATAGATCTCTTCCTCTAAATCACCATTTAGAAATACTGTTTTAACATCCATTTGATGTACTACTAAATCATGAATAGCGGCTAAAGCAATAAGAGTTCTAATGGTCGTTATTTTAGTCACAGGAGAATAAGTATCAAAGTAATCAACACCTTTCTTTTGGTTAAAACCCCTAATCACAAGTCTAGCCTTATATTTATCAATTGTACCATCAGGTCTCAATTTCTTCTTAAATATCCACTTGCAACTTATGGGTTTACAACCTTTAGGCAAATCATACAAGTCCCAAGTGTGATTAGAAACTATAGAGTCTAACTCATTTTTAATAGCCTCTTTCCAAAATATAACATCTATTGATCTCATTGCTTCATCATAAGTCTTAGGATCTTCTTCTATTAAATAGATAGACACTAATTCATCATTTAAAACATTAATATCAAAATTTTCAGCTAAGAAAGTAGTGATAAAATCAGAACCAAAACTTGTCTCAATTCTACGTCTCTTACTCCTTCTAAGTTCATCTTCATGCTCATTAGAAATAACTCTAGAAGAAGGTACAACATGAGAATTAAAAGACATAGACGTAGAAGCATTATTTTGCACATCACTTGGCACATTATTTTTCAAAGGAAAAATATGCTCAAAAAATTCCGCATCTCTTGATTCACAAATAGAATGATCATTTAGAGACATAAATCTATATGCAGCAGTATTTTGAGCATAACCAATAAAGACAGTATCAGAAGTCCTAGAACCAACATTTACTCGTTTAAAATCAGGTAGACCAACCTTAGCCAAACACCCCCACACTTTCAGAAATTTCAAATTAGGAGCAAATCCTTTCCACAACTCATATGAGGTTTTGTCTAACTTCTTATGCGGGACTCTATTAAGAATATAACATGCAGACAAGACTGCTTCTCCCCACATATTGTCAGATAGACCAGAGCTTAAAAGCATAGAGTTCATCATTTCTTTAAGGGTTCTATTTTTCCGTTCGGCTACACCATTTTGTTGGGGAGTATATGGAGCACTAACCTCATGTATAATACCATTTTTCTCACAAAAATCTTCTAGAGTTTTAGTACTATATTCACCACCCCTATCAGATCTAAACCTCTTGATTTTCCTGTCGAATTGATTTTCCACTTCTGCTTTGAATTTCAAAAACATGCTTTCAGCCTCATCTTTAGACTTAAGAAGATATACCTTAGTGTATCTAGAAAAGTCATCAACAAAAGTAATGTAATACTTTTTTCCACCTTTGCTAACAGTGTTCTTGAAATCTGCTAAATCTGAATGTATTAGTTCAAGTAATTCAGTCTTTCTACTAATAACAGATTTGAAAGGTTTTTTGGCATGCTTTGCTTCTACACACACAGGACATTTAGAAAAATCATCAGTTTTTATCATAGGAATTAATTCCACTTTTCTAAGCCTTTTAATAGAAGCAATATTAACATGACCTAGTCTACCATGCCACAAATTAATAGACTCAACAATATAAGCAGAATTTGAAATGCTTGCATTATTGGCAATTTCTTGAACAATGTTCAATACAAATAATCCTCCACTAAGATATCCCGTCCCAACAAAGTCTCCTCCACGAGAAATAATTATTTTATCAGGTTCAAAAACAAGTTTAAGGCCTACTTTGTTGAGAAGTGCTCCGGAAACTAAGTTTCTACGGAGGGAGGGAACATACAAAACATTGTTCAAGTATAATGTCTTTTCAAAAGTTAATTTAAGCAAAACTTTTCCTTTACCCATTACTACAGCAGTAGTGGAGTTACCCATATATACACACTCTCCATCAGTAGACTCCTCAAAGTCATTGAATAACTCTTTATTGGCACAGAAATGCCTTGAGGCGCCTGTGTCTAGCACCCAGTCAATTTTGTTTGCCACCAGATTTGCCTCAACAACTACAGCAGCAATCACTTCATTACCCTCAGCAAGATTAGCTTGGACATCACTTTGTCCTTCCTTCTTTGAGTCTTGCCCTTTTCTTTGATAGCACATGGCAGCTCTGTGACCAACTTTTCCACAAACAAAACAAGAGCCCTTAAATTTTTGAATTTGACTCTCCGGCTTATTGAATTGATTTTTCTTCTTCATAAGTTCCTTTTTCGAGACTTTCTTCTATTTGCCTTTGAACCTGTCTTTCACAACAGTACTAGAAGATTCAACAAGATTAGCTTTAGAAGAATTAAGAGAAAGTTCTTCCATCTTATCTTTGAGACGGTTCGCCTCTTCAGTCCTCATGTGACTAATAAGTTCTCGGAGGGTTAAATTCTTTTTCTTATGTTTTAATTGATTTCTATAATCACTCCAAGATGGTGGAAATTTTTCAAGCAGAACGTTAGCCTGAAATATCTCACATATCTTCATGTCCTCATTGAGAACATCAGCAGTCAAGTTCTCATATTCGTGAACTTGTTCCATTATTGGCTTATTATCAACCATTTGGAATTTAATCCATTGACCGACAACATATTTTTTCTTTCCTGCATCATCAGCACCATATTTCTTTTCCAAACTATCCCATATTTCTTTGGCAGATTTATAATTTAAAAATAAATCAAATAAAGGGTTAGTCATATGATTTAGCAAATGTCCTCTAACAATTTTGTTATCCTTTTCAAACTTCTTTTTAAGAACATCATCAACAGTTATAACATTGCTAGAATCAGTAGTAGTGTTAGAACCATTCATAAAAGATTCTTTAAATAAAACATAATCAACTTCTAATTGTTCAAAGAAAATTAAAAGTTTTTGTGACCATCGCTTAAAATTATTTCCATCCAAAGGCTCAAGTTTTGACAAATCATTAAAAGTTTTGTTCAAAGAAATAGCCATTATCAATATTGTATGTTAGTAAAATCGCTTTCAAACTGTTGGGAAAAATACTACAATATTGATATTAGAATGGAATTATAAAATAGTAAATAACTTATCACAAACACTATGTTGTGGCAAGCCACTGCCTTGAAAGCGATTTTGGCCCGACTCCGGTGCAAATCGTAGTAGCCGGTCGCTCCCCAAGGTTCCACAGTTACTCTCAAACACGTGCACTCGTGGCTGAGAGTTTGGAGTTGCACAAAAATAATTGCCTAGGAATCCACAATATGATGAAGGATTATTCAAGCCAATAAAAGGAAATTGTTGAGGGAGAGTAAATGAAAGATAGGACTTATTTTATTTTATTTTTTATTTTTTCTTCTCTGTGTTTAGCTCTGATACGCTCAAACTTACTTCTCAAATAAGAAGTAAAGCGGTCGTATCAAGTAAAGAACCCAACTAATGAGGTTGGGATCGATCCCACAAGGAAAATAGTTCAGACTTAACTTTATTTTATTATTACTATTATTTAGCCAACTGTTTTCCAATAAACCAAAAGACAAAAAGGGGGGTTTTATTTCTAAATTAATGAAAATAATTAACTAAATAAGAATGAACAACTAACAATTTTAACTTTCGGAGTTTTAATCAAATTGTAAAATTAACTAGGGCTTTAGTGTTCCCCAAAGGTTCCTAACTTGGTAAATCTAACTATAACATCTCTATCCTGATATCTTGCATGTAAAGTGATAAGTTATGTATCTCTAAATCCTTGGTCCGGCATCTAGAGAATTTCACTCCGCACCTTGGTTCGGCTACGTGTGTTGCTATACTAACCCTTATCTTTACCTCATATTAAACATCGTATTCGGTATTTGACTAAGCTATTAACTCGTACCAACCAATACTAGTCTATTAGATAGTCTACACTAAATCTATGTTGATAATTCTTTTCCTATTATCTACCTCCTTGGTCCGGCAAGTAGCATTAAGGCGAGTTCTAACGTTGGCCACCGTTAAAAAGAATTCTAAACGAAAGAATTATCAATACATGCAAGACACCACTCTAGAAATTGTTATTGAAGTTAGATTTCTACCTTGTTATTCACCCATGGTTCCCACAACCCTAGCTATGAGGTTTAGTTACCCATGTTCGTAATTACACAATTCATATCGTTAATGGAAAAGTTCATGCACTTACTTTTATGAAAACGAATAATTTCCCAGAATTCAACTTGATTAATCACCGAAATCCACAACAATCAATTCCCGGAAAATATCTTAATTTCCAAAATCAAGAGTTTACTAATATAATCGAAGAACTATAAACTAAAAATTATCCAGAAAGTCTCACCTCAAAAATGAGGTTTTTCCAACTATTTATAAGAAAAATAAAAACCTAATCAAATAAGGATTCTATTTACTAAAAATCTGTCCAAACGCGTCTGGGTCGACGGACCACGTGACGGACCGTCATGTACACGACGGACCGTCATAGCCTCCGTCGTCCCATACTTCACATCTTCTCACGTTGTTTTCTTCATTCCCCCCGACGGACAGGTATGACGGACCGTCGCGAGCATGACGTCCCGTCGAGGGTCTTCGTTCCAATACACTTGAACTTTGGAATTTTGGGTACTGGGATTACTCTCTGATAATTACGACGAACATGCAGGACGGACCGTCGTATCTGTGACGGTCCGTCACGAACTTCCGTAATCCCACACTTGGTCAGACTTCCCCAAATTTCCTTCAGCAACTTCTTCCTTCACTACGATGCCACCTACGGACCGTCACAGCCGCGACGGACCGTCATAGGCTCCGTAGGTGGTCTCTTCTGCAATTCTTTCTCAAAAACTCCCGCGTTCTTCCTTAGACAGATTTTCTGCAAACAAAGATAAACTTATATCAAAATCAACACAAAAAGGCTCTCGACACACACTAAACTTAAGGAAAAAGTATTAGAAATACCGTGAAACCACGGTACATCAACACCCTCAACTTAAATTCGTTGTTTGTCCTCAAGCGACGCACTATGACTCACTACAAATTCTTTGTACAAAAGTATCCATATTTTAATTTCCGCAATCATTTGGCTATCAACCTCGATTATTCTCATTATGTTCATGCATGGTCTCACTATTAGGCATTGATTTGTGTAGAATCAAACCATAACCCAGATTTACTACGCAATGATGCCTATCCTCTTCAATTTCTCACCGAGATGCTAATATTTCTGGTCTTACAACTCCTGTCCTTACTTCAAATAACATCCTCATTTTTCACATAATGATTTTAGTTTGAGTATAAGGATCACGTTTCGACACTCACTCTCAGAACAAATTCACCACTCATTTATACATATTGCCATAGGCTTGCCCTTATTTTCACTACTTCAAATTCCTCATACGCACTTAGGATCACAATAGGACTTTTTTAGATTGTAACATAGGCTCAGGGTCAGGTAGGGTGTATTTAGATATACTTTAGTGACTTGTTGCCCTCCTTGACATATCATTCTTATTTCGCCCTATTACTCAATTTTCTTTTCACTTTGCTGTTTTCCCTTTCTTATCCTTATGTGTAAGTGACTTTTCTCTTTTCTTGTGTTTATTTTGCTTTTGGTTATTATTAACTTTTTTTTTTTTAGTCACTTCTGTTTTATTCTTTCTTTCTCTTCATTCTTTCAACCCCACTTTCCGTGGTTTTCCTTATAGCAGCCACCCTCAACTCATGATTTTGCCATGAGTCAAGGTTCACAATACCCATGGTTGGGTCAGGGCCAAAACAAGGTTGCTTTCTGCATTAGCCACCCTCAACTTATGCTTTTGGCATAAGCTGAGGTGCACATGTCCAAGGAGGGACCAGGGCCAACACATTGCTCCCAGAGAAGATCATTTGGGGTAAAAAAAAATCTAGTTTAGGCTCAATTCATTTGGATCAAAAAGGGATTAACTTCATTTGGTTTTCTGTTATTTTTAGGCTCAAGATTGACTATTTCGAACAAGGGCCTATGATCTTTTCCTAAGTGATTGTTTTGACTCACTCTCAGTAGGACTAACCAGGCAAGTTCTAGCTCAGTATTAATGGTGGTCATTCGACTTTACCTCACACTCACATGACATTCCTTGCATTCCCAGAGTATTAGACACCTAGTTCAAATCTTAGATTCAGGATCATGCAGAAGTGTATCCTTGTTTCATGTTTCAAACCACACAATTATCACTTACTGTGCCTAGTCATGCAAATGATTATCGAGATATCATATTTATATTAGCCATCATGCTTCAGATTTATACTGTGTACATAAGATATGACATGCCAGTTCAACAGTAAAAGTAATCAGTCTTTTGGGGAAAAAGAACACAGGCAAGAAAACCCCAAAAGAGGATCGTGAACTTGGGCTACTCAGAATTCACCCAAGTGTTCACTTTCCATTTACCCCACCCCCTACAAAAAAAAAATATGCAATTGTCCCCAATGCATAGAAAAGTTAAACTACGTAAAAAGGTAAGTGAAGCAAACCTGAGGCGCTAAGCGCCGGTGATCAGCAAGCTGGTGGGTCCGGTTCCCCGAAACCTGCTCCCTGCGTAGTCTGGACATCCTCAGTAATGTTCGCAGCATTCACAGCACCATCAGTAGCGCCTCCCACAGAATCTACAATTTTGGAGCTAGACGCCCCGGCAGCTACTTCTACAGCCCTCAACCTACGGGCCTCCTCATCGGCAATCGAGGCTCTCCTCGCAGATTCCATCTCACGGTGCTCCTTCTTCCTTGCCCTAGCCTCATCCTCCTCTCGACCCCTGCGTCTCTTGACATGCTCTTGTGGGGGAGGTGGTGGAACATCAGAAGTGGTAAACAGGGCGGCCATCACGGTGTCATCGGCAGGCTCCGCAGAAGGGGCCTCAGACTCAGGCACCCTCGCCTCTAAAATCATATCAAGATCCGCCCGCAGACTCTCAACCGCAGCCTGGAGAGTCGACATGTCCACCGGAGGGGCTGGTCGGGCTAGTACTCGTAATTCAAATGCGTCTAAGCGCTGGTGTACCCCGGCGATCTGCCTCTCTGTGTGCTGTATCATCTTGCGCTCCATGCGCTCCTCTGCCTCAGCAATAGTCTTCTGCATCCATGGCTGAATGTGATGTAGAAGAGTAGCCATCTGTGCCTAAAGTTTCTGAACCCGAGCTAGTGGGACCAGAGTGGCAGAAGGAGCCCAGCGAGAGGAGCTCGGGGCAGTGCTACTACCCGGGATAGACTCGACCGGAGTAGTGTCAGTGTGTGCAGAAGCAGCACGGGAAGCATCATGAGCATGCTCTACGGTGTCGGCCAGGTTCTCACCAAATGGGGCCACCTCTGGACGGGGCCCTCTGCGTGGGGCCAACTCATTGGCCTCATCCCTGATGAGGCCGATATCAACATTTCCTGGCGGGGTCTTGAGCTGGTCAATGTGCCAAATGGGCACACCTGCTGATCTGCACAAAGAGAAAATCATGCAAGGGAAAGGGTAAGTTGTGGTGACCTTGAAGGCCCTCTCGTGCATGACCGCTTGGAGAAGCCAAGCGAAATCGACGTCGAACCCTGCCATCATAGCAGCCATCAGCACTGCACGATCCCAGGTGACTATGTTATCCGCAGCAGTGGGGGAGAGACAATGGCGGACGATCAACCAGAGAAACTTGGCCGTAAAGGTCAAGTTGGCCTTCCTGATGGCCCCCTTCGGCTCCATCACCCAATCCGCAGCCTCTCCATCAATAGATAGGTGCAGTGCCATCCACCTCTTGGTGGTCTCTCTCAGTGAAGGCTCACGTAAGAACCGGCCCTCTTTAACAATTTGCCACCGGTAATCAAACTCGGCGGTGAGAGGTGTGCTGGTGGAGTCAGAATCCGTGCCGTACAGATATCGGCGGATGGCTGGTAGGGAGATGTCAACCTGGATGCCTCGTACTCGGACGTGCTCAAGTGGGGCCTGTTTGGCGGGGGCAGACCGCCTATCGATCTACGAGCGAAGAGTAGCCACATAAGAGGCATAGAACTCGCGGACTAGCTCCTCACTGTAGCGACCCAAAGAACGAGCCGTCCACTCTAGCCGGTGTCTGGTGAAGAGGGTGTGAATATCTGGCATGGTGGGGAGACTTACCGTGAGGACCCGCCTCTCCAGTGTAAGAGTCCGTGTCATGACGCCTTTGTCATTGAGAACCTTGGCGTCTAAGTATACCTTGTATTGCCCGTCAACACACCACCGGTTGGGCTGATCGGCAACCGGGGCAGGAACTCCTGTTGGTGAGCCAGGGGTGGAGTCGGTGCTGTCAGCCTCATCATCTGAACCAGACTGTGTAGCTGTGGCAGGAGCAGAGGCGTCTGCAGACCCAGAGGCTTCCTCTGACCACGAAACTCTTAAGGAGCCAGATGCTCCTTCGTCTTGGGCAGTTGACCCAGAAGGAGTGCCGGTCAGTGTGTGCTCCTCATCAGACTGGGAGGCAGTGACTACGCCGGGCGCCACCTTCTTGGGCGTGACTCGCGATACACGTGGAGCTCGTTCTGGAGTAGCAGTAGGGGGCACGTATTCTGGATCATGCTCATCATCAGAGCCTATCACCAATCGGGCAGACGGGGCGACAGATTTTGAACGCCTACGTGCCTAAACGCGATCTTGTTTAGGTGCCATGATAGGTAGTACCTGTAACGAATCATCATTAGTACTTGAAGGATGAAGCATGACACAAAAGAAATAAACATTTGAGACAATAATACTCAGACACTCAAACCAGTGATAACAGCTCTGAAGTAGCAGTAGGTCACGACGGACCTGGTGACGGACCGTAGTGCGTAAGACGGACCGTCATGCAGTCCGTCATGTAATACTTGGCAACATAAAATATCAGAGGGAAAGTCTCAGACCGATACGACGGTTAAGCAGGACGGACCGTCACGGGTATGACGGTCCGTCGCAAGTGTCCGTCAGAGGACACTTAGAAAAAGTGTTGAGACCCATAGGACAGGGGTCTCTGACCGTCACGACGGTTGTGCAGGACGGACCGTCGTGGGTGTGACGGTCTGTCACATATGTCCGTCAGTGGACACTTGGAAAAAGTGTTGAGACCCCTAGGACAGGGGTCTCTGACCGTCACAACGGTTATGCAGGACGGACCGTCGTTGGTGTGACGGTCAGTCGCAAGTGTCCGTCAGTGGACACTTGGAAAAAGTGTTCAGACCCCTAGGATAGGGGTCTCTGACCGTCACGACGGTTGTGCAGGATGGACCGTCATGGCTACGACGGTCCGTCACACGTGTCCGTCAGTGGACACTTAGAAAAAGTGTTGAGACGCCTAGGACAGGGGTCTCTGACCGTCATGACGGTTGTGCAGGACGGGTATGACGGTCCGTCATCGGGTTGTCGTGCTGTGAAACAGAGACAGAACTGAGGGGTGCCAAGTTTTACCCCATGTGAGTCAGAATGACAACCCAAATTAGTAAGTTTTAAAGCCCTAATTTCTCTAGTATTGTCCAGGCAGTTTGTGGAATTACAGACCTAAGTTAGATAATATCTAGGCAAAAGCAGAAACCCATATGCAATCAATAGGGAAAAACAGTAAAACAACCAAAAAAAAAAAACATAGTAAAGGGTAGAGTTTCAGGAATACATACCTTGGAAGAGGAGACAATAATGCACAAATGATGGCACTCAAGTTAGAAGGTTAAGAATCACTGCAGTAAATTCCGACCAAGAGGGAAAATTTTGGGATGAACAATGGGAGAAGATGGGGAATTTGGGAAGAGAGTGAAGTTTGAAGGGGAGAAAATGGAGGGAAGATTAAGTGAAAACTGATAATGAAGGGGGGGGGTTTAAAACGTTTTAAACTTTTAAAATTCTGAAGCTGGGTCGGGTCGGGTAGCCGGGTAATGGCGTGACGAAACCCCGATGACGGTTCGTCGCAGTTGTGACGGTCCGTCACATGGTCCGTCGCCTGTGCCCTAGTTTTTCAAAATTACAAGAGAGCGTACCTGGCACGACGGAAGCATGCGACGGTCCGTCACAGGTGTGACGGTCCGTCGATGTATCCGTCAGTGACTGATGTAGAGTAACTTGTCTGCAGTACTTCCTGTAGATGTGCTACCTGAAAATTTACAACCCATAAATAGAAAATGCTACTGTTACTAGAAAGAGAAAAACACAAAAACTATAAACGTGATTAGATGATAACTATTGGGTTGCCTCCCAACCAGCGCCTGATTTAACGTCGCGGCACGACTGAGGACACTTGATTACTCAGATTTCATCAAGATAATATGCCTCAACCACCTCATTCGCCGATTCCGCATGACCAATATAGATTTTGAGACGTTGTCCGTTCACCTTAAACCGCACACCTTCCTTGTTTTCCAACTCAACAGCTCCATGAGGGAATAATTTGGTGATCAAGTACGGTCCAGTCCATTTAGACTTTAGCTCTAACTCGTGATCGTAGGGAAACAAGGGTTCTCTTCCGCTCCGTGTATTTGGCATACAAGGACGTCAAACCTAAAAAAAAATCAAAAACAACAGAAAAAGTAAAATCAGGAAAATATTAACTAAATTTTAGTAATAAATTAAAGTTAATCTAAAAGCTACTTTCCCCGGCAGCGGCGCCAAAATTTGATACGCTCAAACTTACTTCTCAAATAAGAAGTAAAGCGGTCGTATCAAGTAAAGAACCCAACTAATGAGGTTGGGATCGATCCCACAAGGAAAATAGTTCAGACTTAACTTTATTTTATTATTACTATTATTTAGCCAACTGTTTTCCAATAAACCAAAAGACAAAAAGGGGGGTTTTATTTCTAAATTAATGAAAATAATTAACTAAATAAGAATGAACAACTAACAATTTTAACTTTCGGAGTTTTAATCAAATTGTAAAATTAACTAGGGCTTTAGTGTTCCCCAAAGGTTCCTAACTTGGTAAATCTAACTATAACATCTCTATCCTGATATCTTGCATGTAAAGTGATAAGTTATGTATCTCTAAATCCTTGGTCCGGCATCTAGAGAATTTCACTCCGCACCTTGGTCCGGCTACGTGTGTTGCTATACTAACCCTTATCTTTACCTCATATTAAACATCGTATTCGGTATTTGACTAAGCTATTAACTCGTACCAACCAATACTAGTCTATTAGATAGTCTACACTAAATCTATGTTGATAATTCTTTTCCTATTATCTACCTCCTTGGTCCGGCAAGTAGCATTAAGGCGAGTTCTAACGTTGGCCACCGTTAAAAAGAATTCTAAACGAAAGAATTATCAATACATGCAAGACACCACTCTAGAAATTGTTATTGAAGTTAGATTTCTACCTTGTTATTCACCCATGGTTCCCACAACCCTAGCTATGAGGTTTAGTTACCCATGTTCGTAATTACACAATTCATATCGTTAATGGAAAAGTTCATGCACTTACTTTTATGAAAACGAATAATTTCCCAGAATTCAACTTGATTAATCACCGAAATCCACAACAATCAATTTCCGGAAAATATCTTAATTTCCAAAATCAAGAGTTTACTAATATAATCGAAGAACTATAAACTAAAAATTATCCAGAAAGTCTCACCTCAAAAACGAGGTTTTTCCAACTATTTATAAGAAAAATAAAAACCTAATCAAATAAGGATTCTATTTACTAAAAATCTGTCCAAACGCGTCTGGGTCGACGGACCACGTGACGGACCGTCATGGACACGACGGACCGTCATAGCCTCCGTCGTCCCATACTTCACATCTTCTCACGTTGCTTTCTTCATTCCCCCCGACGGACAGGTATGACGGACCGTCGCGAGCATGACGGCCCGTCGAGGGTCTTCGTTCCAATACACTTGAACTTTGGAATTTTGGGTACTGGGATTACTCTCTGATAATTACGACGAACATGCAGGACGGACCGTCGTATCTGTGACGGTCCGTCACGAACTTCCGTAATCCCACACTTGGTCAGACTTCCCCAAATTTCCTTCAGCAACTTCTTCCTTCACTACGATGCCACCTACGGACCGTCACAGCCTCGACGGACCGTCATAGGCTCCGTAGGTGGTCTCTTCTGCAATTCTTTCACAAAAACTCCCGCGTTCTTCCTTAGACAGATTTTCTGCAAACAAAGATAAACTTATATCAAAATCAACACAAAAAGGCTCTCGACACACACTAAACTTAAGGAAAAAGTATTAGAAATACCGTGAAACCACGGTACATCAAGCTCCCAAAATGATAGTCCTTAAATAGGAAAAACATTTACGTTTCATCCATAAAATAAAATGTAATTACTAACATATAATTAATGTAATGAAACATAACTCTTACTTTAATGACAAATTTGTCATAATACAAAGTAAGTCTTCTGAATGTTTCTTACGAAGTTAAGAAACTAACACTTGAAATAAATGTGAACCATTAATGAGGAAGTAACTTTCCTCTTTCACAATGTTCACATAGATTAATTACGGAGAGTTAAAAGATGTAACTTATCCTTTGCATTAAAAGAAAAAGAATATTAACCACAGTAGTGTCATTGACTGCGTATGATTTTGAGTAAAGGACTTGTCAAGACATCATTTAATCCAAGTTATTTGAGCGACATACATTATTTCATTGAAATCCAAGAGATATGTGTTTACATTTTAATAAACTTATCAAGTACACGACTAATTATATAAGATGTATAATATTTAGATCCTGTATGTAGAGGCCTTGAATAGGTGGAAAACTCTTGCGTTGATGAACAAAATGTTTGTACCACTTTTTGAAAATAAAAATATACACAATGAAATAATTACATATCTTTTTGAAAGACTTTGATGATGAACAACTACGGTAAAATGAAGAATTAATAACAAAATCCATAAACACTATGTTCAAAAGTAGATTATTGACGTAATTCAACACCGCGCGAAGCGCAGACAATTTACCTAGTTCATAAATATTGAAATTTCAAACATATGTACATTTGCAAGCATCCTATCTTGGTCCTCAATTGATTCTTTCCCTTGCTCAAGCACAAATTATGGGACAGGTGAATCCTCTATATATAGACAAAAAAAAAGTTAAAAATTTCAATCTTTATTACAATAGTCTTTTTTCACTTGTTATATTAATTACTTAAAATATTTATTCTACGTTATCAATTAGTACTTGTTAAATAGATCTATCAATCAATTAATTTTATACAATTATGTAACAAAATGTTTCCCTATTAAACTTTAATGCATAGAAATTACGCTATAAACCTCCTTTTTACATGAAGTACTGGTAACGTCTATATATAAAAGGAAAGAAATCGAGATTAATTTATGGAAAAAAATGTGCAAACACTATGGATAGATTGTGTAAAATAATTTTACACGATCACATTCCTTAAAATGTGATAATAAGTAATTCTCTATAATGAACATTAACGGCAAAACCTAAAAAAAATCATCATTAATGCATAGAAATTAACCTATGAACCTCCTTTGTACATGAAGTATTGATAGCATCTATATATAAAAGGATTCAAATTTAGATCATCTTATAAACAAAAGGTGCAAAAACCATATATAGATGTTGTACAATTATTTTACATGATCACGTTGCTTATGATGTGATAATAAGTAATTCTATAATAAACATTAATCGCTAACAAGACAAATTACATAATAAACTATTATGATAATTCAATTTAGGAAAATTTAATATGTGACAATGATGTATGTTGAAATGTTTATGTTGTTTTAAGGTTATTAAGAGTATTATATGTTGTGCATATTTAAAGGAGAGAGTGCAACTTTAAGATACGTGCATAAACATTTTTAAATTTTATTCGGGATTGTTTATAAGAATAGTTTATCATGTGCTAAGGAGCTCAATCAAAATATGTTATTGTTTGAACTACAATATTCCCTGGTGTGGAACTTAGGAACTCTGATGGACCACCATGCATATCTTTGGGAAAATAGCTATTGTAATTCCTTATAATATATTTGTCTAAATTTACTCCCTCTCTGAATCTTTCTCAGTACATAGTTCTTTATGTTTGGTTGATAATTATTAAAGTTATTTTGATGCAACTACTTTACCATTAATTGTGTAGTAGAAAATTCACTCAACATGATAAATAAATTAAATTTATCTTATGAAACTAATTCAAAGTTACATAGAATACATAATTGATAAAATTTCTTTGTTTTGGTAATATCAAATATTTATCAAGTGATATAGCTTTTGATTAAAATGTATTTTCGATTCACTATTTTCTAATACAAACTTTAAGTAAAAATTAGACATCGGTGTGCAACACGTGTGTGCGCGCGTGCATGCACACATATGCGTGTGGGTGTACGCGTGCGCGTGTATGTGCGTGTGTGAGTATGTGTTTGGTGTATGCAAATCCATCGAATTAAATGTCACAACAAATATTATTTGAACACATAGTCATAAATACAATGAGCACATAACTAAAAAATTTAAATATCAAACTCATCAAATTTGAATTTTAGATCTGTGTCTACTTGTAGTGTCAAACTATGTTAGTTTTCAAATCGGATCAGCAAGTCCAATCATAGCTTTCAATAAGAGAAACATCTTTGGTTGCCTAATTGGATTAATTAATCCAATGGATCATATTAGAATCGCCAAAGCATAAAAATATAATTAAGTAAAAATATAGTTATATATTTTCTCTAACACTTTAAGCTTTTAGATGAGATGATCACACACAAATGATTACATTAAAGTTTCGTTGCTTGTCATATAAAAAATATTGTTCTTGACACATAAGAAAAATAATTGGTACTTCACACATGTGGGACATGTTAAAAATGTAATTAAGTGAATAAAAGTGTACGCTCTCTGTGTATGATATATGGACTTCTGAATTGTAATTGACAATTAATGAGTTAAACGGTGTGAAATGTGAAGATCTTGAAATACATAATATCAAGTTCTTTAAATTTTTCAAGATATCCAAGTCAAGATTTATTGTTTATGATTAATTTTTTTTCTATTTATGAAGAATTAATTTAGTTTACAAAAGGAACATTTGTTGGAAAAATTTCTTATTTTATTCATCTTTTTATAAAACATAACAAAAAAAGGTCACACCTCCACGGGCAAATCCCAAACTTAACTAGCCCATTACCAAAAAAATAAACAAATAATCAAAAAACAGAAATGAATAAACCTAGGCCCAAACAAAACCGGATAGTGAAGTATATCTATTCTGAGGTAGGGTTGCTTTCTCCTCTCTTCTTTTGATTTTATTTTTTCACATAAGAATGCTTCCTCCTTGGACTAATCCATCATTTTGTCTTCTGTTGCTATGGAAAGAATCAGCTAACAAGAGTAGGTATCATGGTTTCTGAATTTGTCCTCCTTGCTAGCTATCGACTTAATAGTTTATTTTTTGTGGCGTTGTCAGCTTCCATGGGTTGTGCTTGTTGTTTTTTTACTATTGGATCTTGTCTAAAGGAGAAAAACCTCTTCACTTGGTAAGTCCTGTCACTTGTTTTGTTCTTTATCCTTTTCCTCTGGCGTATCTATCTATCTTTCTACATGTGTTCATGTGAAAAAGTTCATGGGAAGCTCTTCTCTGCCACCCTTTACTAGTGTTGATGATTCCTCTAGGTTTAATAAATCAATTCTTGACTCTTTATCCCCCATTTTTTCGAGTCCTTTTTAGTGGCTTAAATAGTATTTCCCCCATTTTGTTGCCTCCAAGGGTTTTGTAAATATTCTTCTTCTGGAGAAATTAATGTTGTACCCTTTCCTTAGCCCCTATACCCTTAAAGTTGATACTCTTAAGTACGGGCATAGTAGTTTGTAGTTGTTGATGATTCTCCTCTCATTAGCCTCCACGCTGTGGGAATCCCCATAAGACTATGTTCACCTTCATTTTAGGTCTGTAACTTGTCCATTTTATAAGCATATTAGACCAATTAACAGGACAATACCTATGAGTCTGCCTTAGTCTTGCCAGCATATACATGTTCATGTTACTGATGTCTTCTCCCCTTCATGCTTTATACTGTTTTTTTTTCTCCATGATTCTTATATTACAATGCTGGGTAGAGCTCTGTAGAAATGTCTCATATCTTCCAAACATTTATGCCCAACCACAACATTATAACTCTCTTAATTGAAGTCCATCGATGTTTAGACCTGCAAAAGAGCAAAGGTAGGACCAAGTTCGGGCAGATGAATCAGATTTTAGAAACAAATGAGCTAGTGTCTCTTGGTGAGGTCTTTCACAACACCAAAATTTGGTGCCCTCTACACCCCATCTTCTCACTCTATCATCCATTTTTAAATTTGTAAATTTGGTGCCCTCCGCACCAAAAATATGTTGAATGGTGCCTACTACAACTCTTCTTTGATCTTATACTGATAGAGAATAGTGAAAGCTCATTTAACTTGGCTGGCTATTCCCGCTGAGTCAATCTTACAGTCGGAGGATATAATGGTCTCTTATGTCTATCTAGGTTAAAGTCATAATCATCTTTAAATAATATGTTAAGTCTTTAAAGCGAATGCATTCTGCCCGCAAAATTACCGGAGTCGCACTATCAATTTGTACTTAATTCACAAACCTTTTGAACTATGCCAAACTCAATATTGCTTACCATAAATACACAAGTTGATCTTAAGAAAAAGGAAAGGAAACAACCAATAAATAAATGGAAGCTAAATGCTGAAGATTGTAAATGGCTAAAACATGTTAAGTTCGTAACTGAAATTCACGAGAATTTTCTATAAAAAGAATTTCATACCCCATGGAACTATACCCACCAGCTACCTGAGGTATCTGGAGCAGATTGGGAGAAGAAAATTGAGTTTGTAAATTCGTCCTCAATTGGATTTGTGAATCCAGATGATGATAAAAGTACATGTGATGGAGAATTCAGGAATTAAATCATGGAACATGAGAAAATCTTGAAATCCATCATGCTAAATTTTTTCACTATTTCAAGATATCCAAGTCTGGCTTATTATTTTTTTTCCGTTAACGAAGAGTTAGCTTTAGTTTTTAAGATGAACATAACATCGTGCGATTACTTTTGACTTTTAAAAAGGTGGGAATGGAAATAAAAGGATTGTGTATTTTTTAAAGAGTTTTAACTTTTTTGAAGGGTTGTGACTTTTCTGAAGAGTTGCAAGTTTTATGGAAGTTTGTTACAATTTCGAAGGGTTATGACTATACCGACAAGTTTTGACTTTTCCAAAGGACTGTGACCTCTCTAGTAAGGCACTATAAGCACATGTTCATACTACCCTTTGATATCTATAAATAGAGGGTTTCCTCTCATTTTTTGCATGACGGATTTCGAGAACCTCTTTTTATTCTGCATAAATAAGTTTTAGTATACTTTACTCCCGTTGAGTGATTCGCTGACACTGTGGTTTAAGGTACCAATATACTTGGAGTAAGATTGTTCTATCCTTGGAGAATATATTTTATTAACCTCCAGTACTTGAGGAATTTTTTTCCCTTAAGGACGCATGGTGCATTCAGAAGGCTGGAGTTTCTTCTTTTCAATATTGTTTCTCGTTTGTTGCACATTATATTTTCTTTACTAGTTTTAACTTTCTGGCTTTGAAAATATTTTAACACATTTCCTTCCAGAAAAGAAACAACTCTTCAAAATAGTCACAACCCTTTATTTTACATTCACACCTTTTAAAACCCAACAATAATTTCATAATGTTATACTTTTATGCCTCGTAAAAACTAAATTTAATTCTTCATTAATGGCAAAAAAATGACCATAAACATTAAGGTTTGACTTCCATATCTTGAAATATTGAAAGAAATGATTATGATGTATTTCAAGATGTGACATTTTGCATGGTTTAACTCCTAAATTATCAATCATATGTACATTTATCATATTTAGAGTGTATACTTTAATTTACTCAATTATATCTTTTTTTCTGTTTCGTGCATGTGTAATTTCCTTTTGATATATCTGGTGGTAAAATTTGAATACGTGACCTCTATTTGTGATCATGTAATCATCTAAGAATTTAATCAGTTAGAGAAAATATACAATTATTTACTTAATTTATGCTTTAAACATTCAGAGATGGAAATCCAATATGTGAGACTAGTTAATTAAATCAAATAGGCAGTGGAAGACAACATTCCGTTATTAAAGCCTATGATTGGAATCTTACTAATCAAATTTGCAAACTAGCATTGTTTGACACAATTAGCACAGCCAGATTTAGAATTTAAATTTGATGAGTTTGATCTTTAGATTTCTTAGAGTTGAACTCGATACACATCAAAATTATGTGTTCATTTAATTATTATTTTTTACATTTTGATGGACCCGTACACAAAAAATACTAATATATGTAGGCTGGATGAGCACATTGTTGATGGCTACATTCACCACTAATTTGAAGTACATAGGATGTAACTAGGGTGCACAATAAGAGAAACTTAGCCTAGAGGGGACTTGGGAGGGGTGAGATTGGCGCACGAGGCACGGAATTACCCTTTTGGATTTGAGGTTTAAGAGCATATCCAAGTGTGGGAGGTGATTGAACATCAGAGATTGTTTGCTTAACTTCACAAGTAGTTTGAGCCAATAGAAAATCTAAGCATGATGGGTGGAGTTTTCGATGACGCCATAATCGACCAGCTTTTCTTCTGTAAAAAAATAAAGAGGATTTTTCGGAGGTAAAAGTAAAAGGTAAGAGAATGAGAATTTTTAAGTTTCAAAGCATGTTGTGAATAATGCAATTTTATCTTCCTTAAGAAAGTTCAAAATCCTTTGCCACTCAACTTCGCAACATTTGTCATGCTTAGGCCCCTTCTTCTCCCACCTATTGAAAGATTCCATGGCTTGCCTTATAAGTCTCAAAACCTACCTCTTTAGTAGGTGATTCACTACTAAAGCAAAGGAAAGGCTACATCAATCAAAGGAGATAGTATGAGTCCCTCTACCCCATGTTAGAATCTATGCGTCCACCAGTGATCCAGGAACAGGTCCCTTGACAATATTGAAGTGCGGAAATAAATAGCACAATGTAAATAAGGAACAAGAGTTCATGTGGAAACCTCCTTTCTCAAGGGATTAAAATCCTGACTTGTTACAGGGGATTTTCAATTGTTTTCACTTATCTAAAGCAAAAGTGAATATAGATTACAACCACAACAGTGAGACCAAACTCTTAGTCCCACAAGAAGTGTATACTCCTATTGCTTACTGAGCCAATGCACTGCATCAGTTTCCCATGATATTAACTATCTGTAACATCTCACAACTACAAAAGACTCGAAAAGAGGTTAAAATCTGAAAATATTTATTTTGGAAAGAATAAGAAAAATCTGGAAATTTTTTCTAAGTTAAGAAAGTGAGTTTTGGTCATTTTCAAATGGCCACAACTTCTATATCTGGATGACTTAGGTGCTTTTGAATATTGGTGAAAAGATCTTGGAATAATCTTTCCAACGCCGCTGAGTTTGTGCGATTTCAATATCATATGAGTGAGTTAGCCTTTCGCAAGTTGGGTTGTTGAATTGAGGAAAGTCCCAATTCGGATTTAGGATAAGGAAAACTAGTCTATTCACCAATTAATTTCCTATTTCGTTTTAGGGGTTTATTTGGAATAAAAACAAGTCTTAGATCAGTTTGGAAAAGTTTGAATTACGCATAGGGCTTGGAGAAGAGGGAAAGTAGAAAGAAATGGAGAGAAGTAAAGAATTCGCCAAGAAAGTCAAGATTTGCGAGTGGAATTCATCGGGGGTGATCTCTATCAACGTATGTGACATCATTTAGTGTTGGTATAGTTCACCCACACACCAAACTTGTTTCAATCTATTGATATTCGAGTTGGTTGAATGATAAAGAGTGAAGTTTTTGAATAACATTGTTGAATTCTTGTTTATTGAGTTAATGAATGCCTAGTGTTGATTTGATTCATGTTTCCAGGTTGTTTTTCGAGTTAAATCTATTGGGTATTGAGCGAACTAATGATCCTAAGTGTTTTGGGAAGAGCCATGGAACTTTAGAGGGATTAGAGATGAAAAACAGAGGAGAAAAATTGTGAACGCCTGTCCGTAGGGCCTCGGGGCATCGCACCATCCATAACTCCCTAACTTGGCCTCTGAAGTTTGGGGCCTGGCACCCCACGCCTCTTAGAACGCCAAGGACGCCATTTTACACCATTCTTTCCCCACATTTTTGTACTAGTTCCTAAATGATGTACCTATGTTTCTTAGTTGATTCCAACACTCTAAGGTACATCTAAACATCATGAAATCGTCCATAAACATGAGATGATTAATCTTAAATCCATAATCCAATTCAAGGAAAGTAAAAATCAAAGTTAGAGAAATTAAGAGTCAAATCTATAAGTTAAGAAGAACGTCAAGGTAAAGTTCTTAAGAGTTCTCAAGGGTCTTTAACAATGTTTTAACTTTGTTTTAAGACTCAAGTTCCTGTTATGCCTCAATCGATTGTAGAACTCAAGTAGGCAAGTCTTAGTTTCCAAATGAGCCAATCTTAGAGTGGAAAAGCACTTTAGCAGTGCCTACGGGTCACTTCATTTTGTATCTTAAGGTAAGAAAGTTAGTTTCTAAGGGGTGTGTCTATCACTTAGTCTGAGTTAATGACTCAAGTATTAAGCTACCTCCTATTCAGTCAGTTCTTATAGTAACAGAGTTTCCAGAAGTCTATCATGTTGTTCTACCCAGAGTCCCTCCTTAGAGAGATATAGTTCGGCATCGAGATCATTCTACATACTCGTCTCATCGCTATCCCATCATATAGAATTGCACCAACAGTGTTTAAAGAGTTGAAATAACATTTGAAAGATCTGTTAGATAAAGGTTTCATTCGACCAAGTGTCTCACCATGGGGCTCTAGTCTTATTTTTGAGAGAAAAAGATGGTTCCCTTTGGATGTGTATAATTACCGCCAATTGAACAAGGTTACCAACTAGAATAAATACCCTCTTCCAAGGATTGATGATCTTTTCGACCAGCTTCAGGGGGCTTCCTGCTTCTAAAAAATTGATCTCAGGTTAGGCTACCATCAGTTGAAAGTTAGGAAATGTGATATTCAAAAGACAACTTTTAGAACCAGATATAGGCACTATGAGTTTTTGTCATGTCCTTTGGGTTGACCAATGCGCCTGAAACATTCATGGATCTTATGAATAGAGTCTTCAAACCTTATCCAGATATGTTTGTTACCATTTTCATTTATGACATACTAATCTATTCAAGGAATGAACAAGATCATGCTAGTCACTCAGGATAGTCCTTTAGACTTTGAAAGATAACGAGTTATATGTCAAGTTCTCCAAGTGTGAGTTGTAGCTTAAGTGTATGGCATTCTTGGCCACATAGTTTCCAGTGATGGAATTAGAACGGATACCCAAAACATAGAAGTAGTTCAAAGTTGGCCTAGACCCACGTCTCCAACAGATATAAGGAATGTCTTGGATTTCGCTGGATACTATAGGTTTGTTGAGGGTTTTTTGTCTATCTCATCTCCTTTCACAAAGTTGACTCAGAAGACAGTTAAGTTTCAATGTTCTGAATCTTGTGAGAAAAGCTTTCGGGAATTGAAAAAGAGGTTGAATACTACAAAAGTTTTTACCTTACTAGAGGGTACTCAATGTTTTGTGGTGTACGATGATGCATCAAGAGTTGGTTTGGGTTGTGTTCTAATGCAAAATGACAAAGTAATAGCTTATGCCTCCAGACAATTGAAAGTTCATGACAAGAATTATCCAACCCATGACTTAGAGTTGGTTGCTGTAGTTTTTGACTTGAAAATATGGCATCATTACTTGTATGGTGTTCATATCTTTATATTCACTAATCACAAGAGCTTGCAATATGTGTTCACCCAGAAAGAGCCCAATCTTAAACAGAAAAGGTGGTCAGAATTGCTTAAGGATTATGACATGAGCATTCATTACCACCAAGGTAAGGCTAATGTGGTTTTTGATGCCTTAAGCAGGTTGACTATGGGTAGTACTGCCCATCTTGATGAAGATAATAAGTAACTAGACAAATATGTGCATAGACTAGAACGCCTGGGAGTTAGACTTATCGATTCCACAGAAGGAGTAATAGTGGTGACAAATGGGGCTGAATTATCACTAGTGTAAGAGGTGAAAGAAAAACAAGACCAAGACCCTATTTTGATTGATTTGAAGGAAAATGTTTATAATCAAAGAGTATTAGCTATTGAATAGGAGGGAGATGGTGTGTTGAAGTATCAGGGTAGGCTGTGTGTGCCAATGGTGGATAGGATACAAGAGAGGATTTTGGAGGAAGAACATAGCTCCAGATATTCCATCAATCGGAGTTCCATATAGATGAACCGTGATTTGAGAGAGGTATATCCGTGGAATGGTATGAAGAAGAGTATCGCTGAATTCGTTGCCAAGTGTCCGAATTCCCAACAAGTTAAAGTAGAGCACCAAAGGTCCGGAGATTTGGCTCAGAATATAGAATTTACAGAATGGAAGTGGGAGATGATTAATATGGACTTCATCACAGGGTTACCAAAGTCTCACAGGCAACATGATTCAATTTAGGTGATTGTTGATAGAATAACAAAATCATCCCACATTTTACCGGTAAAGACTACTCATTCGGCAGAGGATTATGAAAAGTTATAACTTGAGGAGGTGGTGAGACTTCATTGAGTCGCAATCTCGATTATTTCGGATAGAGTTGCACAATTTACTGCACAGTTTTGGAAATTTTTCCAGAAAGGTTTGGGTTCAACGGTGAACTTAAGTACTATTTTAGATTATCAGACGGATGGACAAGATGAGCGCACAATTAAAACCTTAGAAGATATGTTAAGGGCTTGAGTAATTGATTTCAAGGGGAATTGGGATGATCACCTGCCTCTCTTTGAGTTCTCTTACAACTACAATTATCACTCGAGCATCGAAATGGATCCATACAAAGCTCTGTATAGAAGAGATACAGTTTTTCTATTGGGAGGTTTGAAGTTCGTGAAAAAGGGTTGATAGGACCAGATAAAGTTCACCAAGCCATGGAGTAGGTGAATGTGATTCAAGAGAGATTGAAAATTGCACACACTCGTCAATAATCCTACGCAGATGTTAGGAGAAGGCCGTTAGAGTTTGAAGTAGATCATTGGGTATATCTGAAAGTTTCACCAATGAAGGGTGTTATGAGGTTTGGTAAGAAGGGGAAACTTAGTCCCTGGTATATTGGACCTTATAGAATATCCAAGAGAATTGGCAATGTAGCTTATGAGTTGGAGCTATCACAAGAGTTAATTGCGGTTCATCCGATATTTCATATCTCCATGTTGAAGAAGTGCATGGGTGATCCTTCATTGATCATTCCAACTGAGAATGTTGGGATCAAAGATAACTTGTCTTATGAGGAGATTCCGGTTCAAATTTTGGATCTCCAAGTTCGCAAGTTCAGAACATAAGAGGAAGCCTCAGTCAAGGTCCTTTTGAGGAACCAATTTGTTGAAGAAGATACTTGGGAAGCTGATGAGGACATGAAAAAGAGATATCTGCATCTCTTTGAATCCGGAGAAAGTGCAGACCAAGGTACTTATTTTCTTCTTAGTACTCTTTAAATCTTGAGTAAACATGTTATTTGGTTGTATTTTCTTATGGGTGTTTGAATTTAATGTTCCTACCCTAAGTCTAGTAAGAGTAACTTCATTCGATGAAGAATGTACCCAAGGGAGAGATACTGTAACATCTCGGAACTAGAAACGACTAGAAAAGAGGTTAAAATCTGAAAACATTTATTTTGGAAAGAATAAGAAAAATCTGGAAAAAATATCCAAGTTAATAAAGTGTGTTTTTCTCATTTTCAAATGGCCATAACATCAAGATCTGGATGAGTTAGAGGTTCTTCTTGATACGATTTCGATATCTTATGAGTGAGTTATCTCTTTCAGAAGTTGGCTTGTTTGATTGAGGGAAGTCCCAATCCGTATTTAGGGAAGGTAAAACTAGTCTTTCATGAATTAATTTCCTATTTCGTTTTAAGGGTTTATTGGGTAAAAACAAGTCTTAAATCTTTTTGGAAAAGTTAGAATTACCCTTAGGGCGAGAAGTCAAGAATTCGCCAAGAACGTCAAGCCTTCTGAGTGGAATTCATCGGGGGTGATCCCTATCAAGGTATGTGAGATCATTTGGTGTTGGGCTTGGTTACCTGCACACCAAACTTGTTTCAATCTATTAATTTTCGAGTTGGTTGAATGATCAAAAGTGAAGTGCTAGAAGAACATTATTGAATTCTTGTTGATTGAGTTGTTGAATGCCTAGTGTTTATTTGATTCGTGTTCTCGGGTTGTTTCCAAAGAGCCTTGGAGCTAGCTTTCAGAATAGAGTACTACTTTATAAAATGAAGCAAGTAGGGAAACTAAGATTTCCAAGATAGCATTTGAGCTAAGTTTTGAGCACTAATCTCAATTCACAGAACAAGTATATTTTAAAAACATAAGAGCCAGTATATTTTGGGAGTAGTATTAAGCACCGAATTGGGGACGAGCATGAGTTCAGATAACTCACATCTCTATAAAACCATAGGTAGAGAAGGGTCATACTGTTTAGATGAACCATTTTCAGAGTAGAGAGTGGATTCATTAGGAAGTTCAGGTCTTATACCTTTGGCCTTGTATAGGATGCGCTGGTAGCGTGAGGTAGATCGTTGTACCATCACTATAGCTCTTAAGTTTATTTGTATTTTTACATACATCTTAGAGTTAAATGTATCCTTGTATACATTTAGAGTTTATAGCATGTTTTCAAACTACTTTTCTTTATATTGCACTTGCTTTTAAATTTCTTTATATTGAAATGAGTTCGTTATATTGAGTTTTGTTATTCTTACGTTGAGCAGAGCCAAGGTAAGTCTTCCTTCTTACTCTCTTCAAGCTTAAGTTATTTTAGCATTCCAACTCGCATACTGGTACATTCAATATACTGATGTCAGTTGGTCTGCATCATATCATGATGCAGAAGCAGGTAAGTACGATCAGCATTTGGCGTACTGTTGAACCAGTGAGAAGGTCAGAGTCAGTTGATGAGCCTCCCTTCATTACAGAGGACATTTTTATTATACAGTTATTGTTTTTGTTTATTAGTTGTTAGGATGATTGGGGGTCCTGTCCCAACATTCTTTTTTTATTTTAGAGGCTTCATAGACATATAATGTTAGTTTCTTTAGCGTTTTCGTTTCACTTGTAAATGATTAAGACTTGAATTGTCATTTTTGTTAAGTATTACTTTTTAAATTATTTCTTGAGTTATCTATTATCTTTGAATCTTCCACTGAGTAAGTAAGTCATTCTGAAGGTCCGCTCGAGGCTAGAAGTGGTCTTCGAGTGACACTCTCGCCCAGGGTGTAGGCTCGGGGCATGTCACTATCACTAATTAATATAGAATTCATACTGTAAGACCCAAAGTTATCTCTAACAATGTTCTTACCCTCAATACAGATAAGAGTTTGAAATGTTTGTTATAAGAGTGAAACGAATCCTACATTTAGAACATTACAAGCATTCAAGAACAACATCGCATAGAGATAACACTTCTTCAGGTTATGTGGTCCCTTGTTGTGTGTGTTCTTGTTGAAAATGTTCTTCTATTTGTAAACTTATGATGTTTAGAAATTCAAATTTTTGTTTGCTAATTCTTGAGTTTGTCTCTTGTGAGAAGAGACTATATCAAAATGGAAAAAAACCTCTTGGGACGACATTATTAGCTGAGAGCCTGCTTTTCTGAAAAGTTGCACACCAACAATGTAAGTTGAGACAGCTTTTAGACAGTTGTCTTTTCACCTTGTCACGTACACACTCTTTCTGGGACTAGGGCCGTTGAAGTATTTTTTTTCTTGAAAAGACTTGCTAGTTCTCTCTCTTTTTGAATGAATAATGTCGTTTGTTTATTTTTGTATATATCAGTCAACAACAAAAGTTTTGACCACCGAAACAAACAACCTCGTTCGCCCTTCCTATTGGTGAAGTATGCTGCACATTTCACCAACCAACCTGACACACAACTTTACAGCTATACACCATTTTGAATCTAGACGTGAGCACTCTGCCAAGGTTCAGGTCCCTGCATTTGTAAGGATCATCAAAACACCTACAATATAACATTTTCCCCTTTTTGATGATGACACACAAATATTCCTCACGTTGAGTTTATTCATTCATTGCCATTGTCATTTGTCCAATAAGAAGGATCTAGTCTTTTGTTAGATCTCTAAGTTTGTTAAATCATCAAAACTTAACATCAACTCTAAAATAACACCCCACACATCTAACTAATTCACATGGTTCTACAACAAAATAGTGATACAAAAAAAAAAAACCAATAGCAGAACACAATGTAGTATGACCTGTAAGAACCTAAACACAATTGATACTTATAACACGAAAGGACGAAAAAACTGTTTATTTTCCACACAAAAAATATTGGAAGGATGTTAAAGCTGAGGAAAACATTACTACAAGAACGATAAAGAAGAGATGCATGATCGTGTATGGGTGTCGCACCTTCATGAACAGTTTCACGATAACAACACGTTGAAGCTATTTCTATTCAGAGATAGAAATGGAGGAGTTCTTGAGCAAAAATAGCGAATTAGATTTCCACATAGACTCTATTTGGTCAGATTCAACATTAATATTTAGTATGGGACTCAGAGATACTGAAAGCAGAAATAATTAAACATAACCCTTATCATTTCCAAAAGTATACTTTGTAGAGAGACATATTTGTATGTTCACAGGATTCTGATTGAACCGTAGTAGCTTTCACTCAAATCCTTCACATGAGTAAATGAAAAACCCCATGATAGAACTCCAAACTCGAAATCATATGCTTCAAATCCTAATATCTGACAAATGTGGATGTACAACATCAGTTATAAATTTATCCGAACCTATACATAAATTTGTGAAATGTATTTTGTGAAATTAGTACAGGTGCATGCAAATTAGCCTTAACACCATGGATATAAAGGAAAAACAATACGCGAGGACCTTCACTCAAACTTGTGAAGGTAGAAAGATTGAATTCAAAAGAATCTCCAGGTTTTGAGAGGAAACGCAATAATGAAGAAACCATTTTGAGTAAAAAAGAAGAATCACTACAAGAAAGTGTGAATTACATAGAGATTTTCCTAGAATTAGTATGAAAATTTCTAGAAAAATAAGTATCCTACGAATTTTCATACTAATCCAGAGAAAAATCCCAATGTGATTCAAACTTTTCTTGTGGTGAATAAATGAAAAAACAGACAAGAAATAATGTAAAAATATTCTTACTACAGTAAAGGAAATAACAGATAACAATAAAATGAAATATGGAAACCACATCTTTTATCGTGCATAAATTTTTCTGTTGGTAACTCATACTATCAGATAATTATTGGGTTTTAAAAGGTGTGAATGGAAATTAAAGAGTTGCGACTTTTATGAAGAGTTGCGATTTTTACGAAAGAATGCGACTTTTCTGAAAAGTTGCGACTTATATGAAAAGTTGCGACTTTTATGAAATGTTGTGACTTATGAAATATTGTGACTTATCCAAAGGTTTGTGAACTTTCCGGTAAAACATAATAAGAACCTTTTCGCACTATCCTTTGTTTTCTATTAATAGAGGGATTTCCTCTCATTTTACAAATAGAATTTTTGGACTTGTTCTACTACTTTTAAATCTAGTATTCTAAGTGTACTTTACTGTTGTTGAGTGGCTAGTTGACACCAGCGTTTTGGGTGTCAATACACTCGTGATTGAGATCATTCTATCATGAGAGGACATATTCCAAATCAAACCTCGGATACTAGAGGGGAATAATTTCCTTGAGGGGACACTATGCATTCAGTGGGTTTGATCTTCTTTTTGTTTTTCTAGATTGTTGTATGTGTTACAGATTTTAGATTTATGAATTAATTTATATTTTATGTTCTTCACTGGTTCATTAAACTTTTGAAACCTCGTGTTTCTTCAAAGTTTGTTGGAATCAGTAAAATTATTTAAACACAGATTGATAACAGCTCTTCTTTAAGAAAAATATTTCATATGTTTTTTTTTAATCTGTTTCTGATTCTAGTTTCTCTAATAGTTTTAATTTCTAGTTGTGAAGTCGTTCTTAAACTTGGTTGTGTCTTACCAAGTTCTTCAATGTTTTATTCTAAGTATCTTAAGAATACAAGATGAATAACAATCTTAAGGCAATTATTATACTGTTAGTATTTCTTGTATTCTACTGATTGAGAGATTCCGATCATGGAAGTAGAAGATTAGCATTACTTATCTACAATTCGGTGCTTTGTTTAACAAGGTCGAAGTGAGAATGTACAAAAAAATATTTGGTGTTATTCCGAATAAAGATTACACCAGGTAACCTTTTTATTATTTTGTCTAAGGAGAAAAAAGAGTTTCTAAGAGTTAACAACTTTGATGTTTCATCATGTGTATCTTTGGAAAAAGAATTGCAAAGCATATGTTGTGGACTGAATTTTGCTTGACAAATAGTGTTGCCTTTAAAATTATTTAGTTTGCAAAATCAGAGATGCATATTTTTGTTTGATAAAATAGTATGTCAAAATCTTATAGTTTGAAGGCGATTGAAAAGAAAAATATTTTATGTGATAAAGAATATGTTTAATTATGTTTGGAGACTAAAATAAACTTTTGTAGTTTTGTACTCCATGTGAAATTTAATTTTGTCTGATTTTTGTAGAATAAACAAACTTTTGTAGTTTCTACTCTAGATAATTAGACTATGCAATTGTCTTATATGAAAAATTCACATAATAAGTCAGTCTTATACTTTTGATTTTCTATAAACTTCAATGTTATATAGAAGTAAATTGTACAAACTATTTTTTCTTATTGTTAGTATTCTAAATATTAAGTGGTATGTCTATTTGTGATAGATGAAAAATACATGTGACTTAGATATAGTGATTTTTTGCCTCTACGGAATGAACTTTGACATTGTGTAAACATTGTTAAAGAGAATTGAAGCACTATAATTCTTTCGTAGAATAATTTTGTCAAAAGAATTTTCATATGAAAATATGTGGAAATACTATTTTCAAATAATTGGAAAATATTTTTGAGATCATATGATAAAGTTAAAATTGGACTTGGTGTCTAGTTTTAATTTGGAGCACAAGATAGAAATTCTTTGATACTTTTGTATTATGTTATACCCACAAAATTATTAGAGTATATTTGATATTTTGGTTATTGATTTTATCGTTTACTAGTATATGATATGACAAGTATAAAACTACCAAAGTATACATATACTTGTTTAATATGATTGTGATCTTTTATAAAAAAGTGTCACTTGAAGTGATGTGATTTTCGTGAAAACATATGTCTATTAAATATAAGTATTTGTATAGACATGAATATTGGTGAATAGTCATTTGTCATGTTTTGTAAAATAAGCATTTGAATTATAATGCCTTTATTGGACCCGATGAAATTTTGTTCATGGGTAGTTCTATAACAATCAAATTAAAAGTTGTGGAAAGGTCCTTCTGAAAAGGACATTTGACAAGGTGCATGATGACTCTAAACAATGTTTGTATCAAACAAAATTGTAAGAAATAGGAACAAATATTAGTGTGAAAAAAAGATACCTCGCGAAGAGCTTTTCGAACTCAATATTTTTATTTGTTCTTACCGCTTGAGTCAAAGTTTGTGACATGAACACTTGGTTCATGTCATTTACAAAACCTTGTAAGGAAAACTGATCAACTTAGAAGTTTTGTCTAACTTTGTGTGCAATAAATAAAAATGTCATGTTTGTGTGGAATCTAAGTATGGTGAGCATTCTTAAAAATATGTTGAAAGGAATTATAATCCCTTAGAGTTGATTTACCGTGACATTTTTTATATGAAGTTAATACCATCTCGTGGTGAGAAAAAGTATCTCGTTACTTTTATTGACAATTGCATTAGAAACGACTATGTCTATTTGTTGAATAGTAAGGATGAAGCAATGGAAACATCTAGACAATATAATATTGAAGTTGAAAATGAGTTGGGAAAAAGATAAGAAGTGATAGGAATGGGTAGTATAAATCTCATTTTGCAGAAATGTGTTTTAAAAGTGGAATTACACATCAAACTGTTGCCCTATTCACCTCAATCTAACAAAAACTGAACGTTGAAAGAAATGATGGATGCATCAATTATAAGTTCAGAGTTACCACAAAATTTTTGTGGAGGAACTATCCTTACTGCAAAAAGGAACAACAAAAACTTTTGTATTTTCATAAAGAAAACAATTTTTTTTTTGTTCAGGACACAATCTATTCCATATGACAAATAGAAAGGAAGGAAATCCAAGTTGAAATATTTCAAGTGTGGGAGTTTCTATCCAAAGTCCAAGATCCTATTCCTAAAATGATTAAAATAGGCCTAAGATTGTGGATTGTAAACTTAGACTTGAATAGTCTAGTGGAAGGTCAAAATGACCATGGAAAGAACAAGAGGAGAATGCACTTAATAAAGAGATTCAGAGGCGTAGTAAATGTCAAAGGATATCTACTTCCTTCTAATATGATTTGCTAACATTTCTTGTGTCTTCTGTAGACTCATCATTTTGGACCGATAGTGTCAATAGTAAGATTGGTTCAATCTTGAGCAATCATATTTGAAGTTGGTTGATCTTCCTCCCGGAAATAAACCTTTGGGTTCAAAGTGAATCCTTAAAAGGAAAATTAAAGTCAATGGAACTGTTTACAAATATAAAGCAAGATTTGTTGTGAAAGAATTTAGACAAAAATAAGGTCTTGATCTTTTCGATACATACTCGCTAGTAACTAGAATTACATTTATTTGGATGTTAATTGTGTTAGATATTGTTTATGACCTCCAAATTCATCAAATGAATATGAAAACTACTCTCTTAAATGGAGAACTGGAGGAAGAAATTTAACTGGAACAACCCGAGGTTTTTGTGGTTCCTGGTAAATAAAAGAAAGTGTGCGAACTTGTTAAGTCACATTATGGACTAAAACAAACACCCAACCAATAACATAAGAAATTTGACCAAACCATGATGGAAAATGGATTTAAGAATGATGGAAGTGATAAATGTGTTCACATTGAAATCACAAGGTAATTGTTTATTTGTATATTGGTGATATGTTGATCATCAATAGAGACACTAATGACATAAATTATACTAATGTATGCTATAAAAAAAGTTTAGAATGAAAACTTTTTGAGTTGCTGATGCAATCTTAGGTATAAGAATCCTTATAAATCCATAATTTTTAAAATTTTTACGGTCTCATTGCATTGAAAAGGTACTTGACTAGTTCAAATATTTGGATTTCAATATTGTCAAGTCTCCAATAATTGTGATCTTTGCAATTCAAAAAAGTGAAAGCGCGTGACTCGCAAATTGTGTTAGAGTATTGGAAAGTATGATGTATATCATGAAGTGTGTGCGATGATATATAGACTTTGCTATTAAAAATTGAGTATGTTCACAAATGATCTCAATTGAACTCATTAGATGACAATAAAAAGAGTTTTGCAGTATTTAAGAAATACTTAAAACTATAACTTACATTATAACAATATCCAGGAGTATTGATAGGATATAGTGATGCAAATTGGATCACCGGAAAAATAAAGTAAAATCCATGAGTGGATATGTATTTACTCTTGGTAGAGGAGAAGTCTCTTGGAAATATTTTAAAAGAGGCATGTATCGCTATCTCTACAATTATCTTTGAGCTAGGTGCTCTAGATAAGATCGGTGAATAAGTTGAACGACTCGGAATATCATGATAGATATTCTTTTTTGGCTCAAACCATTGTCATTAGTATGCGTACACTTTGATAGTGAAGGTGAAATAGGTAGGGAATGGGCATGATGTATAACCAAAAGTCTCGTCATATAGGACGTAGAGATGATACCGTTAGAAAACTACTCTCTAGTGAAATTATCATAATTGACTAAGTAAAGTCGAAGGATAATGTGTCGGATCCACTTACAAAAAGGCCTAACCAGAGAGAAAGTTGAAAGATCATCTAATGGAATGGATTTACTACTTAGGACGAGTCATCATGGCGGTAACTCTATCTAGCATACGGAAGATCCCAAGAGATAGATTCAAGGAGAAAAACAAAGTTGTGAATGACGGTTCACATTGTCAACCATAAGAACTATAAACAGTAAAGGGTTAATTGTGTGACATATGGTAGTCTAGGTATACACCAAAGCTCGACGGTTCAAAGATATCGCATCTACCGATTGATCGAGTATATCCGACATATGTTCACTACGGAAAGTTCAAGAGGAATCCTACTTATCCAGATGCAATTAATTTTTGCTTATAAAGTACACATACTTGTTCATTTCTTTGTCTTGGAGTCATTCCCCATTAATGCGGGGGATTGTTGGGTTTTAAAAGGTGTGAATGGAAGATGAAGAGTTGCGACTTTTATGAAAGGTTGCGACTTTTATGAATAGTTATGACTTTTATGAAAAGTTGTGATTTTATAAAAAGTTATGACTTTTAGAAAAAGTTCTAATTTTATGAAAATTTTTGACTTTTATGAAAGGTGATGACCTTTCTAAAAGATTGTGACTTTTACAAATGTTTTGTGACCTTTCTGGTTAGGCACAATAAGAACCTTTTTGCACTACCTTTTGTTTTCTACAATTTGAGGGATTTCCTCTCATTTTAAAAATAGATTTTTTGGACTTCTCCAACTACTTCTAAATCTAGTATTCTAAGTGTACTTTAGTATCGTCGAGTGACTCGCTAACACCAGCGTTTTGGGTATCTATACACTTGTGATTGAGATCATTCTATCATGGGAGGACATATTTCAAATCTATCCTCTGATACTAGAGGGGAATAATTTCCTTATGGGGACACAGTGCATTCAGTGGGCTTGATCTTCTTTCTGTTTTTTTAGATTCTGGTATGTGTTACAAATTTTAGATTTATGAATTAATTTCTATTTTTTTGGTCTTCACTGGTTCATTAAACTTCGGTAACTTTGTGTTTCTGCAAAGTTTTTGGAATCCGTTACAGTTTTTAAACACAGATTGATAACGACTCTTCTTTAAGAAAAAAAATTAATATGTTTTTTTTGATTATGTTCTTATTCTAGTTTCTCTACTAGTTTTAATTTTTTAGTTGTGAAATTGTTCTTAAACTTTGTTGTGTTTTACCAAGTTCTTCAAAGTTTTGTTCTAAGTATCTTGGGAATACAAGATGAATAACAATAATTATCGTAGAAAAGGAACTACAAAAATTAAAAACAATATTCGAGTGCATTCAAATATGGTATCTCGCTAAATCTCGATTATCGGCTAGACTTTTTCCCTCAAAGAGAAGTTTTTGCAGATGAACTGTTATGTTTATCTTCTGTAGAAGCATGCCCTTCACATCCTTGAACAACTCATGCCTGTGTACGTCTAGTGTAATACTTCCACCTCTTAATTAAGATCTATATTGTTCTACTATTTACTTATAAGACGGTCTCTTCGTCGATATCACACTAATATAATATCTTCGAATATTACAATTTTGGTTCCCCAAGAAACAAATACATAGAATTTCTTAAGTATCCAACTCTTGTTTCTAAAATTGTTTTAATGTGGGGAACAGTTAAGACAACCTTGACATCTATTTTAACAATTTTCCTCTGTTAGAATTACCACGGAAATAAGTAACTTGTCTCTTGGATTGGAAACCACATGAAGTGTTGATTGATCATTTATTTTGTAAAAATTTTGTCATCTTCAAGAAACTTTCTGTCATGAATAAGAGAAAAATGCTTTGGGTTTGCTCCTTGTTTGATCCCAATTCTACATTTGACATCCTTGATAGTATCAAAAGTCCTTGAATACACCGTAATTGCAACATGAACATAGGGTCTCTTCACCAAAAATACCTTTGAGACTAAATTGTCAATATAAGCATGAAGGGTGGAGTTTTCGATAATGCCACAATCTATTAGCTTTTGTTCATCATATGTTAGGCGAACATAATTTGAAAATAGCTGGTGAAGACAGTTTAGTGTGACCTACGTATCATGTAAAACATATTTCACATGTCCGATACTATCTAATTGCTTAACTTTTATAGTGACTGATTTAATGACCAGCTCGTCTATAGTCATCTCCAAGAGGATAAACAAATGGGATTCAGATCGTACCCGAATAACTTTCTCTCAAACCCTACATATGAATAAATCAAATAGACTATAGTAAAATTCCAACTCGAACAATAAAAAGTCCAAATCCGCCAGTGGTGGATGTAGAGTATCAGTTATGAGTTATGGTTGAATCCCTAACATAAACAATAAAAATTCAACTCTTGGATGTAATAGCTAATCACATCATTTTAGCACAAAATTTATTACGGAATTAATTATTAAAACTTGTAATCAAATGCGAAATAATATTTTATCTCAAATCGTTAGAAAGTGCACACCTCTTTTTCGTTTTCATCAACAACAGTTCTCTTGTGATTCACGCTCGACTCCATCTTTTGCAAAGCTTGAAATCTCCTTAAAAAATAACACAAAAACAATATAGAAAATAAGAAGCAGCAAGTTGTCATGCCCCGAGCCTACACCCTAGACGTGGCCGGTACTCGAGAACTATTTCTGATCCCCAAGGGATCCCATGGCCTAGTTGGCTATTTAGCAGAAGACTTACTCAAGAATAAAGAAGGTTTAAAATAAAATTTATAACACTCAAACTCAAGTAAATACTTAACTCAACTTCCGGGAAATACTTAAGTGCAACAATAAAAATACTTTACAAAACAATCTTAAAACGTCTCAAACCAAAACATAAATACTGAGAGACTCATCAACACTAAATATCTATGAACTCTAACACTAGGATAGAAGTCGGGACAAGACCCAAGACAACTCAAAAATAACATGAAAGTAAATTTACTACTAAAAACAGGAAAAAAACGACGGTCGAAAAAACGATGGACGGCGTCGCTCCAAAAAGAGATGCCAATAGCCACACTGTCCGTCGCTTTTGAATTAAAGTAATTTTCTTAAAGAAATATTCAAAAAGCGACAGACGACATCACTTAGTTTGTCGTTTCCTTTTGGCAGATTTTTGCATTAAATATATATATAATGAATAATAAATTATTTTATATAGATAGCGACGTAGTCCGTAGCATTCTATTAAAAGAACAATTCATTAATTTTAAAAAATTCATACGGTCCACCGCTTTTATTACTTTAAATTATTTAATTAATTTTTATGTAAGCGATGAAAAACATCTTTATGTCTGTCGCTATTTGGTCAAAAATTTTGGTCAAAAATTTTAAGAAAGTGACATACACTGTCTCTTACTGCGTCGCTTTTCAGTCAATATGTTGGTCAAACATTTAAAAAAAAGCGACACACATAGAGATGTTGTCCGTCGCTTTCTTTAAAATATCTGCTAGTGAGGATTGGGGTTTTCCCCATTTCTCCATATCTCCTCATTCTCTATTCTATTCTCTCTCTCGAAGAAGTGACGTTAGCGCCGACCACGCCCCCCGTTGCCCCTGCCCACGCCGTCGCTGCCCTTCGCCGACACCCACCCCGACCCAGTGTCCTTTCCTCCTTTAATTCAAGGATAGGCTTTATTGTTCTAGTTTTAATTTCTTTCAATTTGAGTATTGAATTGGTTCATTAGTTTATTGTATCACTATTTTATTGATTGTTATTTAATTTTGTAAGTGAATGATACAGGGTTATTGAATTAGGGTTTTTTATTGACTATTGTGTTGGGTTTGATTGATTGTCAATTTGAATTAGTTATTATTTAATTGTTAGTTTGTGCTTCTTGATTGTGAATTGACATTTTTAATGTTAGGGTTACTTTGAATTAGGGTATTGTAGGATTTTGTTTTATTTTTTGGTATTTTAACATTAATTTTATTTTGGTATTTGTAAGATTAGTTGGATTGGGATTGTGAGATTAGTTTGAATTAGGGTATTTAAGGAGTTGTTTGGATTTGGGCATTATTTGAGTTTGTTTGATTTTTGGATGTTAAGACTAACTAGAGTTTGAATCATTATGGAGATTTAGGACTAATAGTTTGAATTTGGGATAAGGAATCGCTAACTAGTTTGAATTTAGGATTTTAGCACAAGTTAGATTTGGGATTTTAGGACTAGTTTGAAATTGTGATCTTTAGACTAATTTGAATCTGGAATTTAGGAGCAGTTTGAATTTGGGATTTTAGCACTTGCTATAGTTTGATTTTTTATTTTGAAATTTAGGAGTACTTTGAATTTGAAATATTGGGATTTGAATATACTATAAATTGAACTTAATTAGGAATATGAAATTGAAATGTTGTTGACTTCAATTTTTTATAACTTAATTTTAATTCTTACTAGAACTTCGATTTTATTTCAACTTAATTAGAATTTTGTAGTACTTGAAAATCTTATTGACCTATATTAATTAAACTTAATATAAATTAATTAGAAACTTATTAAACTTGTTAAATTTATAATAACATGAAAACTTAATTGAGAACTAATATAAACTTAATATTGATCAACATAACTAGAACTTAGAACTTGAAGTTAGAACACGTATTGGTATTGGTATTGATTAATTAATTAAGCTTTAACTTTGTAGATCTTGAACTAATTAAGCTTGACTAGACCAAACAAAACATATTTTGGAGTTGGAACTAATTAGACTTGAATTTGAAGTTAAACTTAGACTTGAATGTGAAACTAAAACGTAACTTGAACTTGGAACTAATTAATTAGCTTGAATATATTACTTCTTTTTATCAGAGTAGGAGATAAGGTTTATACTTTTAAATTTGTAAAGTTCAATTACAATTGTAACACCCCGTAGCCAAAACAGACCAAAAAATTAGTTTTTCAGGAAAAAATAAAATTTGCAGACAGTTAAGGGAAAATGCAGTTGGGTCAACTTAAAATGATCATAACTCTTATCATAAAATCAATTAGGTCTCTCATGACCTACCCACAGATATATAGTTGAATTATCTTTCCATAGCCACAAACCTTGGTAAAATCAGACCTCCGAGTAAAATGATATGCCCATTTTAGTAAAGGCCTGTCGAACAGGCCCTCACGACGGATCCAACGACGGGGCGTCGGGCACACAACGGACCGTTAGTCCTGGCCGTCGTGTGACCCGACAGCAACCATCCCAGGGTTTTGACCTTTCCCACTCCGTTTAAACCATAAGTTACGTCGTTTTGACCCTAAATAATCAGATTTTAGTCAGTTTAAGCCTAGAAACATAATTAAAACATATCCAAGTCAAATCATTAAATCAAAACTTAGAAAATTAGAAGCAAGATAGGAGAAAAAAAAAGCTCAAGAACCCTAGTTCAAGAACGCCACAAGCTCCAGCAGTTGCAGCCCAGAAACTTAATTATTTTAACGTGGATTTCATCACCAGGTATGCAGGATTTCACTAGTGGGTTCCTTTCACCCATTGGGTCCCTAGTTTTCAGTCAGATTCTTGATTTTCTTATCATGATTAAACCTACGGTTTCTAGAACTTTGATAGAACTTCATGAATTTATTAAATATATGTTCCAAATCAGATTATCACGTTATTACTCAGATTATCGAATGAATTTCAGAACCCTAGCTTTGTATTTCTTTAGTTCTTGAATTACACATGCTAGGTCAGATATTTCAGAAACTTCAGATATACATGCCTCAGTTATAAATGCATAATTACCAGATTAATTATTGCATTCTCAGTTTGCATGTTCATTTCAAGCTATCCAGTATTTACAGAAACTCAGACATAATTAGTTAATTTACAGAATTCATTGGGAGTAGCATAATACCAAGTTGGACTAGGGTTTAGCGTACCCAATAGTCCCAGAACTACTAGCCAAGTAGGTTGTAAGTCCCCTCTGTGGGCAATCAGTTTAGTGATCACGCCAGCATGCCTTTATACCTTTGGCAGGGTATATTGGGTCCTCTCGATGGGGCGTATACATCGGACTCCACATTTAGCTCATGTGGTTTTATTATCGGTTATTAGTAGCTCCCACAGTTCATTCAGACTCTCTGCATGATCATTTATCAGTATATTCAGTATTCAGTTTTAGCATGTTATAAATTGGTCATTGCATTCAGTTAGCTCAAAAATTTAGTATATCATGTTCCGATTATTATACTTGCTTTTGTGCTTGTTCAGTTATGTTTTATTTCAGCTTTACTCTATCCTACATGCTCAGTACCTTTCAAGTACTGACGCATATGTGCGCTACATCTTCTCGTGATGTAGGTTCAGGTTCTCAGCATCCAGATCACGCATCGATTTCCCGATCTCCAGATCAGCAGATTCAGTGGTGAGTCCTCATTCTCCGAGGACAAGACTCATGAGTTTCTCTTCAATATTTAGTCTTTTAGTTTCAGTTTTTGCTAGATTTAGCTGGGGCTTGTCCCAGTATTTCTAGTCCAGTTTAGAGGCTATTTTCAGACATAGTTAGATTTAGCTTAGTATGAGTTAATATTTCCTTTGTATTAAACTCATTGTTTCCAAATATCTCAGTTATAGAACATGGATACTCCCCATCTTTTTAGATTTAATTATGATTTAGCTTCCGTATCAGTTTATTATTTTTAGTATGCTCATGATCATGCCAACAGGGTTAGCTTGGGATCACTTGTGGTCCTAGGTTCCGTGTCCGCGTCTCGGGGGTAGCTTGGGGCGTGACAAAACTTGGTATCAGAGCCAGGTTCAAGAGTCCTAGGATGTCTGAAAAAGCCGCACTTAGTAGAGTCCTTTTCATGGGTGTGAAGTGCACCACATCTAATGAGAGGGAGGCTATGAAGTGTTTTAGGAAAACTTCACTTTCTTGATATTCTTATCGTGCGTTGGTATGATCTTCTTTCTAATCCATCATTATGCGCTTAAGATCATGCATTCTCGTAGAGCTTAGTCATGGAATGCTAATGCACGCAATGCTAACGCAATTCCTCTAGTACCAGATAAGGAAGTTCAAATGCAGAGTTTCAGAATGCCAATTCAACTTTTAGCTCAGAGTATGAACAACAAGAATAATCAGCAGGTTCGAGTTCCTACTAATAGAAATGATCGATTAGTGGCATCCAGAGTTTGTGATTTCGTTAGGATGAATCCGCCTAAGTTTTCAGGGTCGCAAGTTGGTAAGAACCCACAAAAGTTCATTGACGAGGTCAAGAAAATATTTGGTGTGATGTCAGTAACTGGTAGTGATAGGTGATATTGGTATCCTACCAACTCAAGGATGTGACTCACATATGGTTCACTCAGACAACGGACATGACTTTGTCTTTTGTAACTCAGTATAGCAGTCCGATTCAGTGTTAGTGCAGAAACTCTCTCAGAACCTTTCTAAGTCTCTACTCAGTTGGTGACCCAGTTATAGCTAGACGGGTATATAGAAATTTCCCTGTCACAGTCTCTCAGAAAGTCACCTCAGCAGATCTAGTAGAGTTAAAAATAGTAGACTTCGATGTCATTCTAGGCATGCATTGGTTACACTCATGTTATGCCTCAGTCGATTGTAGAACTAGGATTGTTCGTTTTCAGTTTCCAGACGAACCAATCTTAGAATGGAAGGGTAGTAGCCTAGCGCCTATGGGTCGATTTATTTCTTACCTTAAGGCCAGAAAGATGATATCTAAGGATTATCTCTATCATCTAGTTCGGGTTAAGGATTCTAGCATTGAAACCCCAACTCTTGAGTCAGTTCCATTAGTCTGTGAATTTCAAGAAGTATTTCCAAAATATCTTCCCGGGATCCCTCCCGAAAGGGAAATCGACTTTGGAATTGATCTCCTTCCAAATACCCAGCCTATTTCTATTCCTCCTTACAGAATGGCTCTAGAAGAGCTTACGGATTTGAAAGAGCAGTTGAAAGACCTTCTAGATAAGGGTTTTATCAGACCTAGTATTTCACCATGGGTTACACCAGTGTTGTTCGTAAAGAAGAAAGATGATTCTCTCAGAATGTGCATTGACTATAGACAGTTGAACAAGGTCACAATCAGGAATAAGTATCCCATCCCCAGGATTGATGACTTGTTTGACCAACTTCAAGGTGCAAGTCATTTATCAAAGATAGACCTCAGAGCGGGTTATCATCAGCTCAGAGTCAGAGATAGTGACATTCCAAAAATAGCCTTCTGAGCTCGGTATGGTCATTATGAATTTGTAGTTATGTCGTTTGGACTAACCAATGCTCCTGCAGCTTTCATGGATTTGATAATCAGAGTGTTCAAACAGTACTTGGACTTGTTCGTTATCATCTTTATTGATGATATCCTCATTTACTCTAGGAGTGAGGAAGAACATGCAAGTCATTTTAGAATTGTTCTACAGACTCTCTAGGATCTCCAGTTATTCGCTAAGTTTAGCAAATGTGAGTTTTGGTTGCAATCCGTTACTTTTCTTGGTCACATTGTATCTAGCGAAGGGATCCGCGTAGCTTCACAAAAGATAGAAGCAGTGAAACAATGGCCCAGACCTACCTCTGCTACAGATATCAGAAGTGTTTTAGGTCTAGCGGGTTATCACAGGAGGTTCGTGGAAGGATTTTCATCCATAGCCTCACCATTGACTAGGTTGACTCAGAAGATGGCCAAGTTCCAATGGTCAGATGATTGTGAGAAAAGCTTCGCAGAATTGAAAACTAGATTGACTACAGCTCCTGTCTTGACTCTACCAGAGGGATCATATGGTTATGTGATATATTGCGATGCATCCAGAGTTGGCCTTGGTTGTGTGTTGATGCAAAGAGATAAGGTTATATCTTATGCCTCTAGACAGCTTAAGGTGCATGAGAAGAACTATCCAACTAATGACCTCGAGCTTGCAGCAGTGGTGTTTGCACTCAAGATATGGAGACACTACTTGTATGATGTTCATGTAGATGTGTTCACCGATCATAAGAGCCTTCAGTATGTGTTCACCCAGAAAGAGTTGAATCTTCGCCAGAGGAGATGGCTTGAGTTCCTTAAAAATTACGATATGAGTGTGCATTATCATCCTGGAAAGGCGAATGTAGTGGCCGATGCTCTTAGTAGATTATCTATGGGTAGTGTAGCCCATGTTGAGGAAAAAAGAAAGGAGCTAGTGAAGGATATTCACAGGCTTGCTCGCTTGGGAGTTCGCCTTATGAGCATATCAGACAGCGGTGTAACAGTTCAGAATGGGGCAGAATCGTCTTTGGTAGTGGAGGTTAAGGAAAAGCAAGAGAGTGATCCGATCTTGCTTGAACTAAAGGGTGCAGTCAACAATCAGAGAGTTGAGGTTTTCTCCCAAGGAGGAGATGGTGTACTTCGCTACCAAGGTAGATTGTGTGTTCCTGATGTGGGAGAGTTGAGGAAGCATATTCTTGCAGAAGCTCATAACTCCAGGTATTCTATTCATCCAAGTGCCACTAAGATGTACCGCGATCTGCGGGAAGTCTATTGGTGGAATGGCATGAAGAGGGATATAGCAAACTATGTGAGTAAGTGCCCCAGTTGCCAGCAAGTCAAGGTAGAACATCAGAAACCAGGAGGTATGACTCAAGAGATCGATATTCCTATTTGGAAGTGGGATGTGATCAATATGGATTTCATCACAGGGTTACCTCGTACTCGCAGACAGCATGACTCAATTTGGGTGATAGTCGATAGGATGACTAAGTCTTCTCTCTTTTTGGCGGTCAAGACTACATATTCGGCAGAGGACTATGCTAAACTTTACCTTAATGAAATTGTGAGGTTCCATGGGGTTCCTTTGTCTATCATCTCAGATAGAGGTCCTCAGTTTACCTCTCATTTCTGGAAGTCATTTCAAAAAGGTCTTGGTACTCAAGTTAACCTTAGTACAGCATTTCATCCACAGACGGATGGGCAGGCAGAGCGTACCATTCAGACCTTAGAGGATATGTTCAGAGCTTGTGTGATCGATTTCAAAGGTAGTTGGGATGATCACCTTCCTCTTATTGAGTTTGCCTACAATAATAGCTACCATTCAAGAATTCAGATAGCCCCTTATGAGGCTTTATATGGGCGTAGATGTAGATCTCCTGTTGGTTGGTTTGAAGTAGGTGAAGCAGCTTTGATAGAGCCAAATTCAGTCCTTTATGCTATGGAGAAAGTTCAACTCATTAGAGATAGACTTAAGACAGCCCAAAGTCGTCAGAAATCTTATGAAGATGTAAGGAGAAGGGAACATGAGTTCCAAGTTGATGATTGGGTTTTTCTGAAAGTCTCACCTATGAAAGGAGTGATGAGATTTGGAAAGAAAGGGAAGCTCAGTCCTAGATATGTAGGCCCTTACAAGATATTGAAAAGGGTTGGAAAGGTGGCATATGAGTTAGAGTTGCCAGCAGAATTAGTAGCAGTGCATCCGGTCTTCCACATCTCACTCTTGAAGAAGTGTGTGGGTGATCCAGCCTCTATAGTGCAATTAGAGAGTGTGGCGGTGAAAGATAGTCTTTCTTATAAGGATGTACCTGTTGATATTCTTGACCGTCAGGTTAGAAGGTTGAGAAACAAAGAAGTCGCTTCAGTCAAGGTCTTGTGGAGGAGTCAGTCCATAGAGGGAGCTACTTGGGAAGCAGAAGCAGCCATGAAAGCCAAGTATCCTTACCTTTTTCCTTCCGATTCCACTCCCGCTTGAGGTAATAGTTCCTCTTCAGTTTTACAGTCATTCATGCGTAAATTCAGTTTTAGAATCATGTTCCCTCAGTTTGTACTTGCATTTTCAGAGTAATTGCATGTACTCAGAACTCAATTCAGTCAGAAACTCAGTTCTCAGTGTTTAGAAGTGGGGTTTACAGCTCTCTCCCTCCATTTCAGATAGTTTAGTCTTCATTCGAGGACGAATGTTCCCAAGGGGGAGATAATTTAACACCCCATAGCCAAAACAGACCAAAAAATTAGTTTTTCATAAGAAAAAACAATTTGCAGACAGTTAAGGGGAAATGCAGTTGGGTCAACTTAAAATGATCATAACTCTTATCATAAAATGAATTAGGTCTCTCATGACCTACCCGCAGATAGATAATTGAATTATGTTTCCATAGCCACCAACCTTGCTAAAATCATACCTCCTAGTAAAAGGTTATGCCCATTTTAGTAAAGGCCTGTCGAAGGCCCTCACGACGGATCCAACGACGTGGCGTCGAGCACACAATGGACCGTCAGTCCTGGCCGTCGTGTGGCCCGACAGCAACCTTCCCAGGGGTCTTTTTGACTTTTCCCACTCCGTTTAAACCATAAGTTACGTCGTTTTGACCCTAAATCATCAGATTTTAGTCAGTTTAAGCCTAGAAACATAATTAAAACATATCCAAGTTAAATCATTAAATCAAAACTTAGAAAATTAGAAGCAAGATAGGAGAAAAAAAAAAGCTCAAGAATCCTAGTTCAAGAACGCCACAAGCTCCAGCAGTTCCAGCCCAGAAACTTAATTATTTTCACGTGGATTTCATCACCAGGTATGCGGGATTTCACTAGTGCGTTCCTTTCACCCATTGGGTCCCTAGTTTTCAGTCAGATTCTTGATTTTCTTATAATGATTAAACCTAGGGTTTCTAGAACTTTGATAGAACTTCATGAATTTATTAAATATATGTTCCAAATCAGATTATCATGTTATTACTCAGATTATCGAATGAATTTCAGAACGCTAGCTTTGTATTTCTTTAGTTCTTGAATTACACATGCTAGGTCAGATATTTCAGAAACTTCAGATATACATGACTCAGTTATAAATGCATAATTACCAGATTAATTATTGCATTCTCAGTTTGCATGTTCAGTTCGAGCTATCTAGTATTTACAGAAACTCAGACATAATTAGATAATTTACAGAATTCATTGGGAGTAGTATAATACCGAGTTGGACTAGGGTTTAGCGTACCCAATAGTCCCAGAACTACTAGCCAAGTAGGTTGTAAGTCCCCTCTATGGGCAATCAGTATAGTGATCACGCCAGCACGCCTTTATACCTTTGGCAGGGTATATTGGGTCCTCTCGATGGGGCGTATACATCGGACTCCACATTTAGCTCATGTGGTTTTATTATCGGTTATTAGTAGCTCCCACAGTTCATTCAGACTCTCTGCATGACCATTTATCAGTATATTCAGTATTCAGTTTTAGCATGTTATAAATTGGTCATTGCATTCAGTTAGCTCAGAAATTCAGTATATCATGTTCAAATTATTATACTTGCTTTTGTGCTTGTTCAGTTATGTTTTATTTCAGCTTTACTCTATCCTACATGCTCAGTACCTTTCAAGTACTGACGCATACGTGCGCTACATCTTCTCGTGATGTAGGTTCAGGTTCTCAGCATCCAGATCACGTATAGATCGATTTCCCGATCTCTAGATCAGCAGATTCAGTGGTGAGTCCTCATTCTCCGAGGACAAGACTCATGAGTTTCTCTTCAGTATTTAGTCTTTTAGTTTTAGTTTTTGCTAGATTTAGCTGGGGCTTGTCCCAGTATTTCTAGTCCAGTTTAGAGGCTATTTTCAGACATAGTTAGATTTAGCTTAGTATGAGTTAATATTTCCTTTGTATTAAACTCATTGTTTTCAAATATCTCAGTTATAGAATATGGGTATTCCCCATCTTTTCAGATTTAATTATGATTTAGCTTCCGCATCAGTTTATTATTTTTAGTATGCTCATGATCATGCCAGCAGGGTTAGCTTGGGATCCCTTGTGGTCCTAGGTTCCGTGTCCGCGTCTCGGGGGTAGCTCGGGGCGTGACAACAATTGTTTGCAATAATGTGTTTGTGTCCATCCTCTGCTATTGATACTTTGATTTAATTTTGTGATATAATTTTTTTGTGTCGATCGAGTGTTTTGTTTAGCATAAGTACCAAAACTAGTTGATCCTATTGATGACATAATTGATTTTCTTGTAAGATCGATTTGTGTCCATCTAGTGCTGACACTTAAGCTTTGATTTAGGAATAATGTGTTTGTTTAGAATAAGTACGAACACTAGTTGATCCTATTGATGAAAAAATTGATTTTCTTGTAAGATCGATTTGTGTCCATCTAGTGGTGACACTTAACCTATAATTTAGGATAACTTGTTTGTTTAGCATAAGTACCAAGACTGGTTGATCCTATTGATGACAAAAATGATTTTCCTGCAAGATCGATTTGTGTTCATCTAGTGCTGACACTTAAGCTTTAATTTAGGAATAATGTGTTCGTTTAGCATAAGTACCAACACTAGTTTATCTGATTGATGACAAAATTGATTTTCTTGTAAGGTCGATTTGTGTCCATCTAGTGTTGTTAACTGGTGTAAATAAGTTTGAATAAATAATATGATTTATATGGAGGATTTAGTTGTAGTGTTAAGTCAAAACTTAATTAGTTAAAGTTGTTAAGTTTTTTAAATAAGTTAAAATAAATAATGTGATTTAGTTAGTGGATTTAGTTGTTTGTATTAAGTCTAAACTAAACTAGTGAAAATTGTTAACTATTTCAATAAGTTAGAAAAAATAAGTTAAAACTAAGTTAGTAAAAATAATGTGATTTAGTTGGTGAGTTTAGTTGTTGGAATTAAGTCAAAACTAAACTAGTTAAAGTTGTTTAAATATATTAGAATAAATAATGTGATTTAATTGGTAAATTTAGTTGTTGGTATTAAGTAAAAAATAAACTAGTTAAAGTTGTTAAGTTGTTTAAATAAGTTAGAATAAATAATGTGATTTAGTTTGTAGATTTAATTGTAGGAATTAAGTCAAAACTAATTGAATATCAATACTTTTGTAGATGATCATTGTTTGTGAATGTATAATATGCATTATGAAACTGCTTGTAACAATCTGATTCCGTCATTATGTAAAAGTAAATGAAGAGAGAATTTTTCTACAAACTCTTTCGTCGTAACTTGGAATTACCTAACCTAGTCCAGATTTGAAAGAAATCGGAGTCAGTAAGGTGTAGGAAAAATCTAGTTATGAATAAGAGATCTAATTGTGAATTTTATTATATGAGTGGATAGAAATATGTTAAGAAACCTGTAGCACTTTAAGAAATAAAATTTTGATGAGTAGAACTCCCAGAATTGATCTTTTCGTGAAAGGGTACATTTTTTCCACGCTGAGGCCACTGTAGCGGGATTTAGGCTGCTGGTGTGGCGCCGCTGCTGTTGGATGGGTCCGGTGGAGCGGGTCAGACATGTTTTAAAGTCAATTATAAACTCTAAGACGACCCTATTTGGTATTCTTTTTACTTTTAGGACTAAGGAGGCGACCCCAGACAAGTTCTTAACAGTTTTGCACTATTTATGAGGCTTAAGGTAAGGGTTTAATTCCTCAAATCCGTCCGTAGAACCTATTTACATGGGTTATTATCGATGGGGAAGGATTTGTTGGGTATGTATCAAGAATTGATGGGAAATAGAGGGAAAGAGAGGAATTTAAAAAGTTGAGAACTTCAAGAGTTGGGAACTTCAAAAGTCCTCTTATGCTTTAATGAAAAGGCATTTGTCCCTTATCGGTGGTGGAAAGAAAAATAAGAGAGTTTAAATACAGAAACACTCCTATTAATTGTTAAAAGAGTTGGAAAGAGGGACCCCCCTCGCGCCGTCGTCGTCGTCGCTCGCTCGTCTTGTCTCGGCTACGGCTACGACTTTGGCAAATGAAAGGTTGCAAACTTTCATCAATGGTTGTGTGGATTCTGAAAGGGTTGCAACCTTTCAGAACCTGTTGTTCTTGCCTATAAATACCATTCATTCTTCAGATTATTTACTTACGAATTTTCTGATCTTCTTCTTCTTCTTCTGCACACATTTTTCTTCGTGTACTTTCCTGCTGTGGATTGGTTCGCTGACAGTAGAGTTTTTGGTATCTACACTCTGCTGATTAAGATCATTTTACCCTAGGGAGGTTATATTCCAAATCAAACCTCGAATACTACAAGGGAATAATTTCCTTAAGGGGACCCTTTGAGTTCACTGGACTTGATCTTTTTCTGATTTAAAAGATTTTTCCAGATTCTGGTACTTTTTACAGATTTTAGTTTTTGTAAATTAACTTTATGTTCATCTCTCTTACTGGTTCTATAAATTTCAGTTACTTCGTGTTTCTGAACAATTTATTAGAATCAGTAATTTCTGATTTTATAACATAGATTGGCAACAGGATTATGATCTAAGAATTATGTTGGAAAAAACCCTAATTTGGGTATTATGATCTTCAGTTTGGTCTAGGGTTATTGGGATTGTTATAATCCGACTAATCAGACATTTGATTGTTGATCCTTGTGTATATCAATTGTTGTAGACCTAGAGCAAGAGGAAAGAATCCAGAAAGAGAAGATTCAAGTGCCTTAGGGGATTCAATCTTGAATTCGAGGTAGGTTATGGTTGTGATTCTATGATTGTGTGATATATACTTGTTATCTCTTCATTATGATACTTGTATATGTATGCATGTTGCAATATTGATCATAGATGTTGAAATTGACATTATGACTTAAATGTGTAATCTTGATGTGTTATTGTGATGTATGATTGGGATCATATTGACACATTCGGCATGGTAACTGGTATCGGTTGCAACGTTTCAGCATAAAAATTGGATTGGATTGTCACGTTACGACATGCTAACTAGGATCGGTTTCCACGTTCTTGCATAAAAAATTTTGATCACATTGCCACATTCCGGCAAGCTAACAAATTGACTCAAGGTTCCGTGAGAGGACAAACTATGTGATGAAGCATGTGAATTGTGATGTTGATTCTAGTATTAAATATGTTGATATTTATGCATGTGTTATAATGATGTTCAGCAAGAGACAATGGCAAATTATTTTCGATATTGTAAAAATCGTCCGGGAGATGCACTCTTAGAGAATCTGATTGAACCTACTTGTGAATATGTCATTCATGAACTTGAGGTCATGATTAATGATCTCGGTTACCATAGTAAAGTGGATGTCAATAACATGCTGGATTATCTGAGTCAAAGTGATACTCGCTCAGAGGTCTAGAGTTAAGAAGAAACTGTATATACCATCGAAAAAAGCAATGTTGATGACGAAGTTGAAGATGATATTGTACCTTTGGGACCAGATACGTGTAAGAAAACACTTATCGCATCTACAACTCTTCACAATTTTATGGTGCAGTTCGAAAAGACAACACCAGAGCTCTTGAATGCAATAAAAAAAGTTAGAGATGAGCTTCAACTATATTTAAATTTTAAGAATAACGAGAACACAGTATAATCATATTTCACTAAATTGTTTGTTAAAGAATTATTAATTTATGATATTAATGGGACCATATATTTATATTGGGGTCTTCTGAAAACATATTATCTTATTATTATCAAAATTGGTGGTTTTTTTCATTAGCCCAAGTCTGGACCGGAGGAAAATATTATTTTAGAGAGATTGTTAATTTATCGAGTATTAATTTATAGAGGTTTTACTGTATATCCACTAAGTAGAATTTTGTTATTTGTGCTTCTTCAATGTGGACTATTAATGATTTTCTTGCATACAGGATGTTGTCTGGTTTGGTGACGGCTGGAAAACTAGCATGTCCGTATTGCATGGAAAATAGTAAGACATTCACTTTCAAGCATGAAAAAATATACATGTTTAATTATCATCGTCAATTCTTGCCAATGGACCATGAGTTTAGAAAGATGAAAAATGCATTTAGGAAAAATAAGGTTGAAAGTGACCCCCTTCCCACCTCCATTACTCACGGGGCATCAAATTTGGGAGAGAGTCTCTCAATTACCTAAAGTTATAGAAGCTTCACCTTATAGACTTCCTTGATATGATGTTGAACATAATTGGACCAAAAAATCATATTTTGGGAGTTGCCGTATTGGAAGGACAATCTGCTACGACATAATCTTGATATGATGCATATTGAAAAAAAATTATTTTGATAATTTGTTTAACACAATGCTGGATGTTAAGGTTAAGACAAAAGATAATTCAAAAGAAAGAATGAATTTAAAGGAATATTGTAAGAGAAAAGAATTATGGCTACATGAGTTACCTAATAGTAGAATAGTTAAGCCAAAATCCAGCTTTTCATTCACATTGGATGAGAAACGTGAAATGTGTGAGTGACTTAAAAACATGATGATGTCGAAGGGCTATGCTTCGAATTTAGGAAAGCGGGAAGATCTGAATTAAGGAAAATTGATAGGTATGAAAATTCATGATTGTCATGTGTTCATGGAAACTTTAATTCCTATGGCTTTTAGCCATCTACAAGAAAGGATATGGAAACCAATCACATAGATAACTCTTTTTTTCAAAGACTTGTGTTCTGAAAAGTTGTGGGAGAGTAGTTTAGATTGAATGGAGGAAAATTTTGTTGTTATTACTACAAAGTTGGAGAAGATATTTTCATGTGGTTTCTTTGATATGATAGAGTATCTTCCAGTGCACCTTGTACAAGAGGCCCGACTCGGAGGTCCAGTTCAAATAAGATGGATGTACCCATTTGAGAAGTATCCATTTGAAATATTCAATAAATTATATATATTTTCCAAGTCTTTATTAATTAGCATATATATATATATATATATATATATATATATATATATATATATATACACTTGAAGAAAAATTGGCAGATCCAACCAAACAATTAAGCAAATTGGAAAGATCGAAGGATCATTTATTCAAGGTCATATTAGGAGAGAAACTGGTGTCACAGCTGATTGAATTTCCATATTAGTGAAGTCTCGCATTCATCAATATCTCCTTCATCATTTGATACTTCATTTCCACCGATATCAATTTTTAATCAAAATGGTCGAGGATCTAAAAAGCGTGGAACGCAAGGCTTCACTAATATAGAAATGCAATCAGCTTTGTCACATATTTGCTTAATTTTCCAGAGATTCTACCATATCTCAAATAAGTGTTAAAAATATGTTATCAAATTACATAATAATAAGTGTTAATTAATGTCACGACCGGGGAGCACCCCCTAGAAGTAACATGGCGTACTTGACCTTCGGAGGTCTTATACAAGCTCATAATTATCACTCATCGCATTCTCATAGGTGAATTTAGAGGAAAATTTAAAACTTTTTTAACACATCATATGCTAGAAAATACCTTCCATTATGTAGAAAATATCATAATACATGGTTAAACACTCTAGTCTCTTTTGTCATCCTAGAATCAACATAATTAGAGTATATTAGAGACACGACCCTTACAACATCAATCATAAGTACAATATTAAAAGACTTTACAGTAAAGACACAACTTAGAAAATCCTTGAACTTAAGGATTCCTTTCCTTGAGCTTGAAATCACATATCAAGCTACTCACCATTTAAAGACATCCTTTAATCAATTCATAACCTACACTTTGTGTAAAAAAGTAGAGAAGAATGGAGTTAGTACAAGAATGCACTAAGTATGGCAACCATGCAAAAACATGCATTTACAAGGGACATTTTACTTGAAATCATGCATTATGCCTATTTGTGAAATCATCATAACACTTTGATATAATAGTATTTATATTCACATATTTCATATAGGCATATTTAATGGTCATCAATCATATAAAATCATACATTGCATTTAAGGCATTTTAGAGTCACATTACAGTAAGCATTTTTCTTATTTACAGTGAACTCCTTTCTATTTACAGTGAGCTTCTTTCATACTCTAACTTCTTGACTTTCCTAAGTAACCCGCTAGTGACACTTGGTGCAATGGTTATATAATGTCCCATAACACTATCCATACTCAAGAATCACCTTAAGATCACAAGGAAACCATGCGTACAACCTTTCAATTCAACACAAACAACCATAGGGCCATTTCATAGAACAAGGCACATACTTCACATTAGACTTAACATAAGACTTCACTCACAATCCTATTCTAAGTCTACTAGTACAATGTACATGTGAAGCCCCATAACCTCACACATACTTAGTAAACCTATCATAAGACCACAAGAATCATAACATTCACTTCATAAATTAACATGTCAACCATAGACAACTTCATTCATGCCAATCAAGACCATCATAATTTAGTCATTAAGACCAACTTTATGCACATAAGGATAAGACCACTTTATATAGATCCATTTGGACTCATACCATGCATATCATCACAACAAGTAGACAATACTACAATGTCATGCATAAGGACATAAACATATACATATACATATACATTAGAACACCTTCCTAGAACTTTCTTCAAGAGCTACTTGTGCAATGCATAGGTGAAGTCCCATACCCCCACCTACACTAAGCAACTACTCTTAGGTTATCCTAGTTAGGGTCCTAGTCATGTACTTCCATTGTCCATTTTACTTGAGGTAAACTATAGCTAAAACCGAAACTAAGACCATGGGTGCTAAACATGGAATTTGGTGTTGTAGAGACTTACACCAATGAAAGGTGCTCTACCTAGCCAAGGTAGAACATTACCACATGCTAGCATACTAAGTGAAATCACTTTCTATATCCTATGTGGCAAGCATAGTTTATAGAACTTGGAGGTACATGTGAAAACCCTCTTTATGCCAAATGGGGCCTTATAGTTATTCACTTATGGAAATCCTCTTTATGCCTAGTGAGGCATTGTAGTAATCCACCTCGTAAGGATTATGGTGACCTACCTTCCTACAATGGAAAGGGACAACCCTCATCTTCAAGTTCACTCGGTTCTAAGCTAAGTTCCCTTTATTGAAAGCCTTTATTACATAAATTTATAAAACATTATGCTTTGGGATATTGACTCATCATATGATTAGCTCATAGGTCATAAATGTGAGTTCATCAACCTATATCATATGCGAAATCCTTTCACATGGAAATAGCATAATAAAGCGCCTATCTAGTTTAGGGTACTCTTGAGAACACGTTTCAAGGGCCCCTCTATTGACTAGATCATCATTCATGTGTGTGTCTATACATATATGTGAGCAACCCTTTCACATAACACATTAAGGCCACACATGTTCATACTTCACTTCATTCATGCATAAGTGTACAAGTGTAACTATATGAGCAATCCTTTCATATAAACACATTAAGACACTAGGCATAATTATACTTCATCATACCATATACTTCACATTATGGCATATAAGACATGTTCATAACATACTCATGCATTCATATTCATGTACATAGGAAAACCAAACCTAGGAACTATCCTATCAAGGCACACATGTGCAGTGCATAGACAAGGTTCTATACCCTTGCTGATACTAGTACACCTATCAAGTCATCCTAGTGAATGATGCATCACATACTTCATAGAAGGATAACATACCATGAGACTCATTTATTCAAGACTTTCCATATCATTATAGTAAGCTCTAGTCATTATGCACATATGCTAACTTTAATTTACATAGAACATTATAAGACCTTTATCATAGGCCAAACATATCATAAACTTAACATAACCATTCACATGCTCATAACATTAGCAATACAACCTAGATCATAGCTAGAATAGGAAACTAGACATAGGCTTCACATAGGGTGATCATAACCCCCACACATTCATAATACAATTGCCTTCAAGGCCATGATCACATCACATATATATTGGCAATAAAGTAAACACCGCCACCATAAGTGTACCGTACCATACAATGCCATAGAAGGCTTCATCAACTAACAATTCTATACAAAAGTAGAGGAGATATGCAATCTTACAAATTTCTCATCATTGATCAATACTCCTTTTTCATTAACAATACAATATAAGGAAGTAGATACAAGTATATTTACATAAACGAAATCCTACATTCATGTACTATAAAGTAAAGATTACAGTGAGTACACTACATTCATCAATCGCTAGGAAGTAGAGTAATATAGATCACTCACCAATTTCCCTTGTATTGACCATCAATAATAATTCATAAATGTTATACATGTAGGAAGTAGATAAAGTGATAATAACCTAAGCTAGATCATGCTTCATCTATCCTAGAATTTAGATCACATCATGTACATTACATTATCAATCTATAGGCTAGAAGAACCTAAATCAATCCTTACCAATTCGATTGTATCTAATCACATAGGATAAATTACACCTATTTTATCATCACATTACCATGTAGGCACTAGCTAAGAAAATTCATCATGATCGAGTCACATAACAATCATTCTAGCATCAAGATCACAAGTTACTACATTATAGACTAGTCTTTCAAACCTTCAAACCTTGATCCTCATGGATCTCTCCTCAACAATTCATCATCAATACACATACTAGGCAGTATATATAAGCATTTTAACATCATTGAATCATAATTTGATTTACATAAGATCAAAATCACCAAAGTCCATACATAGGCTAAAACGAGAATTTGAAGAGAGCATGGGTTCAACATGGAATTGGATTGAAAATCAAACTCAAATCAGTATCTAATCATTAATTCATTAACATTATACTTTTGAAATCAATTTGAGAAAGAGCCCATGGCTAGAGTGAAAGAAGGAGAAGTTTGATCATGAACTTGCATTGAAAACATTGAAAGGAACTCTCTAGATAGAAGATTAACTAGAGATGAAGGATAATCATACCTCAATGTAGAATAAAACCACTAAAAATGATTAAGGAATCTTTAAAATCCATCACCATGGTTGTTCTTGAGCTTCATCTTCAATGGAGGATTCTACAGAGGTTTCTTTTTTAGAGAGAAGGGTTTAATTTGAAGAATGAATTGGGAATGGGCTAGTCACATTTTTAATCAACTAAATACACCAAAAAATAACCAAATAAATCACCTAGGGTCAGGTTAGAACGTGGGGTGAATTTCCCATTTACCCCATAGTTGAAACAACGTGCATCGCAGTTAACACATCCTGCATCGACGGCCACCAAACGACGCCTAGTAGGTCCATCGACGGACCGTACTGCAGGCCGTCGTATAGGTCTGGGTCTTGTCAATTTACTTGAGACTTCACCAGGCTAAATCTTGGATGACGCCAACCCATCAAAGGGCATAGGGAAATTGAGGAGGCGTCATTTGGCTCCGTCGATTGACACTGCCAAGGCAGTGTCTCGACATCCTTTGGGTCCTCCTTGAGGGCCTCTTGCGGGGCCCTTGGGGAGTCGTACCCGGACGTTTACAACATAAATATATACCTTAACATGTCAAGGACCTTCAAAATCAGTTTTACCCAAAACAAACTCGTAACACCTTAAAACATGCTAGGCAAACTTAAGACACACATGCACGTCTCAAGGGATAACTTTCGAACGTCTTGGACGTTCTTAGACGTTTGACCTCCTAACTTCATGAAACTTAACATACTGCAAATAAAAATCATTATTACTCATATAAGGATTTCATAAGCCCATGAAACACATATAAGCACATAAAACATAAGGCCCCTTTGGTGACTAGTCGTCAAAAGTCTTGGTCGTCCCTTGACGTTTGACTTTCAAATCACCTAAATCTTTAGACACTGTCTCATTAAAACCTTAGAACCAATTTTAGGATTTCAAAACATCAAGACACAAATTTTAGGCTCTAGACACCTTAACTCACTTTGGGGTCTTACAATTAAATACTTGAATGTAAAATGATCAGCTTTTTCGTAAATACATGGGGTATTGAAACCATCTATACAGAATTTTCCAAATGGATATAAAACTATGTAAGTGTGAAATCACTGAGTATTTAAGAATATATTAATGTTATACTAAATTAAATTACATCAAATAACAATCACGTAAGTTTACGTTGAATACTCAAGTGTCCAACATTTACAATTAGTGAAAGAAGTAGCACTTGGACCGGAATCTCTAGTAATGACAATGAATAAGTATTGTTTCAATGGGTTTAAGTTTCAAACTGAAGAATTTTCTAGGAACAAGAAAACAAATAATAGTGGTGTCTACGTGCAAGGTATTGTTGATGGTATTGGCCAAACTATGAGAAAAGACATAAAATGACACCTGAAGTTGTCCCAAATTTTTAAAAAGACACCTTAACTATGCAGATATCCTATTACCCCCCTAAACTATTCAGAACATATATTATTACATCATTTTTATCAATTCCAGATTTTACATGGCAAGTGTAATCACACACTAATCATTGTGTGACACGTGTTAATTCAATTTGAATTTTTTTTTCATTTTAAATTTTTCTTTATTTCTTTCTCTTACTTTTTGACTTATTTTAGTTTTATTATTTTTATTTTTATTTCATTTCAATTTTTAATTCACCTCCCACCCCTACTTTCAAGCACCCTTCATTTTCTTTCTTTATTTCTTCTTCTTCACCTCTCATCCTCACTTTACCCACACCCATATCAAGTTGAGCCCCTCCATTTTCTTTCTCTTTTCTTCTTCTTATTTCGTTTAATTTTTTACTTTCCAAAATTATACTATTTTTTAGACTTTGTTGAGTTATTGATAACAAAACTAATTAGCTTTCTAAGAAAAGATCATATTTTTGAAGGTATCATTATTTAATTTATCTCATTTCCATATAAATTCAAAAGTAGAAATGACAATTTTGAAAGAATAAGAATTTTCCGAAAATTGAAAAATTTTAATTAGAATTTGGATAAGAAGCTAAATAATTTTACTAATCATCTTAAAATTTAATGCGTTTATCACATTGTTCGAAATGTATTAAATAATCTAGATATAATTTTATAATTGAAGAGAACTAAATTAATAGTAGAACAAAAGAGAGATGGAGTTGTGGTAAAAAGTGACATTGAAAGTGATAAGTTAATGAAGATGATAATGAATTTTTGAAGAAGAAAGAATAAAGAAAAAGAAAAAATAATAAGGAGAAAAATTTAAAATAATAAGAAAATAAAAATATATATTTTATAGTAAAATTCTTGTAAAAATAAAATTATATTCGTTTTTTTTTAGTTTGTTCACACTCTTTAAGAGAGTGCATACACTCTCCATGCCAGCTGGACAAAAAATGATGTAATAATATCATTTCAGGATTGTTTAGGGGGGTAATAGGACACTTGCATAGTTTAGGTGTCTTTTTGAAAATTCGGGACAACTTCAGGTGTCACTTTATGTCTTTTCTACCAAACTATTGAATATTATGGTGTCATTCCTGAGATTATTGAAGTGAGGTATTCAGTTTGGCCAAAGAAGAAGATTGTATTGTTTTGGTGTGAGTGGTTTGACCCATCACATGGAGGTACAAAGGTGTACCATCAACATAATATAATTGAAGTTAAGCACACCAGGAAATATAGAAGTTATGATCCTTTTATCATTGCACAAAATGCTAAATAAGTGTTTTACGCTCCATATCCATTGCATAGAGACAAAATTGATTGGTGGGTTGTTATAAAAAGTAAGCATGAGGGATGAATTGAAATTGACAATGTCTTAGATGTTGCGTATCAAAATGATGTTGCAATAGTTCAACAACAAGTTGGTGTTGAATTGAATACCCCACTATAACATCCTAAACGCATATTAGAAGAGTATCTGATGATGAGATACTGAATGTTGTGGAAGAAACATCCGATAATGAGGAAAATAAATCATTTGATGATGAATACTAGGACGATTATGTAAATGAAACAACTGAGGAGAAAGAATGGGAGAATGATTGAATTGAAAAAAGCGAGGAGGAATAGTGTAGAATGAAAATAAGCTAGTATATATATGTAAGTAACTTTATTTTGCTAATTTTATTGAATTTATGATTTTTATATATATTATACATGTAAATTTTCATATACATTTGTCATCAGGCGGTGACAGTGATAGACATTGCGAGCATCTTGGAGTTAGCCAAACTAAACAAGCTAAAAAGAAGAAGACTAGGATACCCATAGATCCTGAGAAAATTGCAGGATCTACTAATCTGCACCAGAGCGCATCAGCCGTGAGACTCATATGCTTGTTGTTTCATTTGGTACGACGGATCCTCAAAAATATTATCCTAATTACCATTGACCAGTCAGTGCTTCCTCTTCTCCAGAGGCATTGCCTTCGATACTCTACTAGGACCTACCTTTAAAGTATACTTGTCGAGGACAACCCTTATCGGCAGGTACTCCACTCCCACAGGTACATCTCCTCAGTTATCTGTCATAATGATTAGAGATTTTAGTAGTGAGTCAGATACTATGGCCGGTACGCCTTCATTGACTCAGTGTTATGTGCATCCTGAGGTATCACCCTCAGCTACAACTGCACATAGTGCTACTCCAGATGATATGCCTCATCTAGTTCCTAGCCAGAAGGACAAACTTGGTAAAGTCATGATTGAGCCGGATGGATCAATGTAAGTTTATTTTGTTATCTTTTTGTTACTTTATTTTATCTATTTCTTATACTTTAATTTTATATTATTCATGAACTAAAATTTTTAATATGTGTTTTGTAGGAGGCATCCGGCAAAGGTTGCTGCCCGGTCTTTAAAAGACTGTATTAGAAGACTTTTTACACAGGCTTATAACTCTTGGAGCAAGATCCCAAACAGTATACGCCAAGCGATGATTCATAACTTTAAGGTATATATTTTTTAGTTAAGTTTAGTATACATTACTTTTTTTTACTATCAATCTAATTAACATTATTTAATTTTTTTATTCAGACTATGTGTACTTGGGAGCAGAGGCACAATCGTGTCATTTCGACCACATTTGAGAAGAAGGTATCGTCCAGACTATCTGCCTGGCAAAAGAAAGTTCGGGATAGCGGTGAATGTCCACATTGGATGTTGCCTCATGTTTTTGATGAAATAGTTCTGTATTGGAACAAAGACAAGTTTAAGGCAATATCAGACCAAGCAAAATTTTTAGACGCATTCTTAATGGTGGCTCGTTGCATACCGGAGGTGCAAAGTTCGTTGGAACAATTGCAAGAGAGATGGTATAACTTCTAATTCAAACTTTTAAATAAATATTTAGTTGATTCATATAAATCATTTGAAATTTATTTTTTTACTTATAGGAAAAATATTGGGACACACTCCCATTGAACTGGAGGTTTTGAAGAAGACTCATATTAGAAAGAAAGCAAATGAGTCAGATTCGTATGTATAGGTGGAGGAAAGAGCCGAACGAACTTTTTTCAGTGATTTAATATGAATAATATATATTTATGTGTGTGTGTATATATATATTGATGGCAATTTTTAAATTTAATATGCAGAATGAATTCAGCACTACGTCGTTGAGAATCTAGATAGTTCGATCCGATTGACACCTAAACAGTCCACCTAGATTTGGAAAGAAATAGTTGTAGGGGGACACATATGGGTAGATAGTATGGTCTATACTCTCTAAACGATGTCAGATGACTCCACTCTGGCTATAAGGAATTGCATCGTATCGTCAAGCTGAGGCACTTGACAGTGTGTAGATTGCTGCTAAGCCGGATCAAATAGCTAACCTCACAGTGACAATGGTAGAGTTGGAGCGGAGAAGAGTAGATGAACAAGAAAGCATGAGTGTGACTATTCAGCAAATCAAAGAACAAGTCACAAACCTCACTCGTCGACCTACTACTTCGGCTCCCAATAACACCGACAACGAGAGTACTTATGTGGACGATTATGTACGACGCACTCCCTAGATTAGATCTTTGGACAATAATGAAATATTTTTAATTTTGAAATAAAGATTGAAAGACTTTTATTGTCTTTAATTTGTGATTTAGATACTTTTGAAGATTATTTTAAGTTTGTTCTTTTAAGTTTTGTTTAGATTGTTTAAAATTGAGTATGTTTGATTGGGGTTAATAGTGGAGAATTTAATTGAATTGAATTGTATGTGCTGCCATAAAAATGCAGAAAAAATGACGGACAACCTTGTTTTGTCCGTCGCTTTTTGTGGTTTTAGTTTTTTAAAATCCTAGAAAAGCGACGGACGAATAGTGTACTTTTGTTTGTCGCTTTTCTTGGATTTTCAAAAATAAAATTTCAGATGTCCATAGCTTTATTGGGACTTTTAACAAATAAAACCCAGAAAAGCGATGGACATGGTCCTTTTATCCATCGCTTAACTCGGATTTTCAAAAACTTTTAGCAAAAAGGTGATGGACTGCGCCACATTATAGAAATAAAAAAATAAAATTAGAATAAAGAGACGGTGTCTGTCGCTTTTGTTAAAATATTCTTTAAAAAAATTCAAAAAGAGACGTAGTACGTCACTTTTTAGCGATGCAGTCTGTTGCTTTTTGAATAACGTCGAGCTAAAAAGCGACAGAAGTGGCTGCGTCGCTTTCCTTCGATTTTGACCAAAAAATCAACATAATCCATTGCTTTTGGCCGACATTTTTTGGTACAGTTTTTTAGTAGTGACTGTCAGATCCTCCGAAAAGAAAGGGGGCTCACCAAAATTGTCTGAAGCGCAAAGTGATCTTAACAAAACGCTTTTTATGATCCTAAATACTTGTATCTACATCTTAAACGATGCGGGTTGAATGACATCAGTACATTGGATGTCCGAGTATGTAATATAGTTGAATGGAAAAGAAAGGGCCGCAATAGATGTAGATATACTCAACTGAATGTAAAAAAATAAGGAAATGAAATCAATAAACTTTACAAAAATACTTACTCATTTTCTGAACTATAGCATAATAAGTGATATATAAAGATACACATTAACTCTATTGGGAGATTCTCTACCTGACAACCATGACTATGAACTATGTGATTATACAATCCATGTTTCCAGAACTGTCCTATATCATGCTGGGATATAGAACATCTTAACTAAGTGGATCCACCAAGTTATACCTGAGGCTCTAAGGATTCATCTAAAAAGTATGATTATGTGCCCCATGTTTGCAAGATATAGTTTATGGGGGATGTGAGTAGTCTCAGTGCTCAATACTACTTTCAATAATATTTACAATTGCTTAATCTATAAAAACATTACTCTTTCTCTGGTTCGAGATAATGCTCAACTATACTCTTAAGAAAGGCAACTTCTCTGAATTAACTTTGAACTCATTAACTGATTAGAAATAAAAATTTCTCTTTTATCGATGTAAAAATGATAAATTCGGGATTCAATAATTCCCTTAAGATTTACTGGAAATACCTCTTTAAAATCTCCTTTTTACCTATTTAGAAAATCAATTTAGGATACCTATTGGGTTAAAAAGATTCTTCTCAATAACTCAATGAATACTTCAAATAATAAGGTTCATCCTGAAAAATAGGCATGAGGAAACAAGTGAAGAATCTCAATATATAAAATATAGCAACTCGAAAAATTGGAATAACAACTCGGAATTAAACAACGAACTCATCTCGAGAATTATCAAAACTAAGGATGTCACACCCCGAGCCTACATCCTGGATGTGGCCGGCACTTGAAGAGCATTGTTGGCCTCGAGCAGACCTTAGTCTGGCTTACCTAACTAAGTGGAAGACAATACACAAAGTTAAACAATGATCAATAACTCAACTAATTGATAAAACTGAGAATGTTTTAAAGATTAAACATTAAATTGGCCAAAAGTAGCAACCCCAGTCTTAACAAATAGAAAGATAATGAATAGACAAAGGATAGGAATATGAATGTCTATCTACGAACCCTTCTAAAATGGGAATGGATGTTAGGACAGACCCCACAACACCCTAATAAAGAAAATATTGTAAAACCAATAAAAGGAGTGCTCCGAGGCTCACCACTGACTCTAGAGTACTCAACTAGATCAATGGTGCCTCGTAAGTCGATCCTCATTACCTTCGTCTGCATCATGATACGATGCAGGACAACTGACATTTGTACATTGAATTTACGGGTATGCGAGTTGGAATTCTAAAACAACTTAAGCCTTAAAAGAGTAAGAAAGAACACTTACCTTGGCTCTTCTCAACTCATGAATAATATGACTAAATAATACTGACTCATTTCATTATAAATTTCATTATAAAGAAATTTAAAAACAAGTCATATAAAGAAAATCTATTTGAAAACATGTTGTAAATTCTTAATGTATACAAGGATACAATAAACTCTGAGATGTATGTAAAATACAAATAAACTGATTTATATAGGTAAATACGTTTAACTTATATGGGAGTTTCTCTAACCAACAACCACTACTTAAGAGCTACAATGATGCTACAGTGATCTACTGCACGCTACCAGCGCATCCTATACACGGCCAAAGGTATAAGACCTGAATTGCCTCATAGATCCACTAGTCTACTTATAAAAGGGTTCATCTAAAAAGTATGACCCTTTTTTACGCATGATGGTACATGGTTTATGGGGGCTGTGAGTTGCCTGAACTCTCCCCCATATCGATGCTCAATACTACTCCAAAAATATAATACTCTTATGTTTTAAAAAACTTACTGATTCTGTGATTTGAGATTAGTACTCAAAATACTTAGCTCAAAGGACATCTTGGAAATCTCAGTTCCCCTGCTTTCTTCATTTAGAAAGCTATTTGTCTTTAACTGCAAACTAGCCCGAAGGTTCTTTGGAAGTCTCAGTATCCATTCTTTATAAATGTGAAAACATTTTAAGTTCTTTTGGAAATACTTAGTTCCCATGTACTGCTTTTAAGGAATACCTCACTTTACTTTGAACTTAACTCAAGCTTAGGTCTTAAAATGACACTTAAAACATTTTGGAAAGACTTATGAAACTTGAAATTAACTTCTCCTTCTTATCTTAAGTCCTTACTCAAACTGATCATTAAGGCTTAAAACAAGTTTAAATAATTTGGAAAAAACTTCTTGAAAGAACTTTAGGAATTCTCTACACTTGGCTCTAACTTTTCCTTGAATTTTAAGTTATAGATTTAGGTTGTAAGTTTGTGTTTGTGGATGGTTTCTATATGATTAGAAGTCATTTAGAGTAGTTAGAATCATTAGGAAGTGTTAAAACACCTTAGAAGAGCTTAACTGGACTGAATTACGAAAACTTGACGAAAAACGCCGGTTCAGGCGCGTCCTAGGCGCGCCGTTCCAGACCCATTGGTCTGAGACTCCATCTGGCGCACCGCAAGCACACCATCCAGAACCTCTGGCACAGATGAGGCGCGCCGCGCCTGACCTAGGGCAGGTGACGTCTGACAAACTTTTCATCTCGTTTTTCAACACTAAACCCTCTAAACCTCTATAGTTTTTTTCCAAAAACCTAAGGATTATTAGTACCTTCAATACCTAATAGATCCAACTCGATAAAAAAAACCGTAATTACGAATCAAAGCAACAATAAGCATTCAACAACTCAATATACAAGAATTCAACAATGTCCTTCAAGAACATTACTATTCTCATTCAACCAATTTGAAAATCAGAGGATTGAAACAAGCTTGGTATGTGGGTGAATGACCCAACACTAAAAGATCTCATATACCTTGATAGGGATCAACCCCAATGAAATCTATTCGCAAATCTTGATGTTCTTGGCGAATTCTTGACTCTTGTCCCTTTCTTTCTTCTTTTCTCACTTCTCCAAGCCCTAACCTTGATTTTGATTTTTTTCCAAAACTGAACTAAACGTATTTTTAAACCCCAACAAACCCCTCACACAAAATAGGAAATTTATTACTGAAAAGACTAGTTTTCCCTTCCTTAAATTTTAATTGGAACTTTCCTTACTTCAAAATCCCAACTTTCGATAGGCATATCTCCATCAAAGGATATCGAAAATGCACAAACTCGGCGACCTTGGAAAGATCTCTCCAAGGTATTTCCAACCATATCAAGAACTACCTCTAACTCAACCTGAAATAGAAGTTATGACTATTTGAAAATGACCAAAACTCACTTTCTTAACTTAGGGAATTTTCGAGATTTTTCCTTTCCATTCCAAAGAAGAATATTTTTAATTTCATCGATTATTCTTAGCCATTTCAAATTGTGAGATGTTACAAAGGATGTAACCCTATATTATTCTTTAATGATAGAAAGTATTTGTAGAGCGTGAGGACGAACTCAGTCCATCGCTATGATAGCTTTACACACTTGGGAAGAACAACGTTCTTGGCAAAATCGATGAAATTCAAAGAATGATATAAAACCTTAGCTTTTATCCTCTTGAATCCTTACTCTATGTCTTTAAACTGTTAAAGAACGTAAAATAATGTTTTGACACTATTTAGACCTTAATTAGGTGAAAATAAATTGTGGGTTAGGCTTAGATAGGTTAGGAAAAGACTGAACTACCCCTCTTTAAGAGCTGTAAAACACTATCCACGGGACCATCTATGGGTCATGACTTGACCCACGGGCCGTAGATCTCATCCGTGGATTCTACATTGAGTTTTTAAGCCTAAACACTCCATTTACGGTTCCAAACAATGGCCAACAGGTCCTCCTACGGCCCGTCAGTTGGATCCGTAGAATTTGGGTCCCAAAAGTTGATACACAGTACTCTAATGGTCTGAGAGGTCAATTCCTAATTCAACCCATGGCCCGTCGATTGGGGTCGTCATTTAGAGACTGAGAAAACTCTAGTTTGACAGTCTTTGGTAAAACAGTCATAACATATTACTTTGACCATGAAATGAGGCAAGCTTGGTGGCGTTGGAAAGAGGATTCAACTACCTTTCATAAGTAGGTCATAGGCCACATAATTCATTGTGTGCCAAGAGATATGATTTGTTGAAGTTTACCTAAGTAGAATCTTTTGTCAAGACTTAATCGGAAATGAAGATTTCAACTCAACATTGTACTAGGGCTTATTGTGACTTTAAATCATATTCAAATACATTCGAACACCAAAGAAATGAAATTTACACATATGAGTAACTTAAGGATCACCGATTTCAATTTTACAGTAAATTAAAGAATGGTTCATGACTTAGATTAGAAACTTTTGGGGTGTTACACAAGTATTACTTTAACTTTCTATTACAATATCTTTTATATGTGAATGTACTCGGATCAAATCAACCTATATCAATTATAGGAAACACAAATATTAAAAATCAAAGAAAAATGTGAATTACTAGATTAAGTAATCTCATAATGTCAACGTTTATCATGGAAACAATGTTAAACCTCAAATTAAAATGTGAATAGATTAAGTAATTTCATAATTATAGTTTTTTTCATTTTACAAAATAAATTTAATTCTTTATGTAATGAGAAAATCTTGTATGTGAGAATACCAATAGATTGGATCAGATCAAACTACATTATTCATAGAAAAACTATTAAACATCAAAATAAAATAAGAATAGAGTAAGTATGTAATAATGTTATACATTTTTTTCTTCTAAGAGTAACTTAAGTTTTCACTAATTGAAAAGCTTCTTTATGTGAATAAGTATGTATCAAATCAACCTACATTTGTTATAGAATTTTTTTAACCTCAATATAAAACGTGTTCAAAATATATTTTCAACACAACAAAGTTAAAAATAGTAAATAAAATATAATCTTCAACAAATCAGAAATAATATTAAAAAGAAGAAACTCGAACCTTCTGAGTGCACAATGTGTTCTTAAGAAAAAATTTCCCCTCAAATACTCAAGGATAGTGGATGGTATTCTCCCATGAGAGAATGATCTTACTCACCCATATATTGATACTTTAAACCACGGTGCCAGCGAACCACTCAACGGGAGTACAATATATTTAAACTAAGTTTTGAAGAATAAGAAGAGGTTCTGGAAATCTGCTATGCAAATAATGAGAGGAAACCCTCTATTTAAACATGTACTTATTGTGACTTATTAGAAAGGTCACAATTCTATGGAAAAGTCACAACCTTTTTGAAAAGTTGCACCTCTTCCAAAAAGTCACAACCCATCAAATAAGCCACAACTCCTCAGAAATTAAAGACAAAATACTTTCATTTTCCATTCACAACTTTTAAACTCAAAAGTAATCTCACAATATTTATACTTTTATGCCTCTTAAAAACTAAATTTAATTCTTGATTAATGGAAAAAAAATAATAAGCCAGACATTGATATCTTGAAATAATGAAAAAAACATAATATAATGGATATCAAGATCTTCACATTTTGCATGGTTTAAGTCCTAAATTCTCAATAACATGTACATATATCATATTTAGAGAGTGTATAATTTAATTTAATCAATTATATCCTTTTCATGTGTCAAGAATGTGGAGTTTTCTTCTAATATATCTGGTGGTGAAATTTGAACGCATGACCTTTGTCTGTGATTATCTCATCTTAAATCTTAATGCATTAGAGAGAATATACAAGTATTTACTTCATTATATTTTCAATAGTTGGGGATGGAAATCCAATCTGCTGGACCAACTAAATCAAATAGGAAACTGAAGACAAAAACCTATGATTGGAATATTATTGATCAAATTTGCAGACAAACATTGTATGACATTATAACCAGAGGCAGATCTTGAATTTTATTTCGATGAGTTTGGTCTTTAGATTTCTTAGTGCTGAACTCGTTACACTTCAAAATTGTGTGTTTAGATTAATTTTTGTTGACATTTTGATGGACTCGTACACAACACAGATACATTTATGTAGGCCGAATGAACACATTGTCGATGGCTTCTTCCACCACTAATTTCAAGTACATTGGCGCAAGAGGTAGGGGATGACCTTTTTGGGTTTGAAGCTTAAGATAATGTCAAAGAGTGGGAGGTGATTGAACTTCAGAGATTGTTTTCTTCACTTCACAAGCAGTTTGAGCCAATCGAAAATCCATTGCTTCAAGTTGGGTTTTGGGAATAAAAAAGTGTTCTTTGTATGTCCTTTTATGAGAAGCTTCTTTCCATGGAGGAGGATAGCTTGCCATATGATTTCATATGGATTCCTAAGTTGACAAAAAATTGTGTTTCGTCACATTGTTAGCTGATAGACGAGTGATTTTGATGACCAAAAAAATGACGTAACGAATGGTTCTCAAAACAAGTTTTTGTATCTTTTGCCATGACGTAGGTGGGGATGTAGATCATATTTTAATAAATTGCAATTTAGACACGAGGTTATGGTAGATATCTTTAGTTGATTTGGAGTTTCTTGTGCATAGCCAAGATCTATAATGAAGTTTTTATATTCAGTTGGAATAGTGGTGCTAGGAGAAGAAGGCACAGGACTTGAAATGTTACTCTCGTTCTGTTGATGTGCATCATTTGAAAAGTGATAAATTGGAGAGCTTTGAAGGGGTGGAGATGATCTTAGGTCAATTAGGAGTAGAGTCCAATCCTTTATTTTCTTTTGGTGCACCACTGTTGTTCCAATTTGTATAGAGGATTAGGTTGCTTTTAGAGAGAACAATAGTTTGTATGTTACTTTTATATGGCCAAGATTATCATTAATGAAAGATTTTACTTGATCCAAAATGAGGCAGGGCGGGGTAGGTTAACAGTATAATTGAAGAAAGTCTTACCCGCTCAACCTACACCACCCCATTGCTTTATCTATGTTCACAACAAAAATGGTAAATTAAAGAATCTAGGGACACAACCGAAGCCATCCATGAAAAGTAAGTGGAATTATGTAACATAAGAGAAAGAAGAACTTTTCTTAAAAACAAATCAACTTGACAAGATGCCTAGATCTAGTTTTTTTTTGGTCATATTTATACTAAGACCTTATTTATTTCACTTAATAAAGGTCTTTATCTTAAACATTCATCTCAGTCATTAAGTCTATTTGTTTTAAATGTCTAAATATTAATCATCCGATCTTATTCATTAAGTGTACTTATCTTACAACCACTTTATAAGTCTTGACATGTATGAATAAATAATTAAGATCTACAACAAAGTATAAATATCATTATGATGTCTATTTAAGAGTTTGTATAAACATGTGAGTTCACGGCTGTTCCATCTACTCGCACTCATCATCCACAACTACCACCGCTGTCAATCACCACCACCTACCATCCATAACCACCATCCTCAACCCAACCACAACCACCATGAATTCTAAGAAGATCTAACAGAAAACAAGTTTACCACCTTCCAAATACCAACATGTGTGTTTTCAAAAGTAATCCTTTCTATATTCATATGAAACAGAGTTTTCTATCCAATTTTCTTAAAAATATTTTTCACTCTCAAACTGAACACCGAAAAAACAATTTCCAAGAAAAAAATCCAAAGTAAAGTAAAATAAACTGTAAGGGTATAAAAAAGCGATAAAAGTTAAATTGTTTCCAAAGCTAGAAATATGTCACATTCTTCTAGAATAAGAGTAAATAAAAAAGAAACAAAGTCACGTAAATTGGAATAAAAGGAGTAGTAATTAATCAATTCAAAAAACCAATCAAGGTACACAGTATTCAAAGCAGAAGATAGAAAAAAGAAAAACCATTGCATTGTCTTTGAGTTTCAAAATCATCTATCAAACTTCCAAAAAACAACATGTATATTTGAAAATATTGCAGCAAACAGAAGTTGTCTTACAGACCATCAACTTCAGATAACTAATCACGAGATAACTTATGCTAATTAAGGGCTTGAGAAATAAGTTATCTTCTGATCATCAACTAACTACCGACTCTTTCAGTAGGTTCCAAGACAATTTCTTATGCTTTCAGTAATTTTAAGAAACACTCTTCTTTGATCTCATACTGATAAAGAATGGTGAAACCCCATCTAACTTGGCTGGCTATTCCCGCTTAGAAAATCTTCCTAGTCGAGGATATAATGGTGTATCATGGTTAGCTATGTTGGAGTCATACTTACCTTCAAATGATGTGTTAAAGTCTCATAATCCGATTCATTCGGTCCGATCATATGCCGGAGTTGCAAAACTGTGTGTGGAACTTTTTGTATTTGGTGGTGATGATGATGGTGCTGTTGGAGACTTAAGCTTGTGGTAAAACACTGGTACACCCCTAACACTCACTGTTCCTTTGTGCTACTCTTTCTAGTGTCTTGAGTTTCTCATATTGATGCTATGTTTCTTTTGTGAAGTATCATATAGAACAATTGATAACAAGTGGGTTCTACGTTTCCCTTTGGATACGAAAAAGGGGTGCTTTAGCTGGTGCTACTTGGAAGGACAAAATTTTTGCAATTGGCAGTGAAAATGTGATTGACTGCTTTTCAGAAGTTGAGATTTTAATCAATCTCCTATATATTTTCTGATTGACATCTCAACCTCTGAAAAGCAATCAATTTTATTTCCACTGCCAATTGCAAAAATTTTGTCCTTCGAAGTGGTACCAGCTAAAGCACTCTTTTTCGTATTCAAAGGGGAACGTAGAATCTACTTGTTATCAGCTGGTCTATATGATACAACTTCACAAAAGCAACATAACATCAGCATGAGAAACATAAGAAACTAGAAAGAGTGCCACAAAGGAGAAATGAGTGTTAGGGGTGTACCTGTATTGTACGTTAGCTTCCGGCTACAAGAGCACCACCACCAAATACAAAAAACTCCACAACAGTTTTGCAACTCTGGTATATGATCGGACAGATTGCATTTGCTGAAAAGATTTAACACATCATCTAAAGATGAGTATGAATCTAACATAGATAACCATGATCCACCATTATATCCTCCGACTGAAAGATTTACTCAACGGGAATAGCCAGCCAAGTTAGGTGAGGTTTGATCATTCTCAATCATTATAAGATCAAGAAGAGTTTTAGCAATTCTTGAGGCACAACAATCACCATTCTTTATCAGTATGGAGTTTTTCCAAATGCCATAATTGACTAACTTCTGTCCATCCATTAGACTATTGTCTTCTGAAAGCAGCTACTGATGACATACCAATATGCCTTACTTATCATGAAGAAAAGCTTTGAAACCGCCAACACTATTTGACTCGTTAACATTAGCTTGACTATTTTTGTAATTCTCATTTTTATACTTATCTGCAAGAGGATGCCAAAACAAATAAAAGATTAAAAGCAACATATAGTCATAATGGTGCAATATTTTTTACAAAAATTAAACTACGTTAGCAATTATATACACCATCCAACAGAAACACTCAAAACCACAAATCATAGAGTGGAGACATTTAGTTCATCTTTTTGATAGAAGGTAATGAAATAAGGCAAAACTTCAAAAAAAATATCAACTATAAACTAAAATGAGAATCTTCAAGCTCATATAGTCTAACCTGTCAACTTATCAAATCCATTTTTTATATTTGGCTGGATCCACCAGCTAAATATGTCAACAAACAGAAATATTAAAGACTAACCAATTAAGAATATATGATTTAATGAAGAAGACTCTTTAACATAACATTTAACTTGTTAAGTCAACGAATTTATATAATAGATAACATTTTTTATTGAACCTTGTTTAGTGTTTATGATTCAAATTAAGTTCCACAATACACAATTACGTATGCATTTCTCACCAATCCAATCGGTGGTACTTCCGTTGTTGTCTGTTCCACTTTCACAGATTTTCACTTAAAATTTTAACATTTCGTGTTCCGAATCCACTTTTTCCTCTTCAAGTTGCATATTTCCACATTTCAGTACTAATATGTATGGATTCTCTGTAACACTTGGCGCAAATTGTCATGCAACCTAGCACTCGTTGGGATGTTATCCCATGACTGACATTAATTCACATAAAGTTCATATAAAAGGAGAAATTCATAACTTGATCAAACCAAATTAAACACGTATTTTAAGTATGGACATGGGATATCTTTCATCCTCTTATACTCTAGGAACTCTTTCGATCAAGGCTTTCATATGAGGGTTTTGATATAGACGACAAAGTTTAGATGTGCAAAGAGAGCATGTCTAATATTGATTGATAATATTGGTCAATTTAGGGCAAATAAAGATAACCAGAACTAATATTGTTGAATGTAAAAACCTTAACCAATAGACAAAAACCATTGAGAATAGGTGAATGATAAGTACTGTTACACAACGTATATAGATCTGTTTCTTTTTTTATACAAAGATATAGACAGATAACATATTTTTAGTATTTCCTCTTTATGTTCCCTTAGTCAGCTTCTAATGTTATTGTATTTATACATATTTACCCTTTGAATAATATACAAATTAATCTCTCCATTTCACTGATCATGGTATCAGAGCCTAACAAGCATTATGAGATTTGAATTAATGGTTCATCGTCGTTTTCGGATCAAGCAACTAGTTTGACTTCAACATTAGTTGTGACCATATGCCAAGGGAGAATATATCCATATGATCCTCCATTAACCAAAAATTGGTGGTTGGAGGTGACGCGATTGGATCTCAAGCGCCGGTAAATCTACTAGAGAGTAGAGACTATACAACTCTAACCGCGCGTGGAGGCATGTGTCTGAACCAATCTTTGTATGGCTTACTCATTTATAATTTCCTTGAGATTCCAATCGATTTATGGTGATTTTCTTATCATTGGACCATTTTGTAGATTAAGCATTAATGCCCATGTTTTGCGATCTTCTTTTGTTGATACGTGAGTTAAAATTAATTCTATTAAGAGGCAATGATAGAGAAGTTCTTAATCCTAAATCTAATGTTGGATTATTATACATGCTCCATTTACTCATATCAACATTAATGTTATAGGAGACACTCAGAGATACTTAAAAAGGAAATCATTTCTAGGAAATGTACTTTTCTTTGCCATCTTCTCTATTGAGAGAGGGACAAATATGTATGTTCATCGGATTTGTATCATACCCTAGCAACTTTCACTAAAATCCTACGTACAAGTAAATTCAAATCAACTATAGTATAAAATCCCAAACTCAAATTTACAATTTTTAACCTTAAATTAGTCATGTAAAGATCAATTATAGATTAATCATAAGCTAATAATTAGTTTTCAATTTGTACTTTTGTATTATAAATGTCACTAAATTAAGTACAAATAATTTATTTCGAACCCTTGTTAACAAAAGGAGTTACACTTTGAATCCTAAACTTTGAGCCATAAAGTTCTACTCTTGGATCTCACCTTGTTTATGTGATATCTAATACTATCACATTAGTAAAAAATTTGTCCTAGGAATAACTAACACCCTAATCAAATGTGGAATAACATTTATCTTGAATATTTGTTCCTTATCCCACCAAGCAAATAATTCGTGGATATTATCTTATTGGTAAAATCTTTATACATTAGAAAAAAATCACATATTACTTAATAGAAACAAAAAAGGAGCCAACCTCTTCTTTTTATTCATAAGCAGTTCTCAAGCGCTTCTTTGTTGGCTCTATCTTTTGAAAATATTCTTGAATTCTCCAATTACAAAAAAATCAATAGATAAAATGAGAAGTAACAATGAAATGGTCAAATATTTGAATTTATTCAACCTCTTAATAACAAGATTACATGAATTTAAACTTTGACAAAACTTATGGTTAATGGTCATTATAGTCATTCAACTTTTTTTTTCCTTCTAGAAGTCTCACAACATTGCGTAATTAGTTTACATGATAAGTTTAGTTTAAAATGCATTTATCATACCTCTCGAGAGCTACTTAACAATTTGAGAGGAATTAGAAGAAGCCGAAACATTTAACATATTGTGTACATCGCTACAGGTCTTAAGTGTGCGTTTGATAATATTGTGAGGATACAAATGTACTCAGGTCAGATCAACCTACAATTATTATAAAAAAATATATTAACCTCATAGTAAAATGTGAAAAGATTATATAATATCATTATGAAACATACAAAACGGTTATTGAACTAACCAAACGAGGGGAGCGAGATACTGATACTAGAAGAGATACTCCCACAAGAGCTAATGAGTCATAATCAACAGAATATTCATCCCCAAAGAATGAATCAGTGGTCAACAAACCTTATTGGATGATAGATATCACAAGGGGAAGATTCTCAATTAAATCTGTTGGGAACTATATCAGACACAAGGAAGAGGAAATCAAAAATTACAAATGGATGTGGACAAAGGGTGTACCTTTTGAAATCCATTTTGATTATAGAATGAGAATATGGGGTGTATAGGTTCCATACAAATGTTGGTGTTGTGAAAGACATCAACAAGAGACACTAGTTCATGTGTTTCTAAAATCTGATTCAACTAACAGGTTGTTGGTCCTACTTTTTCTATTTTTTTGGTCTAAACATCGATGGACTTCAATTAAGAGAAGTTATAATGTAGTGGTGGGGGGAAAATGTTTGGAAGAATATGAGACATTTCTAGAAAGCTCTACCCAACTTTGTAATATGTGAATTATGGAGAAAAAGAAACAGGATAAAGTAGAAAGGGAAGAAGACATCAGTAACATGATTCATTCACAATGTCACTAGGAACATGTATATGCTAGCAAGACTAAGGCAGCCTCATAGGTCTTGTCTTGTTAATTGGTGTGATATGCTGATAGAATGGACAAGTTACAAACATAAAATGAGGGGAAGAGAGTCTTATGGGATTTCCCATAGAATGGGTGGGCGAAATATAATACAGGTGGAGAATCTCGGTGAAATTCGGGTATCAGTTCTTATGATTTGCTTAAGGAATGATAAGGGAGATATTAAATATGCGGAAGGAGAAAGAATAGAGAATACTAGTAATGCAGTCACAGAAACTAGAAGTCATACTAAGGCATGCAAGCATTTCAAACATTCACAAAAATAGAAAAATTATCACATAGACTGGCTAAATGCTAATGTACAAGGTACTGGAAGGGAAGTGAGCATGTTCATGGATAATTAGAGAAATACGAGCATGTTTACAGAACAAACAATTTATTTTCAACACATTCTAAGAACATGAATTAAATTAGTAGATCATATGGAAAACATAGCTATTGATAGAGGAAGTTGCACATTCAAAAGTTTTAATAGCATGGAGACTAACGGGAGGGGAATCATCAACGATGACAAACTACTATGCCTGTATCTAGAGTATCCCCTTTAAGAGGATAGGAGCCAAGGATAGGCTACAACATAAAGTTTTCTAAAGAAGAACTTTTACAAAGTCCTTGGAGGCAACAAAATAGGGGAAATGTTATCTAGGCTATGCTATTTAAGCCAGCAAAAATGACATGATAAAAAGGGGGATCTGGAGTCGAGAATTGAACATTTAAACCTAGAGGAAGTCATCAACAGTAATAAAGGGAGGCATAGCAGATCTTTCCATGCACTCTTTATAAAGACCACTTGCAGAAAGATAGTGAGAGGATACCAGAGGAAAAGGATAATATCACGCCCCGAGCCTATACCCTGGACGTGGTCGGCACCCAACGACCATTGCTGGCCTTGAGCGAACCGTTGGCCTTGCTTACTTAACTCAACGGAAAACTTAACTTAACTCAATTATGAAATAAGAACATTCTTAAAAGAAATACTTTAAATAGTTACCTTGGCCGAAATAACACTTAATTCTCAAAGTTAAAACATCTACCACATAAGATAAAAAAAATACTAAAGCTGAACTGTCTGACTGTCTATGTGTCTATGAAACCTCTACTACTAACAAGATGAATGTTGATACAAACCCCACAACATTCTATAAAGAAAGTACTAAAGAAAAGACATTAAAGAGTCCTTCGTAATGAAAAGAAGGCTCACCACTGACTCTGCATTCTCATGATGGATCAATGAGGAGCTGGATGCTGATCCTAGTTCCCTGCGTCTGCATCATAAACTGGCATCAATACTAAGAATATACGAGTGTGCGAGTTGGAATGCTAAACAACAACTACTAAGCTTGAAAGCATTAAGCATGAACTTAGGCTCTGTTCAACTCAAGAAGTCATATCCCAATATACAACAGTAAAGACACATGCTATATATATATATATATATATATATATATATATATATATATATATATATATATATATAAAGCTTGTAAAACAATGTAAACACTTAGTTCATTAAAGGTAATGCAATAATAAACTCAATTTTACTTATATATAAAAGTAATATAGTTTCTGTGGGAGATTCTCTAACTGACAACCATCACTATGAGCCTAAATGATGGAACAACATTTTACCTCACATTGCCAAGGACCATCCTATACCTTACTATCGATATAGGACCTTACTTATCTTAGTGGATCCACTAGCTTAACTTACGTGATCATCTGAAAAGTGACCCGTTAAAACTCCATAACGGCTGCATTGTGTACATGGGGACTTGAGTGAATTATGAACTCTTATCCCCACATCAGTGCTCAATACTACTCCCAAAATATACTTTAGCTCGTACTTTTAGAATAACTTCCTCCCTTTGGGTTGATATAATTTGCTCAACACTTTAGCTTTACAAAAGCTCCTTTTAAATCAATGTTCCCCTTTCTTGTTCAAAACTCTCTTGAGAAGTCTTAGATCCCCCTTAACTTAAATGATAAAACATTTATAAACTTTCTAGGGAACTTAGTTCCCTTATATCTTTTGAGAAATGACCTCAACTGTTTACTATTTTCTTAACTTGAAACTTTTGATCTTGGTCAACTCTTCAGTAAATACTTAGTCCCCTTGAACTTGTTTTGAACAAAAGACTTCAACTTTTACTTTTTCTTTAACTCCAAACTTGAGCCTTATAACTTTGAAATAAGACTCTTCGATGCTTTAAGATACTTCACTTTTAACTTACTTCATTGCCTTAGACATAAATCCTTAACTTCTTTGACTTTGATCCTAACTTTCCTTGAATTGGACTATGGGTCAAGCATCATGGTCTCATGATTATGAATGATTTCATGATGTTTAGATGTACTTTAGAGTGTTGATTACAATATGGATTTGTAGGTAAAACACTTAGGGAACTCGTACGAAAAGATGGGAGAGAAATGGGAACTCCAGATGACCCTGTCTGTCTGAGAGGCGCGGGGTGCAAGAGCCTGACGAATAGAGGCTGTCCAGAGGGGCTCTGGATGGCGCGGCGCACCAGGACCTATAAGACAGAGGCTGCCCTGAGGGTCTCTTGTAGGAGAGGCGCTCCAGGTCCTGTCAGATGGGTTTTCCGACTTTTCTTCTTCATTTTTCAACTCTAAACATCCCAAATTTCCTAGGATCTTCCCCCAAACACTTAGGATCACTAATATCCTCAATACTAAATATATTAGACGCGTAAAACATCCCGTATCATCAAAACCACTAAAGGTACACTACAACTTTACCAAAAAGATTTCAACAATTGTTTATCAAGAACTTCAATATTTACCATTCAATCAACACAAAACTTGCTGAATTAAACACATCGTTGTGTGGGTTAACGAACCCAACACAGAAAGATCACACATACCTCGATAGGGATCACGCTCGATGAATTCCACTAGTGAAACCTTGGCGTTTTTGAAAAATTCTTGATCTTCCTCTTTTCCTCTCTTTTCTCCCCAAGCCCTAAGCGTTCTCAACTTTTCTAAACCAGAATTAAGGCTTAGTTTTACCCCTAATAAACACTTAACACGAATTAGGAAATACTAGGGTGAAAAGACTACTTTACCCTTACTAAAATCCGGATTGGACTTTCCTCAGTCCAACATCCCAACATCCTAAAAAAGACATATCTCCCTCATACGACATCGAAATTGAGCAAACTCGATGCAGTTGGAAAGATCATTCCTAGGGATTTCCAACCATAGAAATAAATCATTCTAACGCCCCATGATCTGGGAGTTATGACCGTTTGAAAATGACCAAAAACTCACTTTTACACTTCGTAAATTTTCCAGATTTCCCTATTTATTTCTAAAAATGATTATTCTTGGTTTCTAGGCTTATTCTTAGTTATTTTAAGTTACAAGATGTCACAATATCTTCCCCTTGGGAAAATTCATCCTTGAATGAGATTTCTTTTACTAAACTAAGGATAATAATATCATTTCAACACTAAGCCAATAAAAGCAAGAAATACATGCTTACACATAGTCTTATAAAGTGCAAAGAAGAGAATTTAGTACCTTGATCTGCATTATCTCCGGATTCAAAGAGATGTGGATATCCCCTCTTTATAACCTTTTTAGCTTCCCAAGTTGCTTTTTCAACAAACTGATTCCTTCAAAGGACCTTGATTGATGCAACTTCCTTAAATCTCAACTTGCGAACTTGACGATCTAAATTTTGAACCAAAATCTCCTTATAGGATAAGCTATCCTTAATCCCAACATTCTCAATTGGTACAATCAATGAACGATCACACAAGCATTTTTTCAACATAGACACATGGAATACCGGATGAACTTCTTCTAACTCTTGGGGTAGCTCCAACTCATATGCTACATTTCTAACCCTCTTGGAGACTCTTTAAGGACCATTATATCGGGGACTAAGTTTCCCCTTCTTACCAAATCTCATAACCCCCTTCATGGGTGAAATTTTCAAATACACCCAATCATCAACCTCAAACTTTAATGGTCTTCTCCTAACATCGGTGTAGGACATTGGCGACTCTCTACCGTTCTCAATCTCTCTTGAATCACTTACATCTTATCCATAGCTAGGTGAACTAGATTTGGTCCTATTAATCATGCTTCACCAACTTCGAACCACCCAATAGGATATCTGCATTTTCACCCATAAAGTGCCTCATATGGAGCCATTTGTATGCTTTAATGGTAACTGCTATTGTATGCGAACTTAATCAGAGGTGTTTGATTATCCCAATTCCCTTTGAAGTCGATCACATAAACTCTCAACATATCTTCTAAGTTATGGATAGTATGCTCCGCTTGTCCATCTGTATGAGGATGAAAAATAGTACTTAAGTTCACCTTTGTACCCAAACCTTTCTAGAAAGATTTTCAGAATTGTGTAGTAAATTGTGCACCTCTATCTGAAATAATGGAGAACGGAACTCCATGAAGTCTCACCACCTATTGAAGGTATAACTTAGCATAATCCTTGGCCGAATATGTAGTATTTACCAGGAAGAAATGGGCTGACTTTGTCATTATATCGACAATCACTCAAATAGAATCATGCTGCATGCGAGATCTTGGAAGGCGTGTGATGAAATCCATATTAATCATCTCCCACTTACATTTTGGATGTTCTATGGTCTGAGCCAAACCTCCAGGCCTTTGGTGCTCTACTTTCACTTGTTGGCAATTTGGGCACATGGCAACAAACTCAACAACATCTTTCTTCATGCCTTCCAACCCATATACCTCTCTCAAATCGTGGTACATCTTGGTAGAACCCAGATTAATGGAATATCTGGAGCTATGAGCCTCCTCCAGGATCCTCTCTTGGAGTCCATCCACCCTAGGTACACACAATCTGCCTTTGTATTTCAGTACACTATCTCCCCCTTGTTCAAAATCCAATACTCTTTTCTTATGAACATTTTCCTTTAAGTCAAGCAAAATAGGGTCTTGGTCTTGTTTTTTTCACCTCTGACACTAGTGATGATTCAACCCCATTAGTCACCGTTGTCCCTCCTTTTGTGGAATCCATAAGTCTGACTAACAGATGTGCAAGTATGTGCACATCTTTAGCTAGCTCCCTCTTTTCTTCTTCAACATGGAAGGTACTCCCCATGGATATCTTGCTTAAGGCATCAATTACCACATTAGTCTTACCTGGGTGGTAAAGAATACTCATATCATAATCCTTGATTAACTCTAATCACCTCCTTTGTCTGAGATTTAGCTCTTTCTTAGTGAACACATATTGGAGACTTTTGTGATTTTTGAATATGTAAACATGAACACCATACAAGTAGTGATACCATATCTTGAAAGAAAATACTACTGCAGCCAATTCTAAGTCATGAGTTGGATAATCCTTCTCATTAACCTACAACTGTCTGGAGGCATAAGCTATAAAATTGCCATTCTATATTAGCATACAACACAAACCAACTCTTGATGCATGACAATACACCACAAAACCTTGAGTACCCTCTTGTAAGGTCAAAACTGGAGCGGTATTCAATCTCTTATTTCAATTCCTAAATTTTTTTCTCACAAGCTTCAAACCATTGAAACTTGGTTGTGTTCTGATTTAGTTTGGTCAAAGGAGATGAGATAGATGAGAAACCTTCTACAAACCTCTTATAATAGCCACCCAAACCGAAGAAACTCCTTATATCTTTTGGAGACATGGCTCTAGGCCAACTGTAAACTACTTTTTCTTTTGGGCATCAACTCTAATCCCATCACGGGAAACAATGTGGCCAAAGAATGTCAGAGTCTTAAGCCAAAACTCACACTTGTAGAACTTGTCATATAGCTCCTTATCTTTTAAAGTATGCAAAACAATCCTGAGGTGACTAGCATAATCTTCTTCATTCCTTGAATAAACCAGTATGTCATCAATGAAGACGATGACAAACAGATCTAAATAAGATTTGAAGAGCTTGTTCATAAGATCCATGAATGTTGTTGGTGCATTTTTCAAACCAAAGGACATAACTTAAAACTCATAATGCCCATAACTGGTTCTAAAAGTTGTATTTGGAATGTCACATTCCCTAACTTTCAACCGATGGTAGCCTGATCTGAGATCAATTCTTGAGAAGCAAGAAGCACCCTGAAGCTGGTCTAAAAGATCTTCTATCCTTGGAAGAGGATATTTATTCTTGATAGTCACCTTATTCAATTGGCTTAGTCTATACACATCCTATGGGAACCATCTTTCTTCCTTACAAACAAGACCGGAGTATCCCAAGGTGAGACACTTGGTCGAATGAAACCTTTATCTAACCGATCTTTCAGTTTTTCTTTCAACTCTTTTAACTCTACTGGTGCCAACATGTATGGAGAAATAGAGATAAGACGAGTATTTGGAATGATGTCTATGCCGAAGTCTATTTCTCTCTCAGGAGGGACTCCGGGTAGATCATCAGGAAAGACTTTGAAACTCACTGACTATAGGAACGGACTGAAGGGAAGGTACCTCAGCACTTGATTCATTAACTCAAACTAAGTGATAGATACACCCCTTGAAAACTGACTTCCTTGACTTAAGATACGAAATGAAACGACCATTAGGAACTGCTGAACTACTACTCTACACTATGACTGGCTCATTAGGAATATGAAACTTGACAATTCAAGTTCTACAATCTATTGACGCATAACAGGCATCAAACCAGTCCATACCTAGAATGAAATCAAAATCTACCATGTCTAACTCTTCTAGATCATCCATGATGTTCTTGTGATTGATGGAAATTGTACAATCACAATAGACTCTTTCCACTAGAATAGACTCCCCAATGGGTGTAGAAACTCAGAAAGGTTCACAAAGTTTTTCAGGAAGAATCTCATACTGATTTGCAACATAAGGAGTTACAAAGGACAAACTTGCTTCTGGTCTTAAAAAAGCATAAACATCAAAAGTAAAGACATTAATCATACGTGTGACAACATCTAGAGAGTTCTCTTTCTCATGGAGGCAAGTGATTTCATAGAGACAGTTGCCCCTCCGCCAGTACCAGAATTGGCTACTCTAGGTGAAGCCCTGTCTAGTCGAGCGATTGATGAAGATTGAGCTCTATTTCCCGGATTTCCACCACCTTGTGTATTCTTAGGGCACTCTCTCATGAAGTGACCCTCTTGACCACACTTAAAGCAACTTTTCTGGCAATCACAACATTTACCGGGGTGGATTCTACCACACCTACTACCTGTAGGAGAACAATTACCTCCTTGTCCCACACTAACTTGGGACTGGGCTGGTCTAACCTTGAAATTCTGCGAATTTTGGCTATTATATTCACCTCTATTTCTGTGTGCAGGTGCACTAGTAGATGATGGTGCATAACCCTTTTTTTTATGGAATTGTGGCTGATATAAATCACCCTTCTGTTATCGGACTCATTCCCAGTCTTAGTTTCTTGTTATTTCACTCCTCTCTATCCCTCATCTTCTCTTCTTCAACTTATTGCACATAGACCATCAACCTAGAAAGTCCATGTTCCCAATCAACATTGCATCCCTACCTTATTTACATGATGCTAGATCAAAGCCCGAAACAAACAAGCTCATTTGACTTCCCATATCTTTAGCCATCGACGTAGCATAAAGAGATAGTAGTTGAACTTCAACCCATATTCGTGAACACTCAAGGAGTCCTGTTTCAGAGTAAGGAACTCATGTACCCTTGTTCGTTTCGTTCCCGGGGAAAGAAACGCCCCAAGAATGCTTCTTCAAAGAAATCCCAACTCGGATGTGGCGCATTCTCATCTCTGTTCTCCTTCCACTGTCGTACCAAGTCCTAGCCACATTCTTGAGTTGGTATGCAGCCTGTTCTACTCTTTCAATACAAACAACATGCATTACTTCAAATACCGTTTTCAACTCTTCTACAATGTTTTCTGGATCCTCAGTGGCTCTTGAACAAGAAAAGCTTGGGGGATTCATCCTCAATAATTCCCAAATCCTCGAAGTGTCAAACCCTTTTTTTTTTTGAGCTCCTCTTTGTTGCCTGACTTGGTTGGTCACAACTTGACTCAACATACGGATAGCCTCACAAAATTCAACATTGGTAACTTCCCCTTGAGGTTGCACTTCAGGTGCATTAGGTACCTTTGGATCCTCTACATTTCTTCTAGCTGGACGACCTCTTACTGCTCTTTGCGAAGGCATGACGATATGAAACACGCGCAAGCACGAATTAGAGGGAAACTTTTAGAGATAAAATCTAACGCACGAAATAAGTATGAAAGAAGTGAGAAATTCTTAATGTTGTAGCGTCCTAATAATAGATGTGGCGCGCTTCACATCGATGACTAAGACTCTACAAATATGACTTCATAGACTCCCTAGGACTATTGAACCTTGTGCTCTATTACAAAGTTTGTCACGCCCCGAGCCTATACCCTGGACGTGGCTGACACCCAACGACCATTGCTGGACTTGAGCGAACCCTTGGCCTGGATTACTTAACTCAGTGGAAAACATAACTTAACTCAATCAAGAAATAAGAACATTCTCACATGAATTACTTTAAATAGTTACCTTGGCCGAAATGGCACTTGAGTCTTAAAGATAAAACATCTATCATATAAGATAAAAAGAGACTAAAACTAAATTGTACGAGTGTTTATCTATCTATGAAGCCTCTACTACTAACAAGATGAATATTGGGACAAACCTTACAACATTCTTTAAAGGAAGTACAAAAGAAAAGACATTAAAGAGTCCTCCAGAATGCAAGGAGGCTCACCACTTACTTTAAATGCTCAAGATGGATCAACGAGGCGCTGGATGCTGATCCTGTATACCTGCGTCTACATCATAAAACTATGCAGGACAACTATCATCAGTATATTGAATGTACGAGTATGGGAGTTGAATGCTAATCAACTACTACTAATCATGAAACTCTATTCAACTGAAGAGTATATATATATATATATAAAGCTTGTAAAAAAGTGTAAACACTTAGTTTATTAAAGGTAATGCAATAATAAACTCAACTTTACTTATATATAAAAGTAATGTAGTTTCTGTGGGAGATTCTCTAACCGACAACCATCACTATGACCCTAAATGATTATACATCGTTTTACCTCACGTTGACAAGGACCACCCTATGCCTTAACATCGATATAGGACCTTACTTAACTTAGTGGATCCACTATCTTAACTTACGTGATCATCTGAAAAGTATGACCCGTTAACACCCATGACGGCTACATGGTTTACATGGGGACTTGAGTGAATTATGAACTCTTATCCCCACATCGGTGCTCAATACTATTCCCAAAATATGCTTTAGCTCATACTTTTAGAATAACTTCCTTTCTTTGGGTTGAGATAAGTTCCTCAACACTTTAGCTTTACAAAAGCTCCTTTGGAATCAATGTTCCCCTTTATATTTCAAAACTCTTTTGGGAAGTCTCCTCTCCCCCTTAACTTAAATGTTTAAACATTTCTAAACTTTCTATGAAATAGTTAGTTCCCTTATATCTTTTGATAAATGAACTAAACTCTTTACTATTTGCTTAGCTTGACACTATTGATCTTGATCAAATATTTAGGGAATACTTAGTCCCCTTATACTTATTTTGAACAAAATACTTAAACTTTTACTCTTTCTTTAACTCGAAACTTGAGCCTTAAAACGAAGTTAAAACGTTTAAATAATCTTGGATGCTTTAATAAACTTCACTTTAACTTACTTCATTGCCTTATACTTAACTATTTAACTTCTTTAACATTGATCCTAACTTTCCCGTAATTGGATTATGGATTCAAGGATCATAATCTCATGTTTATGAATGATTTCATGATATTTAGATGTACTTTAGAGTTTTGGAATCAACTAGGATTTTAGGTAAATCACTTAGGAACTCAAACAAAAAGATGGGGGAGAAATGGGAACTCCAAATGACCTTGGTGCTCTGAGAGGCGTGTGGTTCCAGAGGCTGTCTTGAGGGGTTCTTGCTGGCGTGGCGCGCCAGGAACTGTCAGACAGAGGTTGTTCTGAGGGGCACTCGCAAGCGCGGTGCCCCAGGGCTTGTCAGGCGGGTTATACAACTTTTCTTGTTCGATTTTCAACTCTAAGCCTCCCAAATTTAATTTGATGTTCCCCCAAACACTTAGGATCACTAATATCCTCAATATTCAATTGTTTATACTCGTAAAACACCTGGACACACAAATCAAAACTACTAAAGGTACACTACAACTTTACCAACAAGATTTAAACAATTGTTCATCAAGAACTTCAATATTTATCATTCAATCAACACAAAACTTTCTAAATTAAACATACCGGTGTGTGGGTGAATGAACCCAATAAAGAAAAATGTCACATACCTTGATAAGGATCACCCTCGACGAATTCCACTAGCGAAAACTTTGCGTTCCTGAAGAATTCTTGATCTTCCTCTTCTCCTCTCTTTTCTCCCCAAGCCCTAAGCGGTGTCAACTTTTCTAAAACTAAATTGAGGCTTAGTTTTACCCCTAATAAACCCTTAAAACAAATTAGGAAATACTAGGGTGAAAGACTACTTTACCCTTACTAAAATCCATATTAGACTTTCCTCATACCAACAACCCAACTTTTGAAAGGCATATCTCTCTCATACGACATCGAAAATGCGCAAACCTAGCGCCGCTGGAAAGATCTTCCCAAGGGATTTCGAAAAATATAAAGAACTCACCCTAAATCCACATGAGATTGGAGTTATCGACTTTTGAAAATGACCAAAAAATCACTTTTCCACTTAGGAAATTTTTCCAGATTTCCCTATTTATTTCCAAAAATTATTATTCTTGGTTTCTTAACTTTTTATTTGTTATTTCAAGTTACGAGATGTTAAAGATAAGTAGGAAAATTGTCACGACTGGAATCTTTACCCCAGACGAGACTGGCGTTGTTGACCTCTCAGAGGTCGCAGACAAGCCTACTTACGTCATTCTTACTTTACATAGGTTAATTTTAGTGGAAAATTTGAAACTTTTCGTTTCTAAACATTACTTACTAAACTTTTCTAATACATTCGTAATTCGTTCAACATCAACCATCTAAACATTAAGAGATAATCAAATGAAAGAAATAGTTCAATAACATAATCGTATAATTGCCAAAATGGCATCCATACATAGTCTGAATAAAATAAGAAAGAAACGCTAGTGGAACATGCTCCACTAGCTCAACTCCTAAACTAAGCTAGAACATAAACAGTAGCATCCTCGAAAGCATGAGGAGCTACCAAAAACCGGATGAATGCTGGACGTCCGGATAACTGCAGCGATGATCCTGTAGCTCTACCGTCCACCTGTGCCTGCACCTAAAATAGTAGAGTTTGTATAGGGTTAGTACACACTTCTACTAAGTATGGGTATATGCAAGCACACACCAGGGACATGCATGAGAAAGAATAGCTCTTTCCTAACAACATGATTTTTGGAAGTCAAGTCAGTGGACTTGCCAAATTGAGATTAGGAAAGTTTCCAAATTTGGATTAGGAAAGTAAGTGAGCTTTCCAAATTTGGATTAGGAAAGTTATACCATGAGAATAACATACATCATCATACTTTTCACATTTGCACACAGCACATAACATTTACACATAGCACATATCATATAGCATATACCATGAGACCTTGGAATTATGGACTTTACATTAAGACATCCCAGAAATGAGGGCTCAACATATGGGACCTCAACTAGGGAGTCTTCATTAGCAAACACAGAGTCTGCTTTATTCATTCATACGTACTTCATTTTATTTCGTTCATAGTCCAGTGTAACCACCGGTTATACCTAGGATGTAGTTTAAGACTTTCATTAGGTTCGTTGTGCAATGACCAAGAATGACCTACTGTCATTACTTGAATCTAACTCACCTTTTGATTATCCTATCCTAACACCTTTGGTATCATTCATTTCATTATGTGCATCATTTGAGGCTGGCCTCATTCATTCATTGGGAACTTTTACTTTAACCGACATAGATCATGTGAGCATCATGAAATCCAGTGTCTCCCCCACACCGAAAAGAGGTAGAATCACCGGCCAAAGTGATCCAATAACATTCTAGCATACATGGGAATTTAACCCCGCCAGATCCCTATATTGGCAGTATAGGTTCAAAGACTAGGAGATATAAGAAGACCCATACCCGGCAAGCCGGACAGTCTCATCTCATGAGAGTTACGTGAACCTCCGCCCTTCCCGAAAGAAGGCATCACTGCTGATAGCTAGTCTATCGGTGCTCAGTATAAAGTTCCATTTCATTCATCTCATACGTCATGGAAGCTAGCTTCTAGTATGAGGACATCATAGCTCATTAGATGATTTCTCATCTCATCATTTGTATTGAGTGTGTTAAGTTCAATACTCTCATTAGAGTGTTCATAGAGACTTGTCTCTTCATTATCTTACACTCTCATAGGTGAGTACGTGTTGGTAACATTTACTTAGGCTCATTTGAGATTACTCTCATTATTTACATTAGCCTCATGTCATGTTGTCACCTCATTCATTATCATTAGCATCTTTGCTTTTCATAGTTACTCACCTCTTATTACATGAATGTTCATTTCATCATTTCATTATTCATCTCATCATATGCCAATGCACTTGGCCATTTAGTGTATTTACACTCATACCTAACCCTTCTAGGGTTCATCATTTCATTTCATACATCTTACGTTCACTTACTTTTGATCGTATGCTAGACTTATGAGTCTATACACACAAGCCATGAGGCTTCATTCGTAGTTCGTTAAGTAATTCTTACATTCCTAAGCTTATGTAGTACAAGACTTATGTATCTTGTAGTTATACCAAGATCTTGAATTAGATCTAAGTAGGTGGCATTATTCTTATATGTTTTGTTCACTTATGATTTATGTATCAATACGGAAGGTTGGGAAAGGAATCCCAAGTCTTGAATCAATTGAATGTCATTTACATTATTAATAGATTTTATACTAATAGTCATGACATTTTAACTCTAAGTCAAAACACAATGTTTACATTGAAGGTTTACTTTTCTACTAAAAATCTCTCTTGTGTTGGCCGAAGGGTTGGGGGTTCAAGCCCCCACAACCCCATTTTCGTTTTTTTCTTTAATATATTTCGGTTCATGTGAGGCTTTGGGACCCGAGGCCGAGTCCCCTCAGCCACACTAAATTATCTTCTAATTTCCCCTCCCTTCCATTCGCTTAGGCCGAGAGGTTGTGGGTTCGAACCCCCACAACCTCTTTATTTATTCTCCTTTTTAAAAGTTAACTTATTTGAGTTGACTGTGAGGTTGTGGGGTCGAATCCACAGAGCCTCATTTTATTTTTATATTATCTCCCTCATCCGCATAGAGGTCGTGGGTTCGAATCCCACGCCTCTCAAAACGTTTTCTTTATTTTTCCTTTCCTTGGTTTCTAAGCGAGAGGGTGTGGGTTCGAATCCCACCCCTCTCATTTCTTAATTTCTTTTTCTTTACACACATTTCCCAGCCAAGGCACGTTCGAATCCCCCTCACCACACGAATTTTTTTTTAATTCTTTGGGAATTTTAAAGGGGCGAGGTCTCGGGTTCGACCCTCGATGACCTCACCTATTTTCCTTATTTTTTCTTGGCATCCTAACCATCTTAATTTAGCAGCATATATCAACAAAAATGCTGGAAATTCAAAGTAATTTCTTTACTCATTTTTTATCTCCTTTTGTTAGTAAATTCATAGGACAATACATAGTTCATTTGGTACGTACTTTACCACAATTTTTCTCAACTTCTTAACCAAAAGGTTTGCTTCTAAATTCAGCCACACTTCATGTCACATGAACATCACATTTTTACATCAATTAGTGTACATAACACAACAAACAAACATTAACAAAATTAAGCCCCTAGGCCGAGACTCAACATGCCATACACATTCTTCTTTCCTTAATTCAAACACACACATAGTTGTCCTTTCATGAATTAACGTACATCTAATACATTAACATTCATCACAAATATCACATAATCCTAAGTCTACCAGCATTCATACCAACCTACATTCGTTGGGAGCTAATGACAGGGACATGCAACAGGGGAATCAACCTTAGTTTTTGAACCGAATTTACTGAGTCCTAGGGGTCTCTTGGGAAAGGGACCAAGAGTAAGAAGACCCATACCTTGTTTTCTTGTTAAATGTCCAGAATTCTGCCCAAGAACTCCTCCACAAATCAGTCCAAACACTCCCACTCACACCTCACCCGACTAGCGTAGTATGTTTTGCTTAACGTTACCGAATTGCTTTCTCTTTTGTGTTTTGCTTGTGAATTCTTCAAGCATGAAGAATTTTTTGTTTTCTTCTGAGTTTTGTTCACGTTTTGCAGCCAGAGAGTGTGTGAGAAAGAGAGAGAGAAATCGTGCAAGAGAGTGTGGGGAAATGGGAGATAGAAGTCTAGTATAAGTAGGACTTTGTGGGTTTGAATTAGTCAACTTATTAATTAATAAAAATTAATAATAAATCTGATTTCTTTTTTCCTAAATCAGCTATTACTAATTATTTATTAAAACTAAATTAAAACATTAAAATAAAAGCAAGTTAAATCTTGCTTCTAGTGGGGTTCGAACCCGGGTGACCCCATTTTGCGAAAATGGGTCACTTCGGGTTGCCCCACCCGAATTTTATTATTTTTTTGAACTTAATTAATTTAATAATTAATTACTCAGGGTAATTACAATATTACCCTTGGCCTGTAAATGACCATTTTACCCTTGGACCCTCAAAACTTAAAATTTCTTCTTTTGAGTCCGGTAAAAACTCTTTCGATTAAATCTACGTTTTTGTGAGCCTCATATGGTTGGTTCCAACCTTTTCAAGCTCAATTAACTCCCCAAGTTAGTTGGCTTGGTTGTAGTAAGGGTTCTGAGGTCTGGTTCTACGCGTATCAATACGTGTGGACCTTGGTCTAATCACAAGCATTCTTGAAAAACATAAGTCTTGATCCTATTCATTTTTAGGGTTGTTACAAAAATAAGTGAGAAGACTTAACAAGTGAAGATGTTTTCCTACCTTAGACCAGATGTGATGGTAAAAAAACATGCACAACCGATGGTACATGAGAATGCAACTAGAAAAAAACTATGAAGTCAGTAGCAAGAAAGGAGGACAAACTGAGAATCCACGATACTTACTTTTTTAGCTGATTCTTCAGTATTCACGAAGAACATCAGCACCACGTTGATAAGCCGTAGCAACAGAAGGCAGAGTGATGAATAATCCATGAGGCAACATTCTCAAGTGAAGAAATGAAATAAAAGGAAGAGAGGAGTAAACGACAAAGGGAAAAGATCTGTGAAGGGGATCTACTTATAAAACCCTACCATATAATAGATATACTTCACTTTCTGATTTGGGTTGGGCCTAGGTTTATTCATCTCCTTTTTTATTATTTGTTTGGTTTTTTAGTAATGGGATAGTTAGATTTGGGCTTTGCTCGTAGAGGTGTAACTTTGTTTTTTTGTTTTCTCCAAAGACATGAATAAAATACCAAATTTTGCCAACAAATATGCCTTTTATAAATTGAGTTTAATTCTTCATAAATATTATAAAATTAATAATAAACAATAAAACTTGACTTTGTTATCTTGAAAAACTTCCACTTGATTTCGGACAGTCAAATAGAAAGACTCTTTGTTAGCTCTTCGTAATTAAAAAAACTTGATATGATGTATTTTAAGATCTTCACATTTCACACTGTTGAACTCCTAAATTCTCAATTACAATTTACAAGTCCATATATCATAAACAAGAGCGTAAACCTTTTTTCACTTAATTATATTTTTCATATGTCCCACATGTGTGGAGTACTAATTGTTTTTTTATGTTTGCAGAACATGATTTTCTTATATGACTAGCAATGAAACTCAATGCAGACTTTTGTGTACGATCATCTCATCCGAAATCTTAAAGTGTTAGAGAGAATATCAATTATTTACCTTATTATGTTTTCATCCTGTGGCGGTGCTAATCCGATCCATTGCACTAATCCATCCAAATAGGAAACTGAAGATCTTTCTTTTATTAAAGCCTATGATATGACTTGTTGATGCAATTTGAAACCTAACATAGTTTTACACTACAAGTAGAGGGAGATCTAAAATTCAAATACGATGAGATTGATCTTTAAATTTTGTAGTTTTGTTCTCATTGTATTTACAATTATGAGTTCAATTAGTATAACATATGTTGTGACATTCGTATCGATCTGTATACAACAAACACACACATATATGCATACATACAGGCATATGCACACACACTTGCATGCGCACACGTACACGCGAACACGCACACAGACGTGTTACACATGGATCTCTAAGTTTTACTTAAAGTTTGTATTAGAAAATAGTGAATCAAAAAGATATTTTAATCGAAAGCTATATCACCATAGAAAATATTTTTCATTACCAAAATAAAGAAAATTTATCACGTATTTCTTCTAAGTAACTTTGATTTAGTTTCATTAGATAAATTTAGTTTATTTATCATGTTAAGTGAAATTGAATGAAAATAGATTTAATAATTATCAACCAAATGTAAAAGAATATATACTTAGAAAGAGTCATAGAGGGAGTAAATTTAGACAAATATATTATAAGGAATTACAATAGGTATTTCTCAAAACATAGGAATGGTCACATCAGAGTTCCTATGTTTGCAAACCAAAGGAATTGTAGTTCAAATAATAACATATAGCATATGATAAACTTTTCTTAGGAACAAAATTTAAAATGGTTTTTGCACGTATTTTAAAGTTTCACTCTCTCATTTAAATATACACAATATATAATACCGATTAATAAACCTTAAAATCTCATACACATTCCAATTAATATTGATTTTATGTGTATTCATAATGGGCGCTTGAGAACACTTAAAACAAATTGCAAACTCTAATATATAGAAATATCTTATAGAAACACTTTTTAAGGATTTATCATTGATTTATTAAACCTTTTGTTTATTCGTTTTATTTATAGGTAGAGTATGTATACATAGTATTAATTTTCTTTTGCATGAAAATGTTGACATTTAGCTCATAATTTTGATTGCTAATGTTCTCTTTCCTTGTTTCTTTACTTTTATATTAGGAAATCTTCGGGTTTATGGACCTAAAATTGAAAGGATAGCTTGTGCAAAGTACATCATTGTCACATATTACTCTTTTTTTCTAAATTGAATTATCATAACAAGTTATTATATAATTTGTTATGTTAGAAATAAATGTTTATTATAGAGAATTACTTATTATCACATAATAAGCAATGTGATCATATTATATTTAATTTTACACCACTGTTTGCACCTTTTTTCCATAAGATAATATCGATTTGAATCCTTTTATATATAGATGTTATCACTACTTCATGTACAAAGGATGTCGCTAGGTTAATTTCTATGCATTAATGATTATTTTTTTAGGTTTTGCGGTTAATGCTTATTTCATTGAATTGCTTATTACCATATTATAATAAGCAATGTGACCGTGTAAAATTATTTTACACATTCTATCTATTTTTTTTGTTTGTCTCTATCTCTTTTGATATTTTCTTTATAAAACCTCAGATCTCAAAATGAAGAAAAATCCAAGCTTTCAGAAAACTGGTGCCAGTAGCGATGGAATTACCCATGAATCGTAGGTGGGCCCGTTGACCATTGGTGGGGTTTCCGTCGTCAAGGTCCAAATCTTTATATTCTCTGATCCCACCCATGATCGATAAGTTCGGTCTATGGTTGGACCTACGGACTATAGGTGAGGGTCGACAACCAGTTAGAGAGAAATTGTTGTAGGGTTAACTTAAAATGGTCATAAACCTTATCACAAAAGGAATTAGGTGTCACATGACCTACCGAATGATACATAATTTAATACTCTTTCAAATGCCACTAAGTTTTCTAAAATTCAATCCATGAGTAAGCAATTATGCTCATATTAGTGAATCAATGTCAGACAAACTTGACAGACGATCCCACCTACGCTTGGTAATGTAACGACCCGGGAGCACCCCTAAGTCGTCACACGGTGTACTTGACCTCTCAGAGGTCTTGCACAAGACTCTTAGCATTCATTCATCACATATATATGAAAAGTAGTGCGTAATTAGAACTTTTCACCATAATAGTCAATAAGAAACTCTTTCATAAAACGTAAAGAACGAAGTCTCATCATCATAAGCCTACTTAGACACGTCTTAATATCATAGGGTTACGACGCTTTACATTGAAAAGAAATTCATAGTTTCATACAGGGTCTTTAATAGAAATAAAACTAAACATAACATCCACGTCCTCGAACTTATGAGGATGTACCAAGAGACTTCAGAGAACAATATACTTCCTAATATTGCACTCTAAGAACCTTCACTTTCTTCCACCTATACTTTTTGAAATAGAAAAGAATATGGAATTAGTACAAACAATGTACTAAGTATGACAATAAGCAAAATCATGCTTTAAAGAAGAGATTTTAGTTGAAACATACTTTTCATGATATTTTAGTAAAAATTCATGAATCAAGTGTACAAAACATCATATAAGTCATCACCAACATACATCGTAATTTTTCATAATTCTCAACATATAGCCACATTCATTAAGTAATCATTAAACACTTAGACCCTCTATCCAAGTTATCCTAAGACTCATCTAGGTAAGACATGAAGAAACCGCCCATACAACCTCTTTAATACACACCTAAGTGATCCTTAAGACTACAAAAGATAAAGATACTCCATTCCAAATCAACAAGTCAACACCCATTTCTTAGAAAAAACATTCATGCATTAAAGGACTTCACATAAACACAATCCTCTAAGACAACCCCTAAGTTACACTAGTGCAATGTGAAATTAGAATCCCATACTATCGCTTCCACTTAGTGCTCCTTAGGGATCACCCCAGAATAGGAACATCACCTTCAAACATTTACATAGCTTCCATTAGCATTAGACATTGACCAACATGCTTCATTAACATTAGACATAAAGTCAACTTACTTCATTAACATCATACTGTAACCCATTCATTCATTAATATTACAAGGACACACAAAGACTCCCTCGAAAGTCTACTTGTGCAATGTATAGATGGTGTCCCATTCCACAACCTACCCTAAGTAGTACACCCTTATGAAGACCTAGTTTGTTCCATTCACTTGTGGGGGATAGCTTTAACCGACATAGACAATGAGATCTTGACATGGAATCCCGGTATCAATCCCTACCGGATGAGGAATCCCCACTTGCCTAAGGTAGGATCGTTCTTTTAGCCTTTACATGGATCACCCATAGCTAAACCTATGCGAGTGCATAGTTATGGGATAAAGAGATTGCTTCTAAGTAATACATGTCACCTCACAAAGAGTACTCATCTCAAGAGGTACATTGGACAAAACATCTCTACTCCTTCAGAGTATCCACGCCTTCTTCAAATCCTCTCGGTGCTAAACATAAATCCCCAAGGAGTTTTAGACATTCATTTCATTCATAAGCTATAAGTTAAGAGATTCTACCAAGTACTAAATGTCAACTCACAAAGAGTACTCATCTCTAAGGGTTACTTTTAAATTCTACATCTCAACTCACAAAGAGTATCTAACCCCCAACCTATCATTCCTTCATTGGAAAGATCTTAGGAATAGTAAGCTTGCTACTAGACACTACATCTCAACTCACAAAGAGTGTCCACCCGAAATCCCCCCTTTTCATTCATTATAGTTCTATTGAGAAGCCTTTCAATAGACTTTCATTCATTCCATTTTCATTAGCTTCATTCATTCATTCAATGTATATGTATAAGTTAGAAAGCCTTTGCACTTAATCACCCCCATTAATGACATTGCCTCCTAAACATGATCCTACATTATTCATTGTAATCCACACAAAATCATATCCCGCATCAACATCACACTTCAATTAGACATAGTATCATCAAGAATCAATTAATAACTTAATAAGACACCTCTATGCATCTACATCATAACATCACCTTACTTCACATTCAATGCCTTAAGGCCATGATCACAATTCATATATATATATATATATATATATATATATATTAACTAAACACTGTCCCCATAAGTGGACCATATCACAAAAGATCAATTCAAGAAGACTAGAACAATTAAGATCAACATATCCTTCATCCAAACCTTGATCACCCTTACTCAATTTTCCAGCAACTCATCATAAATTGGCAAGATTGGCAGTAGATAATCACAATACGACATAGTATAAACATAATTCTAACATTATCGAATCACATTTATAAAACCTAATTCATAAGACAAAATTAGAGAATTAGGATGATCATGGGTCCATAGAGTTTTTTATCCTAAATTCATCAATTATCAATGAAAACATCATAATTCATTCATTGAAACCTTTTGATGCAAGGACCCATGCTTAGAATTAAAGATAGAAGAATTTAGGATTTTGAAACCTTTTGAAAAGCCTTTTGATTGGATCCTTGATTGAAAAAAGAATCAAGAATGAATTACCACTCCTTGTTATAAGAAAGTCCACAATATTTGGTGAAGAAACCACTCAAAATCTTCAATACTAGCTTCACCTTGAGTTCTAGCTTCAGTGGAGTCCTGAGAGAGTTTTTCTTGGGAGGGTGGACAACGACATACCGATATTGATTCATTTCATCGATGGAAATGAGTCAATTTACCTAACGTGACACACTATATACATCAACAGAGATCACTAATGATTTGAACTTTAGCACCCCCTCTTTCTTGTTCTTGTTAGGAAGTTTTGATTTTGAAAAATGAAGTCTAAAATTAGGTTTAGGTGTATAAACTGAGGAATAATACCTAAAAACACCTAAAATAACCATCTAATTGTTAATTAGGACGTGGGGTGAATTTTCCAATTCACCCTTAAGTTGGCTGAGACTTGGAGAAAATTGGAGGCCTCAATCGACGGATCAAATGACGGGGCATCATCTGAACCACGACCCGTCCTATTAGGTGTGATTTTGGTCAAAGACTCCAAATATTGGGGATAATATCCCACAACTAAGTGTGGAGCCACGCCCCCTAATGATGGGCAGTCATTCAATCAAAGAGGCGTCAATTGGGTCGTAGTTTGGGGTTGTCCTTGGCTGCTTATTACCAACGTTCAAATCCTCCTCAAGGACCCTTAGGGTGGTCCTTAGGGAGTCGTACCCGGATGTTTCGACCCTAAACATGACCAAATGTTTTCTAGGGTCTCTTCCTATATCAATTTGAACACCAAACAACACATAAAACATGCAAATGCACACTAGTACATACAAGACTAGTTTCCGAATGTCTTGGTTGTTCTTTGACGTTCGACTTCTATATTGTTTAAAACTAACCCCCTTAGAGATTGTTCATAATTTTAACACATTATTAAGTAGTTATTAACTCTTTAAACACATGAGAGGCTCTAGTTTAACCTAGTTCATTTTTAGGGTTATTATATTATCCCCCACTTAGACAACATTTGCCCTTGAATGATACTAAATATCTTTCAACACTTTCAAGAGGTAAAGACTCAAGACTAGAAGCTCATGACTACATCAACCTCGATAAATCATTCATAGTTAGTGCACCAAACTAACGTTTGGCATACCTACTTTAAATTATTAGGCAATACAAGAAATTCGGAACTATTTCAACTATTCATAGAGCACACACACTTCATCATTTTCATTGCATTATGGAGGAACTACCTTCTCCAACATTTAAACATGTTCATCATTTCACTTTACATCTCAACATGCAATAACTTTCAATTCACACATTGGAATATAAACAAAACCACTTTTGAGGCAATTATCATTAGATACACATTATCACGAGAGGTACACTAATTCATTTCTAACTTTAGCATAAAATTATCTAGAGTACAAAAATATTATCACATAAGGCACTCATTACATAAGAAGTCATGCAACTCCTACTCAAATGCGAGACTCCAAAACATAACCAAACTACTAAGAAGTTTTCATCTCAAGCTTGAGTAAGAATAGAAGGATAAAATAAAGATATCAACCACCTTCCTACTAAACTCACTCTCCCCCACTTAGGGTAAACTCATTCAAGTGAAAATCAAAACAACCATAGTAAACTACAACTCACCGGGGCCTTTATTTCGGATTAGCTCCTCTGTTAGATTGTAACACATAGAAATGATTCTTCCTTTGAGTGTTCGGATCCGGACAATCTTGAGGAGCTTGGTTGGTCTCCTTCCTTTTTGCCTATAGGACAGGGCGATCCCTCATCTTATGACCCTTGTTTCCACATCCAAAACATCCATCCGTGACGGCAAGACACTCACCCAAATGTTGCTTCCCACATGTAGCACATTTTGTCCTCGCATAAGTAGAACCACCTCCATTCCCTCTTTGAGAATTTTGGTTGGGAACCCTATCCTTACCCACCATGGAGGAATCATGATTGTAAAACCTCTTCTTAGACTGGGGTTGACTTTTGTCATCCGACCTAGCCCTCTTCCCAACTCTATTCATCTTCTTAAGCTTGGACTACTCAATTTGGTGGGTATACAACATGAATCCATAGATATCCATATCATAATGGAGCATTGCCGTGCAAAACCCTTCTTCAACCAAGCTAGGCACTCCCATCACAAACTTGTTCATTCTAGCCATTGAGTTGGCTAGGAATGTTGGAGCATACTTAGATAGTTGGGTGAACTTAAGAGAGTTTTCCTTCACACTCATTCCCCCTTGCCAGAGTTTCATAAATTGCACCAACTTTTTCTTTCTCAAGTCTAAGGGGAAAAACCTATCAGAAAAGGCAATTTTAAACACTCTCCAATCTATCGAGCCTGCCCTTATGGGTCTCTAATCCCTCCATTGCTCAAACCACATTTGTGACACCTCTTTCAGTTGATAAGAGGCTAATCCCTTTTTTCTCAAGAAGTTACACCCATATCATCTACCACCTTAAACACCTCATTCATAAAGCCTTGTGGATCCTCATCCACCTTAGTACCATGAAAAGTAAGAGGATTCATCCTCATAAAATCTTGGATTATAGAATCAGAGTACTTGCATTGGGTTGAGATCCAACTCCTACGTTAGCTTGGGTTGTCATGGCTTGAGATTGAGTAGTGACGACTTGAGCTTGAGTCATCATGAGTTGGGTCAAAGTTTTAAAGGAATCCCTTATCTCCATTTAGACATATACCCTTCAAGATAGGGAGCTTGAGGACCTTGGGGCACTTGAGGGGGAACCTCCTCATTCCGCTGATTAACTATAAGGACTTGGTCACCCCGGGGAGGAACTCTCTCATTCACAACTCCTTCCTCCATTCTTCTGGCATGTGTTCTTCTTGTATCATGTCTTATAAACACAAGACAAGATATTAGGAAAATACACTTATAGAACTCAATTCTATGGCATGACACAAGAGTAATGAAGAAAGTGAAACTTCTATCGTCCTATAGCCTCTCGCTCAAAGATATGTCGTGAATCACACCGATGAACAAGACTCTACTATATGTGGGTTGTGAGACTTTGGACCCTAAAGACTACTTCATAACGTTATGCTCTGATACCAAGTTTGTACCTAGGAGCAGTCCCAAGTCGTCACACCGCGTACTTGACCGCTCAGAGGTCTTTTACAAGCTTCTTAGAATTCATTCTTCTCATATATATACATGAAAAGTAGTGCGGAATTAAAACTTTTCACCATAATATTCAATAAGAAACTCTTTCATTAAATGTAAGGAACGAAGCCTCATCATCACAAGCCAACTTAGAAACGTCTTTATATCATAGGGTCACGACCTTTTACATTGAAAAAAAATTCATAGTCTTATACAAGGTCTTTAATAGAAATAAAAGTAAACATAACATCCACGTCCTCGAACATGTGAGAATGTACCAAGAGACTTGATTGAACAATCTACTTCCTAAGCTTGCACTCTAAGAACCTCGACTTACTTCCACCTATTCTTTTAGAAATAGAATAGAATATAAAGTTTATACGAACAATGTACTAAGTATGGCAATATGCAAAATCATGCTTTAAAGAGGACATTTTTGTTGAAACATACTTTTCATGCTATTTTAGTAAAAATTCATGAATCAAGTGTACAAAACATTATATAAGTCATCACCATCATACACGGTTTCAATTTCATAATTCTCAACATATAGCCACATTCATCAAGTAATCATTAACCACTTAGACCCTCTATCAAAGTTGTCCTACTCACCTAGGTAAGACATGAAGAAACCTCCCATACAACCTCTTCAATACACACCTAAGTGATCCTTAAGACTACCAAAATTAAAGATACTTTATTCCAACTCAACAAGTCAACATCCATTACATAGAAGATACATTCAAGCATTTAAGAACTTCACATAAAGACCATCCTCTAAGACAACCCCCCAAGTTACACCTGTGCAATGTGAAAGTAGCTTCCCATACTATAGCTCCCACTTAGTGCTCCTTGGGATAACCCTAGACTAGGCACATCACTTTCAAACATTCACACAGCTTCTAGTAGCATTAGACATAGACTAACATGCTTCATTACCATTAGATATAAAGTCAACTTACTTCATTAACATTATATAGTAACCCATTAATTCATTAACACTATAAGGACACACCACGACTCCCTCCAAATGTCTACTTGTGCAATGCATAAATGACATCCAATTCCACCACCTACCCTAACTAGTACACCCTTAGGAAGACCTAGTTCGTTACATTCATTTGTGGGGGATAGATTTAACCGACATAAACCATGAGATCTTGATATGGAATCCCAGTATTAACCCCTGCCGGATGAGGGATCCCCACTTGCCTAAGGTAGGATCGTTCTTTTAGCCTTTACATGGATCACCCATAGCTAAACCTATGCGAGTGCATAGTTATGGGATAAAGAGATTGCTTCTAAGTAGTACATCTCAACTCACGAAGAGTACTCATCTCAAGAGGTACATTGGATACAACATCTGTACCCCCGAAGAGTATCCACCCCTTCTTCAAATCCTCTCGGTGCTAAGCATAAATCCACACGGAGTTATAGACATTCATTTCATTCATTAGCTATAGGTTTAAAGATTCTACCAAGTACTATATCTCAACGCACGGAGATTACTCATCTCTAAGGGTTACTTTTGAATACCTAATCTCAATTCACAAAGAGTATCCAACCCCAAACCTATCATCCATTCATTGGAAAGACCTCAGGAATAGTAAGGTTTCTACTAGACACTACATCTCAACTCACGACGAGTGTCCAGCCCAAATCCCCCCCCCCCTTTTCATTCATTATAGTTTTATTGAGAAACCTTTCAATAGACTCTCATTCATTGCATTTTCATAAGCGTCAGTCATTCATTCAATGTGTGTTCATAGGTGAGAAATCCTTTGCACTTAATCACCCTATTCATGACAATGCCTCTTAAACATGATCCTACTTCATTCGTCTTTATCCACACACAATCATATCCCACACCTTCATCACACTTCAATTAGACATAGTATATATCATTAAGACACAATTAATAACTTCATAATACACCTCTATGCATATACATCATAACATCACCTTACTTCATATTCAATGCCTTCAAGGCCATGATCACAATTCACATATACATATTCATATACATTAACTTAACACCTTCACCATAAGTGGAACATACCATACAAGATCAAATCCATAAGACTAGAACAATTGAGGTCAACTTACCCTTCATCCTTGCCTTGATCACCCTTACTCAGTTATCAAACAATTCATCATAATTAGGCGTGATTGGCAGTAGATAATCAAAATGAAATGTATTAAAAACATAATTATAACTTTATAAAATCACATTCATCAAACCTAATTCATAATCAAATATTAGAAAATGAAGATGGTCATGGGTCCATAGAGTGTTTGATCATAAATTCATCAATTATGATTGAAAACATCATAATTCATCCATTAAAATATTTTCATGCAAGGGCCCATGCTTAGAATTAAAAATAGAAGAGTTTAGGATTTTGAAACCTTTTGAAAAGCCTTTGGATGGGCTACTTGAATGAAAGAAGAAAAAGTATGAATTACCATACAATATTATAAGAAAATACACAAAATTTCGTGAGGAAACCACTAAAACTCTTCAATCCTAGCTTCACCTTGAGTTCTAGCTTCAATGGAGTCTTGAGAGAATTTTTCTTCGGAGAGAGGTTTTGATTTTGAAAAATGAAGTCTAAAATTAGGTTTAGGTGTATAAACTATCTAATAATACCTAAAAACACCTAAAATAAACGTTTACTAGTTAATTAGGAGGTGGACTGAATTTCCCAAATTACCGCTAAGTTGGTCGAGATCTTAAAAACAAATGCAGGCCTCAATCAACGGATCAAATGACGGGGCATCATCTGAACCACGACTCGTCCTGCTGGGCGTGGTTTTGGTCAAAGACTCCAAAAATGGGGGCTAATCTCCCAAAAATAAGTGGGGATCCACGCTCCCTAACGACGAGGCGTTATTCAATCAAAGGTGCATCGATTTGGTCGTGAAAGGACAACTTCTTGCCAACATTTGGGTCTTCCTCTAGGACCCTTAGGGTCGTCCTTAGGGTGCCATACCCGGACGTTGCGACCCTAAAAATGACCAAATAGGTGCTATGGTCTCTTCCTATATCAATTTGAACACAAAACAACACATAAAACATGCAAAGACACACTAGTATACACAAGACTAGTTTCCGAACGTCTTGGTCGTTCTTTGGCGTTCGACTTCTAAATTCTTTAAAACTGACCCCCTAAGCTATTCTTCATCATTTTAACACATTATTAACTAGTTATTAAATCTTTAAACACATGAGAGGATCTAGTTTAACCTAGTTCATTTTGAGGGTTCTTACAGGTAGGTCGACATATAGCCAGTAGGACCCTCCGTGGGTGGACTTCGTCAGCTTTTAAGTTATGGTCATTTAACATTTCTTCCATGCGTTGGGAACTTTAAAATCATCGTTTATGCCTAGAATACATATTTTTAGTCATTTTAAGCATAGTAACTTAACTAGAATTTATCCAAAGCGATTTATTCACAAAAATTCATCAAACTTAGAGCAAAAACAGACAAATGAGGTGACCCGAACCCTTCCAAGAACGCAACAAGTTTTCTTTAGTTCCAACCCCAAAATCAAAGGATTTCTTCGTAGATTTCATCACCAAATATGTGGGATTTCACAAGTGGTTTCCTTTTATCCACTAGGCCCCTAGAATTCAGTCAGATTCTTGATTATCTATATCATGTTCAGAAGTAGGATTTCTCAAACCTTGCAGAATTGTTATGAATTAGTTGTTATAGTATTCCTAATATGATTATCATGTATTCGTGAAATCGTTACTTAGTACTTTGTATGAAATTCTGAACTCCTGTGGTGTAAATTCTTTTAGTTCATGAATTACACTTGCTAGGTCGGTTTAAACAAATATACATTCTCCAGTTAAGAATGTTTCATTGTCAGTATTTGAATGTTGCATTCTATGATTTTCATGTCAAAACATTGAGTTATCTAATATATCAGTTTTGTTGTGTCATACACATTCCAGTTTGGAGTAGGCTTAGACCGAGTTAGACTAGGGTTTGGCGTACCCTTATAGTCCCAAAACTACATTCCCTCATAGGTTTATTAGTCTCCTTTGTTGGGCATCAACTTTAGTGATTACTCTAGGCATGCCTTTATACTTCTGGTAAGTATATTTGGTTCTCTCAATGGGGTGTATACATCGAATAGTCATACCTTTATAACCTTAGCAAGGTATATTGGGTCCTCTCAATGGGGGTGTATACATCGAAGTACACATTTTGCTCAGTGGTTTATGTTGGTTATTAGTAGCTCCCACAGTCAGACTTCAGTCCATTTGACCAGGTTTTCGGTTATATTTCAGCATTTAGTTTCAATAAGTCATGTTCAGAATTAGTACTTGGTCATTGCATTTAGTTCAATCTTTATTATATTACAGCATTTACATTTAGTTTATATTATGTTATTGCTCAAATATTCTTTATTTTGTTATGTATTTATCCAGCTTTACTCTATATTATGTATGCTTAGTATATTCCAAGTATTGACGCATACTTTGCGTTACATCATTTCATGATGTAGATTCAAGTACTCAGCATCCAGATCATGCATAGATTGGTTCCCGTTCTCCAGTTCAGCAGCTTCAATGGTTGAGTCCTGATACTTCCAGGACAATAGTCATGCTTTAGAGTTGAGTCCCTTTATTCAGTTTCCAGTTTTGCTAGAGTTAGCTAGGGCATATCCCAAAAACTTTATTCAGTTAAAGGTTTTTTGAGACTTAATACTAGATTAAGTTTATTTTGAGTTTGATCTTCCAGTTGTTATTAAACTTATACTCTTTTATATATTTAGATTTGAATTGGGTATTCCCCACTTTAGTTATCATTGTTTAAAGTTTGTGCATAGTATATTTTATTTAGTAATATTCAAGTATGTTTATGATATGCCAACTCAGGGTTAGCTTGGTATCACTCGTGGTCCTAGGTCCTAGTTTTACATCTAGGGATAGCCTCATGGCTTGAAAAACTTCGTATTAGAGCAATAGGTTCAAGTGTCCTAGGATGTCTAAAAAGTCGCACTAAGTAGAGTTCTTTTCATAGGTATGAAGTGCACCACATCTAATGAGAGAGAGGCTATGAAGTGTTTTAGGAAAAAATTTACTTTCTTGTTATTCTTATCATGCGTGAGTATGATGTCCTATCTAATCCATCGATATGAATTTCAGATCATGCTTCTCATAGAGCTTACCCACGGAATGCTAATGCACACAATGCTAACACAGTCTCTCTAGTCCCATAGCATGATATTTCGAATGAAGAGTTTTGAAATGTAATTCAACTTTTGTCTTAAAGTATAAATAACCATTATAATTAGCAGGTTCAAGTTCCTACTAATAGAAATGGTGGATTAGTGGTATCTATAGTTTGAGGTTTTGTTAGGATGAATCCGACTTAGTTTCTAGGGTTGCAAGTTGGTGAGGACCCACAAAATTTAATCGATGAGGTTAAGATAATTTTTGGAGTTAAGAAAGTAATTGGTGATGATAGGGTAGAGTTGACATCCTACCAACTTAAGGATATAGCTCTCATTTAGTTCACACAGTGAAAAGAAAACAAGGATACACATGCTTCCTATGACTTGGGAGTGCTTTTAGAGCTTTTCTGGATAGGTTCTTCCCTAGGGAGTTAAGAGAGGCTAAAGCTAAGGAGTTCATGAATTTGAGGCAAGGTAACATGTCATTCCAATATTACGGACTTAAGTTTACCTAACTCTCTAGGTATTCTTCACATATGGTTGTCGATCGTACGACAGAAATGAATAAGTTTCTATCTGGGGTATCAGACTTAGTGAAGACAGAGTGCATGAATGCTATGTTGTTAGGGGATATGAATATCTCTAGGATCATGACCTATGCTCAATAGGTTAAGGGATATAAGCTTTGGGAAATATCTAAGGTCAACAAGAAAGCTAGGGAATTGTTTCAGAAAATAGGACCTACCCAACTTGTCCAAGATGTGGTAAGAACCATCCAGGCGAGTGTCATGCAGGCAAGGACTGATGCTTTTGATGTGCTCGTTTGGTCATATGGTGAAGGATTGCCTTTCTGCCAAGCAGGGGCGAGGATGTAACGATAGTAGGGCTCAGTCTAGAGTCACAACAACACAAAGAGGTTAGTCAATTCAACAGGGTGCGTCATCTGGTACTGGTGGAAGTTAGTGCCAAGGCAGGTTCTATGCTCTCCAGAATCGCTAGGATCAAGAAGATTCTTTGGTGTGGTCACTGGTATATTTTGAGTCTTTCCTTAAATTTTTATGCATTATTAAATCCAGGGATACTCTTACATTTGTAACTCTCCTTAAAGGAGTAATCTTAGTTGTCAGTCCAGAAACTTTTTCAGGACACTTCTTAGTATCTACTCTAGTTGGTGACCTAGTTATAGCTACAAGGGTATACAAAAATTTTGTTGTCACAATCTGTTAGTTAGTTGCCTCAGTAGATCTTGTAGAGTTATAAATTATAGATTTTGATAACTTCTAGGCAAAGATTGATTACATTCCTATTTTGCCTTAGTCAATTGTAGAACTAGGATCATTCAGTTTTAGTTTTCAACGAACCAGTCTTAAAATGTAAGGTAGTAGCTCAGTGCCTATAGGTCGAATTATCTCTTACCTTAAGGTTAGAAAAGGTTATCTAGAGGGTGGTGTAGCACAAGTTGATGAAAAAAGGGGATGTATTTAGTAAAAGATGTTTATTGGCTTCCTCACTTAGGAGTTAGTCTTTTAGAAACATCAGATGGTGGTGTGATAGTCCATAATAAATCATAACCTTCACTTGTAGCGGAGGTTAAGAAAAAAAAACCGTGATCCAATATTATTCCAGTTGAAAGGTGCAGTTCATTAGCAGAAAGTAGAGGTTTTGTCCCAAGGGGGAGATAGCCACTTATGTGTTCCTAAGATGGATAAGTAGCTCAAGAAACCATGAAGGACAAGTATCCTCATCTTTTCCTTCCCATTTCTGTTTCAGCTAGAGATAATAGTTTCCTATCCAGTCTCTCAGTTTACTCGTGCGTAAATTCAGTCTTAGTAACATGTTCCTTCTATTGTTCTTGCACTTTTAACATAGTTGCGTGTTCTTAGAACCTAATTCAGTTAAAAATCAGATTCTAGTACTTAGTGGTAGAAATTATAGCTCATTCCCTCCATACTTAGCTAGTTTAGACTTCATTCGAGGACGAATGTACCCAAGGGGAAGATAATGTAATTCCTTGGATATCAAAATGAAGAAAAATCCTAGTTTTTAGAAAACTGGTGCCAGTAGTGATGGAACCACCCGCGGACCGTACGTAGGGTTCCGTCGTTAAGGCTAAAATCTTTATAGTGTCTGATTCCACCAACGATAAACCAGTACGGTCTATGGTTGGACCTATGAACCGTAAGTGAGGGTCATCATCCAGTTAGAGGGAAATTATTGTTGGGTCAACTTCAAATGGTCATAACCCGTAGCACAAAAGGAATTAGGTGGCCCATGTCCTACCAAATGGTAGATAGTTGAGTCCTCTTTACAACGCCACCGAGTTATTTAAAATCCCATCTCCGAGTAAAAAAGTTATGCTTATTTTAGTGAAGCTATGTCATCCAGACTTTACAGACGACCCCACCTACGGTTTGTAGGTTGTCCTACGGCCAGTAGGTCTCTTCGTGGGTGGCCTTCGGCAGCCTTTAAGTTAGAGTCTTTTAGGTCTTTTTCCCATTCGTTGGGAAGTTAAACTTCATCATTTTATACCTAAACTACGTAGTTTTAGTTAGTTTAAGTATTGAAACGTAATCAAAGCTTACTTAGAGTGATTTATTCACCAAAATTCATCAAACTTAGATCAAAAAGGAGAAAAGAGGTGACCCAAACCCATCAAGAACTCAACAAGTTTTATTCAGTTCCTGCCCCAAAATAAAGGATTTCTCCGTAGATTTTGTCACCAAGTATGTGCGATTCCACTAGTCTGTTCCTTTTATCCACTATGTCCCTATAATTCAGTCAGATTCTTCATTATCTATATCATGTTTAGACATAGGGTTTTCTCAAACCTTGCAGAATTATCGTGAATTAGCTGTTTTAGTATTCCTAATCATTTTCGTTTGATAATGAATAGAGTTCTGAATGATTTTCTTTTTTGTAATGAAGGAATTGGTCTTTTTAATGTGAATTCAATTTGTTCAAGTTTCTATTTTTATTTTGAGCCATACAACTTTAATTAACCCTAGTTCGCCATCTAATCTGAGATAAATCGTATTGATAATGCCATCTGAACTAGTTTTTCCATTGATTTATTCTATACCTCTGAAGTTTCTTATGTTTTAATTCCCGAATGAAATATTTCTAGTGTTTTAAAATAGTCCTTTATTTTAGTCTTAAGGAAAAAAGATGTTGTGTTATATTGAAGAACAGATCTAAATTTAGAAAAATTAATAACTTGGGTTTGTGATAATTTGTAAAATACATATGCTTGTGACAAGTAGGATAAATCACAAAAAATCAATGAATTTTTCTTACTAATATTATAAAGTGACTTTTTTATAGTCGAAATAAACATAAAGTGCTTTTTTTTTAATATTATCATGTATTCTTGAAATCGTTGCTTAGTCTTTGCATGAATTTATGAACCATACTTTTGTAGGCTCTTTTAGTTCATTAATTACACTCGATAGGTCAGTTTTAAAAGATATACATGTTCTAGTTAAAAATATTTCATTATGTGTATTTAAATATTGCTTTCTCATATTTGTAGATCATTGAGCTATCTAGTATTCCAGTTTTGTTGTGTCATACACATTCCACGTGGGAGTAGGCTTAGAGTGAGTTGGACTATGCATACCCTCATAGTTCTAGAACTAGGTGCCCACAAATATTTATCAGTTCCCTCTGTAGGGCATCAATTTAGTGATCACACTCATGCCTTTATACCCTTGTTAAGGTATATTGGGCCCTCTCACTGTAGCGTATACATCAAAAAGTCATGCCTTTCTACCCTTGACAATGTATATTGGATCCTCTCAATGGTGTGTATACATCGGACTCCATATTTAGCTCACGCGTGGTTTTATGTCGGTTATTATTAGCTCCCACAGTCAGACTTCAGTGCATTCGACCGGGTTTTTAGTTATATTTGAGCATTTAGTCTCAGTATGTCATGTTCAGAATTAGTAATTGGTCATTGTATTTAGTTCAGTCTTCAGTATATTCCAGCATTTACATTCATTTTTGATTATGTTATTGCTAAGTATATTTTGTTCAGTTATGTATTTATTCAACTATACTCTATATCTTGCATGCTCAATACATTAAAGTACTGATGCATACTCTGCGCTGCATCCTTTCATGATGTAGGTCCAGGTACTCATCATTAAGATCATGCATAGGTCGGTTTCTGATCTCTAGTTCAACAGCTTCATTGGTGAGTCTTCATACTTCAAGGAAAATAGGCATGCTTTACATTTTTTTTATTCAACTAGAAAAATTGTCCGCGCTTCGTCAATTAGGATCATTTAGTAATATTTGTGTTTCTAGGGAGTATACTGATTTGTCAAGAATCTTTTATTTCATACCCTATATTTATCTTATCCTGAAGAGTTAAAAACATTTGATTCATCAATTAAGAGTATTTTTCTCCTATGCAAGGTCTCTTTCATACCTAATCCAAGTGTTGTGCATCTTATTGAATTTGTTGTGTAGTTGATAAATTTAATGAACATAAAAAATCACTTCTTTTTGAATTTGATGAAACAACATATGTTCCTTTGGATTAAATAATGTCTAAGCAAATCGTTTTATTTCAATTCATCCATTATCGATTGCAATAATTCCCTAGGCAAAAGACATTGGGATCTGGCGAGGGTTGAGCGGAAACTTACTTAACCCCTACCTAAAAAGGTTGTTCGCAAAATACACCATGCTCAAGTAACACAAAACAAAGTAGTTGAATGCAAATACAACTAAATCTTTATCTTTTCCAGTCGAGAAGTTGTAATCATACCTTGTTCTTTTCCAGTTCAGAGTGGTACGGTTAAGAAATGAACTAAAATTAACAAAGATGATCATAAGCCAATAATAAGAAAGACATGAAAATATATAAAGTATACATAAAGTTCCAAGCTTCCCGCCATATGTAAAGGTAAGTGTAAAAGTGGCAAAGACAAAGATGTAGTTCAAGTCCTTTTGTTTTAGGTTCAAAGTTCAAGAGTTCTTTTGGACTATTATCCATAAGCATATAGAGACAATGCTTAGAATGGTAACAATACGGTAACATTTTTCTTCTCCAGTAAAGAACTTGTATCCATACATTTTGCTTCCCAAGTTAAGAAATCCGCGGAGTCACTATATAAAAAATTATGTATTTTTAGCGTCAATTAGAACTCTTTGTATATGTCCTTAAATTCTTTAGCGATATTGGTTCTGATGACACTTAACTAATGCCGGTAAAGAATTTAACACTTTTTATTAATGTCAATATTTAATGCCGCTAAAAGTTCTTTTTGTTGTAGTGAGTATAAGGAAAAGAAACACTGTAATATCTTACTGAATCCTAGTAATCTTTGAAAGGCATAACACTTGGAAGATAAATTATATGTAAAGTGGAAAAGACATTGGAATAATGGAAAAGTCAGTTTTTAAGCATGAAATGGAAGAGAGGTATAAGTTGGGCTACCAAGAGTGAATTTGAAATGTCCTGAGTAAGTCAAAGATATTTTCTCTAGTAAATGTGATTTAAAAGTAAAAGGAAGATGTTAAAATGTTTAAAGTTATAACGATTGGTAGAGTTATAAGATTATAGACCAATTTTGAACGATCCATAAACAAATGTAGATTGCAGACAAGGATATGTTGTAAAGGGTGAAGTAAGATTTCAAAATGAAGAAAGGGCGAAAAATATATGGAAAGGACATCTAAAGCACAGTAAAAGAATATGAAGGATTTCTTTATGCACAAAACCTGTGAGGTAGAGTATAAGGAAAATCCTGGAAGGGTTTGAAATTCATAACACTTGGGAGGTAAATTATAAGTAAAAAGTAAAAGACATTGAAATAGTGTTGGGATCAGTTTTCAACCATGCAATGTGTTCCAAGAATTGAAAAGAATCATACATTGGGCATGTTAGAGTGAATTTGAAATTTCTTGAGAGTAAGTATAAAATTTTCTGAATTGTTTGATTAAATGTATATGACAAATATAAAGGGAAAAAGACATTTCGAGAGATGCAATCCTGAAATCGTATGGAAGCAAAAAACTATATTGTTAACGGAAGAATATTATCTATTTTTTTTGTTTTTATATGACGAAGTTGATATAATCGGAGAAGTAAAGACTATGAAAGCACCAACGGCCTTGAAAATTAATGGGAAGAGGGGAAAATTGTAATATAAATAGTGTCATGAAGATGGTACCATTTTTGGCTGTTTATAAATGTTGAATCTGGTATGTAGGAAAACTGGAGATGTCAGAAGTAACAACCTTGAATAGTTCTTGTAATGAAATATATTGTAAAGGGAATTTCTGGAGTAGTAACAACCTTGAGAACTTATGAAAATTGAAATTTTTTTATCACACAGAGTTTAATAGACGTAAAAGGATGTGTATGGTGTAAAAGATGAAGTTTTAGGTTGACCGGAGATTTCGAAAGTAAAAACTTTAGAAGTTTAGGGATGAAAAGTATAGTAAGTAAACCATTTTATATATATTTAAAAGGTGAGAGTGTCATTGGAAAGTAGCAGGGTGCTTTCGTGTGTGTTTTATAGAATTTGCCTAGTGAATGTGTCATATGCATGAACGCCATATGACATCTCAAAGCAATTACATATCTTTCATTTTAATTATATGAAGCAAAGTATACAATTTTGCATTACTATGATAATTTCCTTTATCAAATCTTATCTTAATAATGTGAGTAGTTCAATAGCAGATTAATATTGCTTGCTAACTCTTAACTTTTGGTGTTCTTGTAGTTCAATTCTTTCAGTATGTTATTATAATACCATAAAACTATAAAGAATAGACAACTAAAACAAATTTAATTAACGTGAATGTCAAAATGTACTATATAGTCTTGCTAGGTTGTTCTTTTTAAATCCTATTACTTAATTGTTGGCAAGGCAATTGGAAAACAAATGGACAATAGAAAATAAGTCATCCAAGAAAAAATAACATTGAACACTTATATTCTATGGAATTTCCTTTTCATTAACAATGCTAGCGTACAGATGCATTCATGACATTTGTACATATATAAAAAAAAATCTATCCTTATAGTTGCATAAATCGGGTTAGAACAGAATGACAAGATGGACCAGGATTACAACGATGCGTATGCAAACTATAAAGAATGTACCTGGATGGTCTTTAGCCAATGTGGTTGTTGCTGTGCAGAACTTCAAAGACTGCATAGAAAATTTTGAGCTTTTTTAGAGATGGAGGTTTTAAGGGGATTTTGATGACCTGAAGTTGAATGAAACAGAAAATAAGGGTGGAGATTGATAAAGCATAGTCCTGGATGGTTGCTAGAGACTTGGGTTGGCTTCTGCACACGTCAAACGCGGCAAAAGATAACTTTCAAAAGCATTCAAATCTGTTTTGCAATAAAAAAAGGGTGTTAAGGGGAAGTTATTAAGAACAAACAGGAAGCATGGGGAGTATATTGATAAAGCATCATAGCTGAATGTTTTATAGGGATGTGGGGCGGTCTTTTGCACAACATGAACGACATGAGAAGTGAAATTTCAAATTCAGCCGAGGAAGGTACTGAAGGAAAGATTGTTGGGAAGGAACATCGGCGATTTCCAAACTATCAAATTGTGTCGAAGAAGTTGTTTGGAAAATGGAGGAAGATTGTATGAAGAGGCAAGAGGCTTTAGTCACATCTGTTATGAAGAGTTGCGTTTGTATAGGAAGGGAAACGACTGAATGTGGAGCTTTGAGAGGAGGAAATGGTACTTTTGGAAATATATTAAATATAAGAGAATCATTCTTTCTGGTGGCGCCACATCACTGGGTTGAACATTCTCTTTTATATATATACTAGATAATTTTGCCCTCGCTTCGCGCGGTCATAAATAATAATTGCATTGAACTTGCAAATAATTTTTTACTGATATGTGTACATTAAAAATAATTGGAAAAAAGATTCTTACAAAAATATTATAAATATTCTAACATAAAATTTGATTATTTGTCATTATCACATAACCCAAGAACCTCTATTGAAAGAATTTTTCATGAAATAAAAATTATTGGTTCTTTAATCAACATTAAAATGAAAGTAAGAAGAAAATAGGAATATATATACAACGACATTTCGTAATAAAAAGAAACATTTTAGTTACATAGATTATACAATTGTGATATATTCCTTAAGAGAAAATTCAATAAATTGTTAACATATAAAAAAATAAGCGATTATAACTTTTGAACTTGCATAATGAATTTCTTCAATTGATAAGTGACAAATTTCATATATATGTAAAAATAGGTAATATCTAATCTTATATATAGAGTACTTTTAGTTATTAATATAGAATAGCAAAACATGAATTCTTGGAACTGAGACAATAATTATTTTCTTCACAATGAATATACATACTATGTGTGTATATGCTAAATATAACCAGAGACAATAACTTTGTAGAAACAGAAGCAACAAAGTTTAAAACATGTACTCAAAAATAAAAATTAATCTCATAAACATAAATTAATAAGTTTAAAAAAACATACCAAGGTACGTAAAAATAGAATGAAATAGAATTGTAAAATATCGAGTCGACTGAATACATAATGTCCCTTTAAGAATACTATTCCCTTCCAATACAAAAGGTTTAAAGAATTACATCCTCTCAACATCGAACGTTTTTATTGACAAACTTATTTATACAAAAGCATGATGTCAGTAATTCACTGAGCAGAAGCAAAGTACACGAATATTTAATTTTGTGGAAGTAGAAGAGGAAGATAAGATTATTTTTTTGTTTTAAAATGAGGGGAAATCCCGCTATTTATTGATACCAATGAGTAGTGTGAACAAATGTTTATTGTGCCTTATCTGAAAGGTTTCAACTATTTGAAAAGTTGCAACCCTTCGAAAAGTTCACGACCTTTCATAAGAGTGACAACTTTCATAATTAAAGTTCCAACTCTTCATTGAATTCACAACTTTTGTTAAAAGTCGCAACTCTTCTTTAAAGTCAAAACTTTTGATAAAAAGTTGCAACTCTTCATTAATGTCACAACTTTTCATAATAATCACATTTTTCATGAAAAGGGAAGGCTAGTACTAGCATAAATAAATTTAAAAGGAAATTCTTGCTTGTGGTGGCGCCATGTAGGTGGGCGAAGGGTTCTCTTTATATATATATATATATATATATATATATATATATATATATATATATATATATATATATGATTTTAAAATTGCCAGAGTTAGCTGGTGGCATGTCCCAACAAATTTAGTAAGTTAGAGGCTTATTCAAACATAGTACTAGATTAAGTTTTAGTTTTGAGTTATATCTTCCAATTGTTATTAAACTCATAGTTTTTTATGTATTCAAATCATTATTGGGTATTCCCCACTCTTAGTTATTATTGTTTAAAGCTTGCGCATAGTTTATTTTATTCAGTAATCTCCTACTATGCTTATGACAGCTCAGGTTTGCTTCGGGTCACTCGTGATATTAAGTCTCGTGTTTACATCCAACGGGTAGTTTCGAAGCATGACATTTTGTGCAAAATTGGAGTTTTTACATGAATATGGTTCAACATCTTGTCTTCGATATATTTCTATCATTTTGTTGAAGTATGGTATTATGCAATTTTTCTAGATAGCCGTCTAACTCAAATGTTGCATTTTCGATTTTTTTCTGAAAATATTCATGACACTCTATATTTTATTTGCTAAGATGATTAAGACACTGACATGTTTGCATCACATTATTAGTATAAACATTCATAGATTCTGGTTTCATCGATAACACAACTCTTACTTGATATTTCTTATTTCTTTCTAAAATTTTTGGTTCATCTCTTAATTTAATATGTATTCCTAAAGAATTTCACATACTTCATATATATTGAAAGAAAAAATAAGTAGATAATGTGCACATACGATATCCATATATTCATATTATATTTTGTAACTGAATGTGACTTGTAATATTACAGGATTGAACTCATCAAATCAGGCCTTCCTTAAATTATGCATTCTTATTTAATATTAGATACTTGACTAGCACAACATTCTTGTGTCTCAATAGAACATTAAAACATATCCTAGCTCCTTTGAAAAACTTTTTCTCAAATATGTTATCAATCTTACAAGTTACATTGGAAAAATTTGTGTCAAAGTTGGACTATATTTAACAACAAGAATAGGCTTGCGTTATTAATTATTACACTTGAAGTCATTTTGTTCTTCATCAAACTGGTACTTACTAAATACATTTTTCTCATAATCAATCATAGAAATATGTAATTAAGTGTTTGAATGTCCAAATCTATTTGAAACTTCATTAGTACTTTAAGAGTCACTTTTCATCTAGCACCTAACACATCATTATTAAAAATTATTGACCATATGTATCGAGTATTATAAAAATTATTCAACCAATCATGTTCTTATACATTGTATGCTTTTAGCATGATCTTTTCTAAAAAAACATTTTTCAACTTCAATTTTTATTTTTTTACCCACCCTCACCCCTAACGCCCTCCTGCCGCCCCTCCCCCTCCCGCCCCCCCCCCCCAAAATAATAATAATAATAATAATAATGTTGTTTCTTAAAAATTGTTTTCAATTTTAAAATTTTATTTTCACCCCCCCTACCCTCAACTCCACCCCCAACCATCCCCCCCCCCTATTAATAATAAATTTAAAGTTTGGTGGAAATTGTTGTTACGATACCAAACTTTATGGTGGAGCTTTTACTCTCTAAACTATTTAATATTGTATTTTAAAGTTATATATGTAACCACGTGGACAAGTTAGTATTTATAATTATGCAATATTTTTATGTCCACACGGGCACTTATATACTTTTAAAATACTCTACAAAATAGTGAAGAGGGATAAAGGTCCTTTCCAAATTTTGGTATTGTAACAACAATTTCGATCAAAGTTCGGATACATTTCAAACCCTTTTTCTTAAAAAAAATACATTCAATTTCAAATTTTTATTTTCACCCCCACCCCACCCTCCCAAAAAAATTATTTCCAACTTAAATTTTTATTTTTTTGCCCCCCAGCACCACTACCACACCCCCCTCCCCCTCAAAAAAATTGTTTTTAAGAAATATTTTCAATTTCAATATTTTATTCTTTCACCCCAGCCCAGCCCCACTACCAGCCCCACCCCCCCACCCCCCCAAAAAAAGTTTGTTTTTAATAATTATTTTTTATTTCAAATATTTATTATTTTACTCCATCTCACCCCTACTCCCCCTCCCCCAGAAAAAAAAAGTTAATTTTGAAAATTATTTTCTACTCTCTAGTAAAAAAAAGAAATTTTCTCAAAAATAATTTTCATTCATAAATCAAACACTAAATTTTTTTTCTGGAAAATATTCGTTCCTCACCAACCAAACATGAAAAAATAAATTAAAAATATACTTATTTCCGAGGGAAAACATTTTCGTTCTTACCAAACACACCCTATGTGTCAAAAAAACTTCTCTTAATTTATGTGTGATAAAACATAATATCTATTGGGTTCATTGGATATAAATAAAAAGGAGAAATCCCCATTGTCGTACACCAAACCCTAGCCCCCCTCCCCCTTTCCTCCATTTCTGATGGTTAGATCTAAGCTTTAGTTTTCTCTTTATGCACTTTTATTCTACTGTTAATTCAGTTACACTGCCTTTTCTAACTGTCTACTATGGTGCCAGTGAAGTTCTTGATGTGTGTTTAAATTACTAATCCATTTTTTTGGTAAGGGAGTTTTATCAATATAGTTGGCTAGTAGCACCATAAAAATTGAATCTTGTTTCTGTTGTTTTCTTGCTATAAAGATTCGTCTTTTATTTTACTTCCAATATTAGTGATCACTCCAAAGTCATGCCTTTATGCCCTGACAAGGTATATTGGATACTCTCGAGGGGCATATACATTGGACTCAACGTTTTGTTCATGTGGTTTATGTCCTTTAATAGTATCTCCTACCCTCAGATTCATGTTGCATTGACCATGTATTCAGTATTTACTTCAGTTTTAATTTCAGCATATTATCTTCATCATTAGTACTTGGTCATTGCATCCAACTCAGTTTCCAGTTATGCTTCAGTATATTTGTTTCCATGTTTACTTGTTATATTGTTCAACTTAGCATGTATCTTGCAAGCTTAGTATATTCAAAGTACTAACGAATATATACTTTTGCGCTATATTGTTGTATGATGTATGTTTTAGACGCTCAATATCCAAATCACGCTTAGCTTGACTTTCGGTCCGTACTTAGAAGCTTCATTGGTGAGTCCTCATAATTCGAGGATAATATACATGCTTTACTTTCCAGTCTTTAGGGACATGTCCTAACAACTTAGATAGTTAGAGTCTTTCAATATAGAGTAGATTCAGATTGAGTTGTTAGTGTTGTTTTTAGTCATCACTATACTTTTCATATATTCGATATATACAGACTTGTTGGGCTTTCCCTATTTAAGATATTAACTTTCTTTTGCTTCCGCACAGTGCATGATTTACCTAAACTTGTATAGATATGTCAGTCCATGGGTAAGCTTAGGGCCATGTCATGCCCTGAGTCTACACTGTGGACGTGACCGACACTCGAAGACCATTAATGGCCTCGAGAGGACCCTTAGCCTGACTTACTTACTCAACGGAAGACTTAAACACAAGAGATGACTCAAGAAATAACTTAAAGGTAATACTTAGCCAAAGTGGCAACTCATGTCTAAAATGTTTATAACTGAAATTAATAAAACTAAAGAACTATGCTCTCTGTCTATGAAACCTCTAAAAAAAAGAGGGATGTTGGGACAAGACCCTAATCATCCTAACAACTAAAAATTTAAAATGAAGCGGGTAAAAGATGTCCTTCGGAATGTAAGGAGGCTCACCAACTGACTCTGAGTTGCTCACTGGATCAACGGTACGCCGGATGCCGATCCTAGTTAATGCGTTTGCATCATAAAAGGATGCAGGCCAATGGCATCACTATATTGAATGCATGAGTATGAAGTTGAAAAACTTCACCTAATTCATATCTAGGACTTATGGTCGTTTGAAGTGGACAAACTCACTTTTTAACTTACTTGAAATTTCCAGATTTTCTTTTTCTTTCAAAAAATAAGTATTTTCTAATTTTAAACTCTTTTCTAGTTCTTTCTGGTTGCGAAAAAATATCTCGCCCTTGGGGATATTCGTCCTTGAATGAGGTTAATCATACTAGACTTAGGGTAGCCACATTAAGTCCATGCACCCATAAGTAATTTCAACCAAACAACATGCTTACTCAAAATTAGATATTACTAAGAATAAAATTAGTACATTCGTCTACATTTCCTCCGGATTCAAAGAGATATGATATCTCTTCTTCATTTCCTCTTCAGCTTCCCAAGAAGATTCTTCAATAAATTGGTTCCTCCAAAGGACCTTGACTGAGGCTACCTCTTTTGTTATCACCTTGTAAACTTGGCGATCTAAAATTTGAACCGGAATCTCCTCATAAGATAGACTATCCTTGATCCTAATATTTTCAGGTGGTATGATCAATGATGGATCGCCCATGCACTTCTTCAACATAGAGATGTGAAAAATTGGATAAACTGCTGTTAACTTTTGTGGTAGCTCCATCTCATAAGCTACATTATTCTCTTAGTTATACGATAAGGTCAAATATACCGGGGACTGAGTTTCCATTCTTACCAAACCTCATAACACCGTCCCTGGGTAGAACTTTCAGATATACCCAATCATTTACTTTGAACTTTAACGACCTTCTCCTAACATCACTTTAGGATTTTTGACGAATCTACGCCATTTTTAACCTCTCTTGAATCACCTCCACCTTTTCCAAGGCTTAATAAACTAATCTTGTCCTATCAACCCTCCTTCACCAACTTCAAATATCATCAAATAGGAGATCTGCATCTTCTCCCATAAAGAGCTTCATATAGAACCATCTGGATGTTAGAGTGGTAACTATTATTGTAGGAAAACTAAATTAGAGGTAGGTGATCATCCCAATTTCCTTTGAAATCAATCACGCATACCCTTAACATATCCTCTAAGGTCTGAATAGTACGATCTACTTGCCTGTCGGTCTAAGGATGAAAGGCAGTACCTAAGTTCACCTTTTAACCCAAACCTTTCCGAAAATATTTCCAGAACTGCACAGTAAATGTGCACCACTATATGAAATAATGGACACCGGAACTCCGTGAAGTCTTACCACCTCTTGAATGTACAGCTTAGCATAATCATTTGCCGAATGGGTAGTCTTTACCGGTAAAAACTGGCTGATTTTTTCATTCTATCGACAATCACCCAAATAGAATCATGCTACCTGCGATACCTTGGTAACCCTGTGATGAAGTTCATATTAATCATCTCCTACTTCCATTCCATAAGTTCTATATTTTGAGCCAAACCTCCAGGCTTTTGGTGCTCTACTTTAGCTTGTTTACAATTCGGGCACTTGGTAATAAACTCAGCAATGCCCTTCTTCATGCCTTCCCACCAATATACTTCTCTCAAGTCGCGCTACATCTTTGAGGCACCCGGATGAATGGAATGTCTGGAGCTATGAGCTTCCTCCATGACCTTCTCTTTGATTCCATCCACCATGGTACACATAATCTACCTTGATTTCTCTAAACACCAGCTCTCCCTTGTTCAAAAGTTAATACTTTTTACTTATGAACATTTGCCTTCAATTCAAAGGAAAATGGTATCTTGGTCTTGCTTTTGTTTCACTTCTGACACTAATGACGATTAAACTCCATTATTCACCACTAGTTCTCCTTATGTGTAACCCATTAGTAGAACTCTTATGCATTCAAGTCTATGCACATCTTTTGCTAGTTGTTTCTTCTCTTCCTCAAGATGGGCGGTAATACCCATAGACAACCTGCTTAAGACATTAACAACCCCATTAGCCTTACCAGGGTAGTAAAGAATGTTCATGTCATAATCCTTTAGCAATTCTAACCATCTTCTTTGTCTGAGATTAAACTCTTTCTGAGCGAAGACATATTGTAGGCTCTTGTGATTAGTGAATAGATCAACATGAACACCATACAAATAGTGACACCATATTTTTAAGGTAAACACTAGAGTAGGCCACTCTAAGTCATAGGTTGGGTAATTGTTCTCATGGACTTGCAACTATCTTGAATGATATACTATAACCTTGACATTCTGCATTAGGATACAACCCAAACCAATTCTCTAGATGCATCACAGTACACCACAAAACCTTGAGCACCCTTCGGTGAATTCAAAATCGGGGCAATAGTCAATTTCTTTTGCAATTCCTTAAAGCTTTTCTCACAAGTTCAGATCATTGAAACTTGATTGTCTTCTGAGTCAACTTGGAGATAAAATAGACGAAAACCCCTCAACAAACCTTCTATATTATCCAGCCAAACCTAAGAAACTCCTAATATCAGTTGGAGACATGGGTCTAGGCCAACTATGGACTGCTTCTATCTTTAGGGTATCAACTCTAATTCCATCACCGGAAACCATATGGCCTAAGAATGCCATAGACTTAAGCCAAAACTCACATTTTGAGAACCTAGCATATAACTCCTTATCTTTCAAAGTCTGAAGGACTATTTTCAGGGGACTAGCATGATTTTTTTCATTCCTTGAATAGATTAGTATGTCATTAATGAAGGCGATACCAAACATATCTAGATAAGGTTTGAATACTCTGTTCATAAGATCCATGAATGTTGCAGGTGCGTTAGTCAATCCAAAGGACATGAACAAAAATTCATAATGCACATACCTGGTTCTGAATGTTGTCATCGAATATAACATTCCCTAACTTTAAAACTTATGGTAGCCTGATCTGAGATGAATTTTCGAGAAGTAGTAAGCACCCTGAAGCTGGTCGAAAAGATCATCAATCCATGGAATAAGATATTTATTCTTGATGGTAACCTTGGTTAATTGGAAGTAATTTTTACATATCCTAAGGGAACCATCTTTGTTTCTCACAAACAAGACCGGAGCACCCTAATGTGAGACACTTGGCCGAATGAAACCCTTATCTAATAGATCTTTCAACGGTTGTTTCATTTCTTTCCACTCTTCTGGTACCATTCTATATGGTAAAATAGAGATAGGACGAGTATCTTGAATGATGTCTATACCGAAGTATATTTTATCTCAGGAGAGACTCCGGGTAGATCACCAGGAAAGACTTCAGGAAACTCTTTTATTATAGGAACTGACTGAATAAGAGGTACCTCAGAACTTGAGTCATTAACTCGAACTAAGTGGTAGATACAACCCTTCGAAACTAACTTTATCGCCATAAGGTACAAAATTAAACGACCCTTAGGAACCTCTGAACTACTACTACACTCTATGACTCGCTCATTAGGAATCTGAAACTTGACAACTCAAGTTCTACAATGTATTGATGTGTAATAGGCATGAAGCCAGTCCATGTCTAGAATGACATTGAAATTTACCATGTCTAAATCAACTAAATCAGCCATTGTGTCTGGTGGTTGATGGAAACGGGACAATCACGAAAGACTCTTTCTTCTAGAATAGACTCCCCAACAGGTGTAGAAACACAGAAGGGTTCACAAAAGTTCTTAGGGAGGATATCAAACTTATTTGAAACATAAGGTGTGGCAAAGATAAACTTTCTCCTGGATCTAGCAAAGCATGAACATCAAAAGTAAAGACTTTTATCATACCAGTGACAACATCTGGGGAATTCTCTTTCTCTTGAAGACTAGTTTTCACGATCGAGGAGCACCCCCTATACACAACCGGCGTCGGTGTCTTCGGAGAGGACTTGGACAAGCCCTTAGCATTCGCCATAACATATCATAGGTCAAAAATGTAGAAAATTAAAACTTTTTGCATATTGAGGTATACATAAACCTCTCACATATCATATATGGAGTTTACATAGATTCCTCGCTTAGTGAAGCTTACATATGCTTCTCGTTTAGACAACATAACTATTACATAGGAATTATTCTAATAACATAGTCTCACATTAAACCATTTCAAGAGTATTACACCATTTGGGCATATCCCATACTTCAATAAAAAAGAGCCACATATAGTCTTACAAAAATAATCTTAAAGATAAAGGAATGAAATAGTGTCTTATACATAACAACTTCATAGCTAGAATAGTGAAAAGGTAACATCCCCGAACATTGAGGACCTACCAATAACTTGGGGAAATAGTCCAAGTATTGTTGCAAAGTGGCCTCCTAAACTTGAACGGCCTGAACCTACATTGTTTGGGAAAAAGGGAAAGAATATGGTTTAGTACAACCACATCTACTAAGTATGGAAACATATTCAAGTAAAACCATTTAAATCATGCTTTAAATGACATTTAGTTCAAAACCATGCTAAGTCACTTTCAAAAGACTCTATGCACAATTAAGAACATATACAACCTAATAGACATAACATCACTTAAGACAAGTCCATATTCAACACAAGACCAACATCATCATAAAGTCAATTCAACATGGACATTATGAACATAAGGTCATATCAACTTGAATGGCATAATATTAAGATCATATAACCATAAAAACTCCCACATAATGTCATAGCAACAGTTCATGTACAAGAGTTCATATCATCACATCATATAAGACCCTTACTCACAACCCCTTCCTAAGCTTACAAGTGCAATGCTTATGTGAAGCCCCATAACCCTACATAATCAAGTAAACCAAGCAAAGAATCATAAGCGATGTCTACATTTCATATACCTTCATATCATGCATATTCATAATCTCATATATATATATATATATATATCTATATATATATATATATATATATATATACATATATATCAATTTAGAACTATTGCATATTCATTAATGAAACTAACATCATATAGAATCACTAACATGTAAGGTCATCATATACATTTCATTCATATCATAAATACATAAGAACAACCTCCTAGGACTTCCCTTAAGGTCAACTTGTGCCATGTATAAGTAGAGTCTCATACCACTACCTACACTAAGTAGAACCCCTTGAGTCATCTTAGTTAGTGTTCACCTTATTACTTTCATTTTACATTCGGGAACATTCGCCTTAACCGACAATAGACCATGTGAGATAAACATGGAATTCAGTGTCATGAAATACTACATCGAAAGAAGGCGGTGTACTTGCCAAGGTAGAACCAAAACATGAACATACTATTCTAGGTGGATCCACTAGCTAGTATTCCTATGGAGGCAATATAGTGAAGGAACTAGGAGACATACTTGAAATCCTCTTTATGAACAATTGAATTATAGTTTACATATCATGATAACCATTTTGAACCTACCTTCCCACATTGGGAAAGGACACCTCTCATAACTAGTTCGATCGGTGCTAAGCTAAAGTCCCTTTTTGAAATATCTTTAAGTCATTCTTAATCATCATAGAATAATATAGGCTATAGGAGACGAAACCCTTGTATATCATGTCAGTATATCATTAGGTATTGAATGAGAATTTCCTTTCATAACAACCCTTCATTTGTGAGATCAACACATCATAATCATATCATAGTAAGGCACATAAGTGATTCGTATTCAACCTTGTATAATCATAGCCTTGATATGATCTCACAATTCACATAGTAAAGACAATTCATAATACTCATCATACCATCATCTTCTTAATCTAATCACACACAATACTTCAATTGAATACCGCTATTAAGGATAAGCCATCATCAATGAAATAAAAGAACTTAAGGTCACAAAGTCTTACCAATTTACCTTCATAAGCCTAATTCAAGATCTTACCATCAATACAACCATATTCATCCATCAATCCACTTAATAACATCATATAATAATAATATATACAAGAACTAAGTCAATTGTATCATCACTAATCAATTCAACCTCAATTCATAGCCTAGCGTTAGGGGAAAAGGGTTCAATCATCATCCTTCCATAGAACTAGATCAAATACTAAGAAATAAAACAATTAACCAATATATAATCATAATATATCAATAATAATCAAAGGAAACCAACATCAAATTAATTTCAAAATTAGAAGAAAACCCGTGTTTTTGACTTTATTAGAAACCAATTTTTGAAGAGCCTCTTTGGGAAAGAGATTCGAAGATTGAATATATTACATACATTACTTAGTGTTTGAGGGATTAAATATGAAGTCTTGAAGCTTGGTCTTCAATGGAGTCTTTGAATAGAGAGAGAAAGTAGAGAGAAGTTTGAGAGAATTGGGTTTGGGAAATATGGGGTGTTAGGTTAGTTTAATGAGGGTTAGTCCTTATATAGTTCCTCAAAAAACTTAATGAACCATCAAATTAAATAACTAACCAACTAATTAACTCCTTAAACTAAAAACTTAACAGTAAAATCGACCCCAACCACCGACACCCCGACCAACTGGACCACGGACTGTCCTGCTGGTCCGTTGTTTGGGTCAGATAGTGGATTTTGATACACTTTTGAAATTTGGATAAATAATAACTTACGACTACAATTGATGGGCCGTTGACCCATCGACGGCTCGTCTATTGGTTAGTGGAATGCCACTTTCTAATTTGACAGTTTTGGGTCAAATGAAAGGGTCCTCTCCAAGGACCCTTAGAGTTGTCTTTGGGGAGTCGTACCCAGACATTTTGACCCTAAACGCACTTTACTATATGTTTAACACCATTTTACCAAATTTCACAAAATTCCGACTCTTAAAACTCCATGAACCATGCCAAGGCACACTAGTGCACATTTTACACTTCTCCAGACGTCATGGTCGTTTTTTTAATGTTTTCACTCTTACACTTCCTAATTAGATTCAATACATTATTTTAGGCTTAATATGGTTTTTCAAGTGTTTGTTCATCTACTGAGGATCTAGACTAAGTCATGGACTTTCGGAGTGTTACACTAGTGATCGCATATATGCGGTTGGCTCCTCCGCCAGTGCCTGTAGTAGATCCTCTAAATGCATCCCTGTTTGGTGGAGCAAAGGATGAAAATTGGTCTATACTCTAGCTACCACCTTGTGCCACACTACCTTGAGACTGTGTTGGTCTAGCTCCAAAGTTCTGCAAATTTTGGCCATGATGTTCACCTTTGTTTCTTGGTGCAGGTGTACTAGAAGATGATGGTGCAAGTTCTTTCTATTTTTAGAGGACTAACGATGCACACTAACTTTACGATGCCCTGACTTACTCTCTGTCCTAGCCCTCTTATTACAGAACTCTTCTCTATCTCTCATCTTCTCTTCCTCAACATGCTGCACATAGACCATCAACCTTGATATGTCCATGTTGACTATACCCATTGTTGACCTACCCTCTTTACTTAATGAACGACCCATTCAAGCAACAATCAAGCTCATTATACTCCTGATGTCCATAACCATATCCAGAGCATATTGAGATAGTTGCGTGAACTTCAACCCATACTCATGCACACTAAGAGAATCATGTTTAAGTGTGAGAAATTCCCTTACCTTAGCCTCTTTTATATCTTGGGGAAAGAAACGCCTCAACAAAACTTCTTCAAAATAGGCCCAACTCGGATGGGGTACATCCTTATCTCTACCCTCTTTCCATTTATCAAACTAAGTCCTAGCAACACCCTTAAGTTGATATGCAGCTAGCTCAACCCTCTGATATGCAGCTAGCTCAACCCTCTCAGTGTCAACAACATACATAATCCTCAAATACCTTTTTTAGTTCCTTGGTGAAATTCTTTGGATCCTCAGAAGTGCTAGAACTAGTGAAACATTGGGATTCAACGTTAAGAACTAGCGAATCTTTAAAGTGTCAGCGCCTTCTTGTTGATCTCCTTTTTGTTGACCAACATAGTTAGTCACAGCCTGGCTCAGCATCCTAATTTCCTCTCTAAATTTTGTGTCAGTAACTTCTCCCTAGGGTTGCATATTTGGTGCATTGAGTACTCCGTCTTCCTCAACGTTCCTCCTAGACGGACGACCTCTTGTTGCTCTTCGTTGAGGCATGGTTATCTGAAAGCATGTGCAAGCACGAATTAGAGAGAAACTTTTAGAGATAATCTCTAACGAATGAAGATAGTGTAAAAGAGGTGAAGGAATTCCATGATGTTGCAATCTCCTAATTATAGATGTGACGGGCTTCACGCCGAGAACTAGGACTCTATAAACATGACTTCATAGACTCCATAGAACTCTTGAACTTTGTTCTCTGATACCATGTTTGTTATGCCCCCAGCCTACACCCAGGACTTGGCAGGCAGTCGAAGACCAATGTTGACCTCGAGCGGACCCTTGGCTTGGATAACTTACTCAGCGGAATATTTAAGCACAAGAGATAACTCAAGAAATAACTTAAAGGTAATAGTTAGCAAAAGTGGCAACTCATGTCTTAAACTTCTACAGCTGAAATGAAATAGACTACACAACTATGCTTTTTGTCTATGAAGCCTCTAAACAAAGAGGGATGTTGGGACATGATCCCAAATCATCCTAACAACTAAAAACTGAAAATAAAATGATAACATTTGTCCTCCAAAATGTAAGGAGGCTCATCATTTGACTCTGAGTTGCTTACTGGATCAACACTACGCCGGATGCTAATCCTAGTTATCTGCGTCTTCATCATAAGATTATGCAGGTCAACTGGTATGAATGCATTGAATGTATGAGTATGAGAGTTGGAATGCAGAAACAACAGCCTAATCTTGAAAAGAGTAAGAACGAACACTTAGCTCTACTTAACAAATGAATAAATTAAATTAACATATTACCCACTGGGGTAGAAACCCAGAAAGACTCATCTAGTATATCGGTTAGTATATCAAATCTCATGGCTACAAGAGGGGTAACAAAAGAAAATGTTGCACCGGGGTCCAACAAAGCATATACATCAAAGGAAAATAAGCGTAACATACCGGTCACCACATCCGAGGAGCTCTCTTGATCACTTCGGGATTGTAGAGCACAGAAGCGATTCTTTTAAAGAGCATCTGGATTTGGGGCATTTGCTTGTGCTTGAGAATTTTCCCCTCCTTGAGACTTCATAATAGGGCAATCTTTGTTTATGTGACCACTCTTGCCACAATTATAGAAATTACCCGTGCCCAGAAGACACTTGCCATCATGTTTCTACCACATTTAGAACAAAGAGGCCTATCAACATAAGTACGACCACCTTTTACCTTTTGGGGCTTGGGAGTAGTCAACTTACTCTTATTGGCCCTTGGAGAACTAGAAGAACCTTGATTAGAAAACCTCTTTTTGAATCTTGGTTTGTCTTGAACTTCATAGTTAGCCTTGGTTCTCACCTTCTTCAACTCTCTACCAACTTGCTTAAGCTTTCGCTTCTCAATTTGCTCGGTATGAACCATGAGATGAGAGATGTCCATGCTAGGAATCAACATAGCCGACCTACACTCATTTACCATAATATAGGATATCCCCATGAAAAATTTATTCATCTTAGCTCTAGAATCCGCAACAATAGTAGGAGCATGCTTTGATAGTTGAGTAAACTTGAGGCTATTCTCCCTCACACTCATACCCCCTTGACGAAGGTTGATGAATTCTTGCATTTTCCTCTACCTTAATTCAAAGGGAAAGAACTTATAAAGGAAAGTCGTCTTGAAAGCATCCCAAGTAATCCGACCTTCTCTAACCGGCCTTTCATCCCTTCATTACTCATGACAAACTTGAGCCACATCCTTGAGTTGGTAGGCGGCTAGTTCCGCCTTTTCTTGAGAAGAACCGCCCATAGCATCAAGAACCTTGAGAACTTCATCAATGAACCCTTGTGGGTCCTTTTCCACCTTAGAACCAAAGAAAGTAGGTGGATTCATCCTTGTGAAATCCCTAATCCTTGAAGCGGTGGTGTTAGCATTGGGGTTCACTTGCACCTTTGTATCCCTAGCAACTTAAGTAGCCTACACTTGGGTAAAGCTATGAATAGCCGCTCTTTTGTCCATGTTAGATAAAGTCCCTTCTTGAATAGGAACTTGAGGGTTTTGAGGAGCATGAGGGGGATTGGCCTCATTCAAATTCTCCTATCTGGCCCGTCGAACATTGTTCCTCCTTGTATTCATTGCCTATACGCACAATAAAAGGATTAGAAGAACGGAATAAATAGATTTAAGACTCGTAGGCACGACTAAGAAATAACAAGAGAGTGAGAGTTCCTAAGCATCACATATTCTCTTATTCATAAGTGTGGCTCGCTTCACAATTATGAATAAGACCCTACATAGACATAGTTTAATGAAACATCAATCCTAAGAAGATTTAACCTCATGCTCTGATACCAAGTTTGTTATGACCCAAAGTACCCCATAGGCGTAACCGGCGTCGTCGTCCTGTAAGAGGACTAAGACAAGCCTCTTAGAATTCATCATAGCAAATCATAAGTCAAAAACGCAGAAATATTATAACTTTTGCTTATATAGCAAAGAGGTTTACATAGACCTCTACATAGGAAGCATACATAGGACTCTCGCAATAGACAACATAACAATGTATAGGAATTTAATCTAATACTTTGTCTCATATCAACCATCTAAACGAAGTCAAACAATCCAGGCAAAGCCCTTATACAAATCCATAATTGACACATAGGGCTTACATCAATATTTTCAACAATAGGAAAGAAATTAATGTCTATTAGACAATACAAGTACTACTATGATAGAGTGTGTGGTAGCATCCTCGAACTAGAGTGCATACCAAAACCTGGAGAGTCTAGTCCAAGCCTTCTTGCTTTAGCCTCAATGATACCTCAATGGCCCGATCCTACAATGTTGAGGAAAAGGGAAGAGATATGGGTTAGTACAAAACACATGTACTAAGTATGGTCCCTATGCATAAAAATCGTTAATGCATGAGAAAAGGCACAATTTAGTTAAAACTATGCGCAATGACCAACAATTCAATATACACACATATGGAACATCATAATCATATCAATACATAAGTAACTTAAGCAACACTTGTGCAATGCCAAGAATAAAGCCCCATAACCCTATCCAAAGCTAAGTATCACATTAAGCAACCCATTTCATACTTACAACATATTCTCATATATAACATGCTTCATACCTCAATACTAGTCATATCTTATCAACATATCATAGTAATAATCATAATCATAGAAGAACACTACTAGCGTCATCGTATAGGATCCCACATGTGAAATGTGTAAGAGAAGTCCAATAGCCTCCCTCACACTATGTAGTAACATTTTAGACAACCCTAATATAAGTTTACATACATAAATTATTCAAACATTTACTTTAGGAAAATAAGTATCATAACCAACATGAGACCATGTGAGCTACATTGAATCCGATGTTCTACTCCCACACCGAAAAGAGAGGGTTAACACTTGCCTAAGGTGCAACCATTCATACATAGCTATTTTAGGTGGATCCACTAAGCTAGAGTCCTATGCGGGCACATAGTTAAGGGTAAGGAGATTGTTTCTAGGAACCTTGGCTAATTAGGCATGAAGGTTTCCATCTCATGAGACAACACATATGTTGGGTATCCACACTGCTAGTCGTGAAGAAAACCATGTGGGAGGCCGGACTTACTAACGTGAGATCTCAATCTCATTTACATGCCCTTTCGGTGCAAACAATTATTCCCTTTAGTAATCATCATATATCATCATTCAAGTTAACATTAGCCTCTTCTAGACCCTTATGTAAACATCTTATCATAATAGCTCATAGGTGATCACAAGTGAGAACTATCCTTTCACTTTAGATACATTATCATAATCATGAGAAGATACATTCAATCATATAATAATCATATCATAACATACTTACATATTTCATAGGAAATTCATGAATCTAGGGTTAGGGATGAGGGATTCTTGTCACCAACATCACAACAACACAATTAGTTATATCATCACTGTCACATAAGTAGATTTCACCTTGCATTATTGAGATAAAAGGATAATAAAGATCAGAAATTATTGCCCTTCATGGGACTTCATACTTCAATGCCCAAGAACTCACAACCAATATATGAAATAGGGAAATTAATGAAGTATGAACATAACTAAAATCAAAGTAAACAAATGACATGTTCATCACCCCGATCAATTCATCTTAATCAATCTAAGAATTAGGGATTTGGGGGAAAGACATGGGTCAAGGAAATATCATAGGAATTCATCAATTAACCATTAATTCGTATTTAAGCAACATTAACTCATCATAATTCATCACAATTGACTGACAATTTCATTTTAGAAAGAAGACCCATGTGAGGAGAAAAACCCTTGTTTTGGGGGGATTTTAGAAATCATCTTTTGAAGGACCTCTTGGGGAAAGGAATCCCAAGAGTGAAACAAACCATACATTATGGAAGAATCATCACGAACTTGAGTACAAACTTGAGGGATTTGGTCTTCTTCTTCAAGCTTCAAAGATTCTTCAATGGAGGTTGAATAGAGAGAGAATGTAGAGAGAAGTGAGAGACTATTCATGGCATTGACTTCTAAACATGGTCCTACTTCATTCATCATAATCCACACACAATCATATCCCCCATCAACATCACACTTCAATTAGACATAGTATCATCATGACACAATTCATAACTTCATAAGACACCTCTATACATATACATCATAAAATCACCTTACTTCACATTCAATGCCTTCAAGTCCATTATTACAATTCACATATATATATTCATATACAGTAACTAAACACCGCCACTATAAGAAGACCATACAACACAAGATCGATTCAAAAAGACTAGAACAATTCAGATCAAATTACACTTCATCCAAGCCTTGATCACCCTTACTCAATTCTCCAATAATTCATCATAATTAGGCATGAATGGCAGTAGATAATCACAATACAACATAGTATAAACATATTTCTAACATTATCAAATTACATTCATCAAACCCAATTCATAAGCTAAAATTAGTGAATTAGGATGATCATGGGTCCATATAGTTTTTTATCATAAATTCATCAATTATCATTGAAAACATCAGAATTCATCCACTAAAACCTTTTGATGCAATGACCCACGCTTAGAATTCGCAATAGAAGAATTTGGGATTTCGAAACCTTTTGAAAAGCCTTTGGATTGGATCCTTGAATGAGAGAAGAATCAAGGATGAATTATCATACCTTATTAGAAGAAAATCCACGAAATTAGGTGAATAAATCACTCAAAATATTCAATCCTAGCTTCACATTGAGTTGTAGCTTCAATGGAGTCTTGAGAGAGTTTTTCTTTGGGAGGGAGGTTTTGATTTTTAAAATGAAGTCTAAAATTAGGTTTAGGTGTATAAACTAACTAATTATACCTTAAAACATCTAAAATAACCATCTACTAGTTAATTAGGACGTGGGGTAAATTTTCCAATTCACCCCTAAGTTAGCCGAGACCTGCAGGACCAAATCGACGAATCAAACAACGGGGCGTCATATGAACGACGACCCGTCCTACTGGGCGTGGTTTTGGTCAGAGACTCCAAAATTGGGGGCTAATCTCCCACAACTGTGTGGATCCATGCCTTCTAATGATACGGCGTCATTCAATCAAAGGGGCGTCGATTGGGTCGTGGTTTGGGGTTGTCCTTGACAGCTTTTTGCCAACGTTTGGGTCTTCCTCAAGGACACTTAGGGTGGTCCATGGGGAGTTGTACCTGGAAGTTTCAAACCTAAACATGACCAAATAGGTGCTAGGTTCTCTTTATATATCAATTTTAACACCAAACAACACATCAAACATGCAAAGGCACACTAGTCCACACAAGACTAGTTTATGAACGTCTTGGTCGTTCTTTGACGTTCGACTTCTAAATTCTTTAAAAATGACCCCTAAGATATTCTTCATCATTTTAACATATTATTAACTAGTTATTAAGTCTTCAAACACATGAGAGGCTCCATTTTAACCTATTTCAGTTTGAGGGTTGTTACATTCTCCCCCACTTAGACAACATTCGCCCTCGAATGACACTAAAACACTTTCACCACTTTCAAGAGGTAAAGACTCAAGACTAGAATCTTATGACCACATCAACATGGATACATCATTCATAGTTAGTGCACCAAACTTAAAGGGAACACAAACTTCAAATCATTAGGCACTCTAATCAATACAAGCAATTTGGAACTATTACCACTATTCATAGAGCACACACTTCATCATTTTCATTGTATTATGGAGGAACTAACTTATCCAACATTTAATCATGCTCTTCATTTCACTATAAATCTCAACATGCAATAACTTTAAATTCACAGATTGCCATATAAACACAACCACTTATGAGGAAATTAAGCTTATCATGTGATACACGTTATCATGAAAGGTATATAGATAAACTTATAACTTTAATATAACATTATCTAGAGCATGCAACATATTTTTACATAAGGCACTCATCACATAAGGAGACATTCAACTCATATTAAATTGTAAGACTCTAAAACATAACTAAAGTACTAAGAATTTTGTCTCAAGCTTGAGTAAGAATGGAAGGAAAGATAAATTTATCAACCACCTTCCCACTAAACTCACTCTCCCCCACTTAGTCTAAAACCATTCATGTACAATTCACAACAAAAATAGGGAACTATAACTCATCGGGGCCTTTATCCTGGATTAACTCCTTTGTTAGTTTGTAGCACATAGAAACGGTTCTTTCTTTGAGTGTTGGGATCCGAACCATCATGAGGAGCTTTGTTGGTTTCCTTTCCTTTTTCCTTTAGGACAGGGAAATCCCTCATCTTATGACCCTTGTTTCCACATACAAAACATCCATATGTGCTGACAAGAGACTTACCCAAATGTTTCTTCCCACATGTAGCACATTTTTTCCTCTCATAAGTAGAACCACCTCATTCACTCCTTGAGAATGTTTGTTGGGAACCCTATCCTTACCCACCGTGGAGGAATCTTGATTGTAAAACCTCTTCTTATACTTGGATTGACTTGGTTCATCCGACTTAGCCCTCTTCCCATCTGTATTCTTCTTCCTATGCTTGGACTCCTCAACTTGTTGGGTATACACCATGAGTCTAGAGATATCCATATCATGATGGAGCATTGCCGTACGACACTCTTTTGCAACCAAGCTCGACACTCCCATCACAAAATTATTCATTTAGTCCTAGAGTTGCCTACCAAGGTTGGGGCATAATTAGAGAGTTGGGTGAACTTGAGAGAGTATTCCTTGAAACTCATTCCCCCTTGCCGGAGGTTCATGAATTCCACCAACTTTTTCTTCCTCAAGACTAAGGGGAAAAACCTATCAAGAAAGGCCGTCTTAAACACTCCCAAATCTACCGGGCCTGCCCTTAATGGTCTTTCATCCCTGCATTACTCAAACAAAATGTGTGCAACCTCTTTTAGTTGATAAGCGCTAATTCCGCTTTCTCTATAAGTTACTCCCATAGATCTACCACCTTAAACACCACATATATAAAGCCTTGTGGATCCTCATCCACCTTAGTACCATGAAAAGTAGGAGGATTCATCCTTATGAAATCTCAGATTCTAGAAGCAGGAGTAGTTGCATTGGGTTGAGGTCCAACTCCAAGGTTATCTTGGGCCGTCATAGCTTGAGCTTGAGAAGTGACGACTTGAGCTTGAGTCGTCATGAGTTGGGTCAAAGTTTGAAAGACAACCCTTATCTCAACATTAGACATATACCCTTCAACATAATAAGCTTGAGGACCTTGGGCCTTTATCTCCACATTAGACAAATCTCATCATGTCACGTTCAAGCCTACACCATGGACATGGCCAACACTCGAAGACCATACTTGGCCTCGAGCGGACCTTTGGCCTAACTTACATACTTAGTAGAAGACTTAAACACAAGAGATAAGTCAAGAAATAACTTAAAAGTAATACTTAGCCAAAGTGGAAACTCATGTCTTAAACATTTACAACTAAAATGAATAAGACTAAAGAACTATGCTATATGTCAATAATGCCTCTAAAACAAAGAGGGATGTTGGGACATGACACCAAATCATCTAACAACTAAAAACTAAAAATCAAGCAATAAACGATGTTCTCCGGAATGTAAGAAGGCTCACCAACTGACTCTGAGCTGCTAAGTGGATCAACGGTACGCTTAATGCCGATCCTAGCTACCTCCATCTGCATTATAAGATGATGCAGGTTAACTTGCATCAGTACGTTTAATCTACCAGTATGCGAGTTGTATTGCTAAAATAACAACCTATGCTTGAAAAGAGTAAGAAGGAACACTTACCTTGGCTCTGCTCAACTCATGAATAACTTAACTTAATAAGAAACATGCAATATATATATATATATATATATATATATATATATATATATATATATATATATATATATATATATATATATATATATATATATATATATATATACATAAAGCTTGTAAAAATGTGTAAACAACTTAGTTCGATAAAGAAATGCAATAACAAACTCAACTTTACTTTTATGATAAGTAGTATATTTTTTGTTGGAGATTCTATAATAGACAACCACCACCACTATGAGCCTAAGTGGTGATACAACATCTTGTCCATGCTGCCAGAACTGTCCTATACTTTGTCGTCGCATAGAACTACTTAACTTAGTGGATACACTAGCTTAAATTATATGATCATCTAAAAAGTATGACTCATTAATACCCATGATGACTACTTGGTTTATGAAGACTAGAGTTATTATGAACTCGCATCCCCATATTAGTGCTCATACTACTTCCAAAAAAATATACTTAGCTCATGTTTTTTAAAAATACTTCTTTATTTGGGTTGAGATAATTGCTCAACACTTTATTTTAAAAGCTCTCGTGGAATCGAAGTTCCCTTTTCTTTCTCAAAACTCTTTGGAAATCTTAGTTTTCTCTTATCTTAAATGTGAAAACATTAATAAACATTTAGGGAATACTTATTTCCCTTATAAGTTTTTTGAAATGAACTCAACTCTTCACTCTTTACTTAGCTTGAATCTTTAGTCTTAAAACATGGTTGAAACATTGCTAGACTCTTTAAAACCTTTAAGAACTTTTCTTTGAATTGCTTCTTAACTTTTAGACTTGACTCTTAACTTCTTTGAGTTTGATCTTAACTTTCCTTGAATTGAATTATGGATTCAAGGTTCAGTATATCATGTTTATGGATGATTTTATTATGTTTAGATGTACCTTAGAATGTTCGAATCAACTAGGAAATATAGGTATATCACTTAGGATTTAGTACTAAAATGTGGGGGAATAATAGGGAGAACTGGCATCCATAGCGCTCTAAGAGGTGTGGGGCGCTAGCCCTCATCTTACAGAGAGCAGGCTGGGGGGCTATGGTTGGCGCAGTGCCCCAAGTCCCTATAAACAAAGGCCGTCCTGTGGGGCTATGGGAGCCGTCGCGCCCCAACCACTAATACTAGGTGTTCTCGACTTTTCTCCTTCTTTTTTCATCTCTAAACCCTCTAAACTACTATGGTTCTTTCCCCAAACACTTGGGATCATTGTTACTCTCCATACCCAATGGGTTTAACTCGAAAATTCACCCGGAAACAGGAATCAAATCAACAAGAGACTTGAACAACACAACCATTTATAATGTAACAAATTTTCAACAATATTCTTCAAGAACTCACTTTGTTAACAATAAAATAACGTACATTCACTGAATTTAAATAAGATTGGAGTGTGGGTGAACTAACCCAACACTATGTGATCTCACTTACCTTTTTATGGATCACCCCCAACGAATTACACGCTTAAAGCTTGAGCGTTCTTGGCAATTCTTGATTTCTCTCCTCTTTTCTCTTCTTTTCTCTCTTCTCCAAGCCCTAACGTGAATTCTATTTCTCTAAACTGAACAAAAGGTCTTGTTTTACCCTAATTAATTCCTAAAAACAAATTAATTTAATTAGGTAAGGAAAAGACAACTTTTCCCTTCCCAAATCTGGATTGGGCTTTCCTTAAGCCAACATCCCAACTTCCGAAAGTCATAACTCACTCATCCAAAGTCAAAATATCACAACTCGGCAGCGTTGGAAGTATTATTCTTAACGGATTTACAACCATATATGGAACTACACCTAACTCATCCTAGTATAGGAGTTATGGTCGTTTGTAGTTGACAAACACACATTTTAACTTACTTGAAATTTCCAGATTTTCTTATTCTTTCCAAAAATATGTATTTTGATATTTTAAACTCTTTTCTTGTTCTTTCTAGTTGTGAGATGTAACAATATCTCCCCCTTGGGAGCAAACCTCCTCGAATGAGGTTACTCTTACTAGACTTAGGGTAGTTACATTAAGTTCGAACACCCATAAGAAATTGCAACCAAACAACATGCTTACTAAAAATTAGTTAGTACTAAAATGATAATTAGTACCGTCTTCTGCATTTCCTCCAGATTCAAACAGATGTGGATATCTCTTCTTCATTTTATCTTCAGCTTCTCAACTAGCTTCTTCAATAAATTGGTTCCTCCAAAGGTTCTTGACTGAGGCTACCTCTTTTGTTCTCAACTTGCGAACTAGGCGATCTAGAATCTAAACCGAAGTCTCCTTATAAGATAGACAAAACTTGATCCCAATATTTTCAGTTGGTATGATCAAAGATGGATCTTCCATACACTTCTTCAATACGGAGATGTGAAAAATCGGATGAACTGCTGCTAACTCTTGTGGTAGCTCCAACTCATAAGCTACATTGTCAATTCTCTTGGCTATGTGATAAGGTCCAATATACTAGTTTTCCTTTCTTATCGAACCTCATAACAAACTTCATGGGTGAAACTTGTTTGTATGCACAATCATCTTGTTCAAGCTTTAATGGTCTTCTCCTAATAACAGTGCCGTTTTTAACCTCTCTTGACTAAACTTCATCTTTTTCATAGCTTGATGAACTAAATCTAGTCTTATCAACCCTCTTTCACCAACTTCAAACAATCCAATAGGAGATTTTCATCTTCTCTCATACAGAGCATCATATGGAGCCATCTGGATGGTGGACCGGTAACTATTGTTGTAGGCAAACTCGATAAGAGGTAGGTGATCATCCCAATTCCCTTTGAAATAAATCACTCATTCCCTCAACATATCCTCTAAGGTCTGAATAGTACAATATGCTTGCCCGTCAGTCTAAGGATAAAAGGCAATACCTAAGTTCACCTTTTAACCCTAACCTTTTTGGAAAAGATTTCCAGAACTGCACCGTAAATTTTGCACGTCTATATAAAATAATGGAGATCGAAACTCCTTGAAGTCTTACCACCTTCTGAATATACAACTTAGCATAATCATCTGCCGAATAGATAGTCTTTACTAGTAAAAGTGGGCTTATTTTGTCATTCTATCAACAATCACCAAGTATAATCATGTTGCTTGCACGACCTTGGTAACCATGTGACAAAGTCCATATTAATCATCTTTCACTTCCATTTTGTTTTGTATATTCTGATGCAAACCTCCAGGCCTTTGGTTCTCTACTTTAACTTATTGACAGTTTGGGCACTTGGCAACAAACTCAGCAATACCCTTCGTCATACCTTCCTACCAATATACTTCTTCAAGTCACACTACATCTTTGTGGAACCTGGGTTAATGAAATTTCTGGAGCTATGAGCTTCCTCCATGGTCCTCTCTTGGAGTCCATCCACCATTGGTACTTACAATTTACGTTGATATCTCAAAACATCATCTCCCCCTTGTTCAAAAGTTAATACTCATTACATATGAACATTTGCCTTCAGTTAAAGCAAAATGGGATCTTGGTCATGCTTTACTTTCACTTTTGACATTAATGACGATTCAGCTCCATTCGTCACCAGTAGTCCTCCTTCAGTGGAATCCATTAGTCGGACTCCTAAGCGTGCAATTCTATGCACATCTTTTACTAGTTCTTTCTTCTCTTCCATATGATGGGCGGTACTACCCATACAAAACCTTCTTAAGGCATCAAAAACCACATTAGCCTTACCTGGGTTGAAAAGAATGCTCATCTCATAATCCTTGAGCAATTCTAACCATCTTCTTTGTATGAGATTGTCACAACCCAAAAGCATACCCTAGAAGATAGGGAACAATCTTGGATTGTAACCGGCGTCGTCGACCTCTCGTAGGTCTAAGACAAGCCTCTCATATCATTCATTGCATTGACATAGTAAATTTAGCAGAAAATTTAAAACTTTTCATAGCACATCATATGCTAGAAACATCACATCATATATATATATATATAAAACATAAGTCATAATACATATTTAGGCTCTAAGTCCCTTTGCCATCTTAGACTCAATAACTTTAGAGTACATTAAGGACAAGGCCCTTAAGACATTATACAAAGCTATACATCACTAAATAGACTTTACAATAAGTACACGTTAGGACATCCTTGAACTTAAGGATTCCTTTCCTTGAGCTTGGGAAATCACCTATCAATCTCCTCAATCATAGATCTCCTTTAAGCATTCTATAACCTACACTTTGTGTAAAAAGTAGAGAAGAATGGGATTAGCACAAGAATGTACTAAGTATGGCAACTATGCAAAAACATGCATTTAAAAGGGACATTTCCTTTGAAATCATACTTCATGCCATTTTGAGTAAATCATCATAAAACCTTTATCAATAGCATTTACATCATCCACATACTTCATAGAAATACAATCAAAGGCCAAACATCATAGAAAAGTACAAATAGAATTTAATCCCCATTTGAGGTCACTTTACAGTGAACTCACCCTTCTTAGCATTTAACTCCTACTCTTAATTCATTAGCCTCCCATGTAATCCTTTAGGTATCCATAGTGCAATGTATCACCTTAAGAACAAAAGAGAATACCATACATAACATCTACACAAGACAACACATACCATCATAGAAGAATAGTACAACATAAACATAGCTAAACCAAGACTACAATGTCATACATAAAGGACACATACATAATCATATGCATTAGAGAACCTTCCTAAGACTTCCTAAGGAGTCACTTATGCAATGTGTAGATGGGTTCATTACTTCCACCTATCCTAAGTAACTTACCTTAAGTCCTCCTAGTAGGATCCTATTCAATTACTTCCATTGTCCATTTTATCTTTAGGGAAACCATAGCCTTAACCGACACTAAGACCACGGGTACTAAACATGGAATTTGGTGTTGTAGAGCCTTACACCAAAGGAAGGTGTTCTTACCTAGCCAAGGTAGAACATTAACATATTTCCTAGCATCCTAAGTGAAATCACTTTGTTAGATCCTATGTGGCAAGCATAGTTTATGGAACTAAGAGATAGGTATTCCCTCTATATACCATTTGGTAATGGGGCCTCGCCTCATGAGAAAAAATGAGTGAATATTCCTCAAGGAAAGTCAACACTTCATGTGGGTCCATAGGTGAGTATTCCTCTAAGGGAAGTCGACACCATATGTAGGTCCATAGGTGATTATTCCTCTAAGGGAAGTCAACACTCTATAAGGGACAAATGGTGAATATTCCTCCAAGGAAAGTCAACACCTCTCAATGTCAAGTTCACTCGGTGCTAAGCTAAGTTCCCTTTATTGAAAAGCCTTTATTACGTTTATTTATAAAAACATAGTCTTAGGATATTCATCATTCATATGCTTATAGCATATTCAAGCACCTATCTAGTTTTGGGTATTCTTGGGCACCCCTAACAAGGCCTCTTCTCACTAACTAGATCATCCATGTGTGTGAGTGTATACTTAGATGTGAGCAAACCTTTCACATAACACATAAGGTCACACATGTTCATATATCAATGCATAAGTCTATAGGCATAACTATATGAGCAATACTTTCATATAAACCTACTAAGACACTATACGCATTCATACTTCATCATATCATATTCATAACATGTTTATATAATCCTCCTTCATATGCATAAGAACCAAACCTAGGAACTATCCTATCAAGATACACATGTGCAATGCATAGACAAGGTCCCATACCCTTGCCCATACTAGTACACCTATCAAGTCATCCTAGTAAGGCAATACAAATCATACATTCATGAACATCACCTTAACATGCATAGTAGTAGACACTAGTGAATATGAGAACTACCTTTCATTTAGACACAATGACTTATACTACTTGTATCATGCATGTAAGTGAGAGTGTCTGTACATTGACCAACATGATCACATAATGACTATCAATAACTTATTAAGTCAGCCACCCTATTAAACCACATTACACCTCAAGCACATAGCACACAACACATAATAGCATAGCAGACAAGACAATATATACAATGTAATCAAGACTCCTAACTTTAGCTATTTACACTTTCATATAAGGGGTACATGGGTAGAGGCTATTAACCACTTTAACACATTAATGTGAGCACCTATACAATACCCTAACATGATTATACACATGCTCAAACAATAGCCACACAACCTAATTCACAACTAGAATAGGAAAGTAAGCATAAGCTTCTCATAGTATCATCTTAAGCACATGTTCATAAGTTCATCAATTTGCCTTCAAAGCCATGGTCAACACATATATAATGACAATAAAGTAAACACCGCCACCATAGGTGGACCATACCACACAATGCCATACAAGGCTTCATCAACATTTCTATAAAGAATAGAGAAGTAGAAGAGTAAAGAGAATAAGCATTCTTACCAATTTCTCACCCTTTGATCATCATTGATCAATACACCTTATCCATCAATAAAACACATATATGGCAGTAGCTAGATGTACTTTAAACATATAAGAAACCATGTACAAGTCACTACGAGATTATACCATAACATAATACAACATATCAACACACTAGGAAAGTAGAAGAACATAGATCCTTCTAACTTCCCTTACATTGATTTTAGATCATAGTTCATACATATATAATTCTAAGGCAGTAGCTAAACCTACATTTAACCATATTGAAATCATGATTATATACTCTCAAGATTTAGGCTACAACATAGGCATTTAGGCTTATCGATTTGCTAGAGTATGGAAGACTTTATCAATACTATGAACTATCTAAGGGTTGATCATCATTCATATTTCATCAATAATATACTCATTAGGCAGTAGCTAATTAGATAAGAAATCAAGACTAAATCATGCTTCATCTAATCACAATTCAAGATACATCACCCACTTAGCCTCTTGACTTCATAGCCTAAAGGAATCTATATCCATTCATTCAAGCCCTTCTTAATTTGATCATTAAGGATTTATACCTACAAAATTCATCCATTATATCACCCAGAAACAGTAGCTACAGCAGTTCATACATAATCAAGAGTCTACACAACCGATCTCACAATCGACTTCAAGACAACATGTAGAAACATAGGCTATTCATGCTCAAAACTTCATATATTTATCATCATGGAATGATCATCATCAATTCACCATCAATTAATGTAATTAACGATAAACACAAGCAATTCAACGTAAGAGAATCAGCAATTAATCAAGAACAAGCCATAATCACAAAGCCCATGCAAAAGCTAAACCAATTTTGGAAGGAACATGGGTTCATCATGCAATTGGAGTGAAAACATATTAAAACCATTGTATGAACTTCAATTCATCACGATTTAATCGTTAAAAACATTTTGAGAAAGAACCCATGGCTAGATTGGAGAAGAAGAACTTTGATCATAAACTTTCTTTGAAAAACATTGAGAATGGCTCTCTAGATGAAAAGATAACTAGAGATGAAGATCACCATACCTTAATCTTCATGAAGACCTATAAAACTTGATGAAGAACCCATGAGAATCCAATCTACAAGCTATTCTTGAGCTTCAAAAACCATGGAGGTTCTAGAGAGAATATTTTGGAGGGGAAAGGCTTTACACATGTGAGAGGATTTTGGGAATGGGTTGATCACGTTTTTAAAGACTTATATACACCTAAAATTAACTAAATAAACCTATTATAGTCAGGTTAGGACGTGGGGTGAATTTCCCATTCACCCCTTTAAGTGGCAGCACGCAGGCAGTCAACCTGCAGGCACCCGCGACGTAGGCAGTGACGGGGCGTCGTGGACATGACGGAGAGTCATGCCCTCCGTCGTCCATGACTTAGCCAATTTACCCCAACATGACATACGATGAACGTCTTAGGGGCTATCTTTCGAACGCCTTGGACGTTCTTGGGCGTTTGACCTCCAAACTTCACGAAACTTCATACAATAACATTAAACATCATTATAAACCATTTCAAGATACATTAGACTCAGTTAATACAATTTTAGGCATGCATACCCACATGAGGCACATAAGCGACTATTCGTCGAACGTCTTGGACGTCCCTTGACGTTCGACTTCCAAATCACTTCAAACTTTGCACACTGACTTTATATCACATAATAAGGTATTTTAGGACCTTATAACATTAAAACGGACATGTTAGGCTCTAGACACCTTATCTCATTTTCGAGGTCTTACAATATCCCCCACTTGGGAACATTCGTCCTCGAATGACACTTAGGACTCTTTAATCACATCAAGGACTTCAATGCATCATACATCTGTTCAATTATGATATAACATCATCATATAGGAGTTCATGCACCAACCTTTAAAAGGAACACAACTTTACACCCTTTAGCAAAGCACAAGTTCAATTTCTTTAAAAAAAATGAGAAATCTCAACTTTCAAGCCAAGACATGCATACATTTTTCTTCCTAGTGAAATCTAAATGGCAAATAACACCAAGTACATCACAACAAAATAGGAAGTCATTCCACAAATCTCTTTTCTTAACATAATACTCACCCTTATAGTAAGCCTCGTTTTGGAAAAATAGCACAAATCATAGGCACACACATATACACTTAGCAAAACATGCTTTCACCTTTCAAGAATGAGCCTACAATATTGCATTACAAATCATCAAGTCACTAAATTTTCAAGAGAGTCAAAATATTTCATGGTAAAAGAGACTCAACTTCCATTACAAGGCTAAACAATTTACCCTACAAGTGACTATCACCAAGTTCCTTGTCTTACCTCATGAGGTCAACTTCACAATTAGCATATTAAAATGTAAGTCAACAATAGAAAACATGGATTTTTATCAGAAAACTTCTTTTCATGCTCTTTGGGAAATTCACCATGTCTCCAGTATGATGTCAATCAATTCATACCAATCATATGTAGATCATGCAATTCACACTTTATGCAAGACTATCTTCATGAACAAACATACCAAGAATTCATATTTTTCCAATTCAAGTAAGAATAGAAGAACAATGTAGACAATTTCTACAATCTCACTACTCAAACACCATCCCCCACTTAGGGTAAGCCCAATTAAGAGCAACTTAACCCAACATATAGAGGATCTTAACTACACAACCTTCATATTCATCACTTAAAGTGATTTCTACTTTAGAGAGAATTTTCATTAATTCAATTTAACAACACTAAGGCATTCTAAACCTTATCATTTTAGGCAAATCATCCTCAACCATCAATTTTGATCATACCATTCAATTCACATAAGGTCTTCCTACTTGCAATAGACACTAAGGTCATACATAATTTGAAGAAAACAAGAAGGAAGTTTAGAAATAACTCTACGACTCATCATGTCATAAGATTCTCATCCTTCAATCTAAATAGCAAAAATTCTTTTCCACATTCCTTGTCATGTTCATATTCATAAATTCTACACATATTTCAACAACATCCAATCAAATGACAATTTAGTAGGTTCTCCAATCATGTTACAACAAGTTGCCTAGTCTTTATAGTGAGCATGCTTCCAAATATCCAAAAATGCAATATTTAGACATTTAATGTAACAAGTATGGAATTATAAGATACAAAGCTTTACCAACTCATTCTTCATAAGCATGCATACTATATTTACAACTCAAGTCTCTACAAAAGACTCCAATTTATACTAGCAACTCATCAAGTACCACTTATATACAAAGGAAAACAATGCACACCTTTAATCACATACACTCATAGGATAGCATACCTCCATAGGTAGTTATTAAACAATCCAAGTTCAAAATCCTAATATTTGGCTCCTATCATACAATTTAAGAGAATCCACTTTAAACACCATAACTCCTATCATGCTTCAACTATATCATGGCATACATGATTCGACATAACTTGCTTTCTCACAAAGACTTCATATATTACCATAATTAGCATCACATTATCAACTAGGAGATATTTCATACATAGTAGGGTAAGATAACCAATAGTAATCCCCATAGAGTTAAAATGTGCAATGATCAAGTAAAGCTCCATAACTTCACTAAACCAACTAACCCAACAAGAACTACAATTAGCACCATACTCCATTCATCTATAACCTTCATGCATGGATAACTCCAAATTCTTTAGCACACTAGGCTATTTACATGTTTACAAATATAGAGATCATCTCATAAAGACATTCACATTTATCATCATACACATACATAGTATTAACCTCCTAAGGTCTCTATCAAGGCAAACTAGTGCAAGACGTAGGTAGAGTCCGATACCCCTACCTAAGTCTAGTTAACCCTTCAAGTCACCCTAATTAGTATATGCATCATCAAATATGGACAAGTGTCACCTTCACACATACTCATTCAACCCATAAAACAAAGATAAGCATTTAAACTCACCTTTTATCCCTCAAGCATAGAACAATCTCATCCAAGCAATCACATCTAAAAGACCACCGTACAAGAAAACATAAGGGATAGAGATCTTATAGAATTAAGTTCTATGGCACGATATGAGATTGATGAAGAAGGGAAACTCTATCGTCCTATAGCCTCTCGTACCATTTGATTTGTCGCGACTCACCACCAATGCTATGAGACTCTACTAGACATGGCAATATGAGACTTTTAGAACCTAAAACCGCTACATAAACCTCATGCTCTATTACCAAGTTTGTCACAACCCAAAAGCATACCCTAGAAGATAGGGAACAATCTTGGATTGTAACCGGCGTCGTTGACCTCTCGGATGTCTAAGACAAGCCTCTCATATCATTCATTGCATTGACATAGTAAATTTAGCAGAAAATTTAAAACTTTTCATAGCACATCATATGCTAGAAACATCACATCATATATATATAAAACATAAGTCATAATACATATTTAGAATCTAAGTCCCTTTGTCATCATAGACTCAATAACTTTAGAGTACATTAAGGACAAGGCCCTTAAGACATAATACAAAGCTATACATTACTAAATAGACTTTACAATAAGTACACGTTAGGACATCCTTGAACTAAAGGATTCCTTTCCTTGAGCTTGGGAAATCACCTATCAAGCTCCTCAATCATAGATCTCCTTTAAGCATTCCATAACCTACACTTTGTGTAAAAAGTAGAGAAGAATGGGATTAGCACATGAATGTACTAAGTATGGCAACTATGCAAAAACATGCATCTAAAAGGGACATTTCCTTTGAAATCATACTTCATGCCATTTTAGTAAATCATCATAAAACCTTTATCAATAGCATTTACATCATCCACATACTTCATAGAAACACAATCAAAGTCCAAACATCATAGAAAAGTACATATAGAATTTAATCGCCATTTGAGGTCACTTTACAGTGAACTCACCCTTCTTAGCATTTAACTCCTACTCTTAATTCATTAGCCTCCCATGTAATCCTTTAGGTATCCATAGTGCAATGTATCACCTTAAGAACGCAAGAGAATACCATACATAACATCTACACAAGACAACACATACCATCATAGAAGAATAGTACAACATAAACATAGCTAAACCAAGACTACAATGTCATACATAAAGGACACATACATAATCACATGCATTAGAGAACCTTCCTAAGACTTCCTAAGGAGTCACTTGTGCAATGTCTAGATGGGTTCATTACTTCCACCTATCCTAAGTAACTTACCTTAAGTCCTCCTAGTAGGATCCTATTCAATTACTTCCATTGTCCATTTTATCTTTAGGGAAACCATAGCCTTAACCGACACTAAGACCACGGGTACTAAACATGGAATTTGGTGTTGTAGAGCCTTACACCAAAGGAAGGTGTTCTTACCTAGCCAAGGTAGAACATTAACATATTTCCTAGCATCCTAAGTGAAATCACTTTGCTAGATCCTATGTGGCAAGCATAGTTTATGGAACTAAGAGATAGGTATTCCCTCTATATACCATTTGGTAATGGGGCCTCACCTCATGAGAAAACATGTGTGAATATTCCTCAAGGAAAGTCAACACTTAATGTGGGTCCATAGGTGAGTATTCCTCTAAGGGAAGTCGACACCATATGTAGGTCCATAGGTGATTATTCATCTAAGGGAAGTCAACACTCTATAAGGGACAAATGGTGAATATTCCTCCAAGAAAAGTCAACACCTCTCAATGTCAAGTTCACTCGGTGCTAAGCTAAGTTCCCTTTATTGAAAAGCCTTTATTACGTTTATTTATAAAAACATAGTCTTAGGATATTCATCATTCATATGCTTATAGCATATTCAAGCACCTATCTAGTTTTGGGTATTCTTGGGCACCCCTAGCAAGGCCTCTTCTCACTAACTAGATCATCCATGTGTGTGAGTGTATACTTAGATGTGAGCAAACCTTTCACATAACACATAAGGTCACACATGTTCATATATCAATGCATAAGTCTATAGGCATAACTATATTAGCAATACTTTCATATAAACCTACTAAGACACTATATAAGCTTCTCATAGTATCATCTTAAGCACATGTTCATAAGTTCATCAATTTGCCTTCAAAGCCATGGTAAACACATATATAATGACAATAAAGTAAACACTGCCACCATAAGTGGACCATACCACACAATGCCATACAAGGCTTCATCAACATTTCTATAAAGAATAGAGAAGTAGAAGAGTAAAGAGAATAAGCATTCTTACCAATTTCTCACCCTTTGATCATCATTGATCAATACACCTTATCCATCAATAAAACACATATATGGCAGTAGCTAGATGTACTTTAAACATATAAGAAACCATGTACAAGTCACTACGAGATTATACCATAACATAATACAACATATCAACACACTAGGAAAGTAGAAGAACATAGATCCTTCTAACATCCCTTACATTGATTTTAGATCATAGTTCATACATATATAATTCTAAGGCAGTAGCTAAACCTACATTTAACCATATTGAAATCATGATTATATACTCTCAAGATTTAGGCTACAACATAGGCATTTAGGCTTATCGATTTGCTAGAGTATGGAAGACTTTATCAATACTATGAACTATCTAAGGGTTGATAATCATTCATATTTCATCAATAATATACTCATAAGGCAGTAGCTAATTAGATAAGAAATCAAGACTAAATCATGCTTCATCTAACCACAATTCAAGATACATCACCCACTTAGCCTCTTGACTTCATAGCCTAAAAGAATCTATATCCATTCATTCAAGCCCTTCTTAATTTGATCATTAAGGATTTATACCTACAAAATTCATCCATTATATCACCCTAAAACAGTAGCTACAGCAGTTCATACATAATCAAGAGTCTACACAACCGATCTCACAATCGACTTCAAGACAACATGTAGAAGCATAGTCTATTCATGCTCAAAACTTCATATATTTATCATCATGGACTGATCATCATCAATTCAACATTAATTAATGTAATTAACGATAAACACAAGCAATTCAACGTAAGAGAATCACCAATTAATCAAGAACAAGCCATAATCACAAAGCCCATGCAAAAGCTAAACCAATTTTGGAAGGAACATGGGTTCATCATGCAATTGGAGTGAAAACATATTAAAACCATTGTATTAACTTCAATTCATCATGATTTAATCATTAAACATATTTTGAGAAAGAACCCATGGCTAGATTGGAGAAGAAGAACTTTGATCATAAACTTTCTTTGAAAAACATTGAGAATGGCTCTCTAGATGAAAAGATAACTAGAGATGAAGATCATCATACCTTAATCTTCATGAAGACCTATAAAACTTGATGAGGAACCCATGATAATCCAATCTACAAGCTGTTCTTGAGCTTCAAAAACCATGGAGGTTCTAGAGAGAATATTTTGGAGGGGAAAGGCTTTAAACATGTGAAAGGATTTTGGGAATGGGTTGATCACGTTTTTAAAGACTTATATACACCTAAAATTAACTAAATAAACCTATAATAGTCAGGTTAGGACGTGGGGTGAATTTTCCATTCACCCCTTTAAGTGGCAGCATGCAGGCAGTCAACCTGCAGGCACCCGCGACGTAGGCAGTGACGGGGCGTCATGGACATAACGGGGCATCATGCCCTCCGTCGTCCATGACTTAGCCAAATTCTTGGCTCAAGACCTGGCCAAGGCAAGCCCCCTTCGACGAGACCTGCTTGACGGTCTGTTGGTGGCCCAACGATCCGTCATTGTGTCCGTCAAGGGATACTGCCCAGGCAGTGTCTAGGAAGCTTTGGGGTCCTTCTTTTGGGGCCTCTTTTGGGTCCCTTTAGAAGTCGTACCGGGACGTTTCCAACGCGATTACAAACCTTAATATGTTATAGACCTTCCACATAAGTTTCATCCAAAACAAACATCTAAAAGACGTCCAAACAGCCTTGACCCCAACATGACATACGATGAACGTCTTAGGGGCTATCTTTCGAACGCCTTGGACGTTCTTGGGTGTTTGACCTCCAAACTTCACGAAACTTCATAAAATAACATTAAACATCATTATAAACCATTTCAAGATACATTAGACTCAGTTCATACAATTTAGGCATGCATACCCATATGAGGCACATAAGCGACTATTCGTCGAACGTCTTGGACGTCCCTTGACGTTCGACTTCCAAATCACTTCAAACTTTGCACACTGACTTTATATCACATAATAAGGTATTTTAGGATCTTATAACATTAAAACAGACATGTTAGGCTCTAGACACCTTATCTCATTTTCGAGGTCTTATAGAGATTAAACACTTTCTGAGTGAACACCTATCGTAGGCTCTTGATATCATTGAATATATCAACATGAACACCATACAAATTGTTACTCCATATTTTAAGGCAAAAACTATAGAAGCCAACTCTAAGTCATTGGTTGGGTAATTCTTCTAATTGACTTTCGACTTTCTTGAATCATATGCTATAACCTTGACAATTTCCATCAGGAAATAACCCAAACCAACTCTACATGCATAACAGTATACAACAAAACCATGAGCACCCTTTGGTAAAGTCAAAACTAGGGGTAAAAGTCAATTTCTTTTTAATTCCTGAATGTTTTTCTCACAAGCTTCAGACCATTGAAACTTAACTGTCTTATGAGTTAACTTGGTCAAAGGAGATGAAATAGATGAAAACCCCTCAATAAAACTTCTATAGTATCCAGCCAAAGCTAAGAAACTCCTAATATCAATTGGAGACGTGGGTATAGGCAAACTCTGGACTGCTTCTATCTTTTGGGTAACAACTCTAATTCCATCACCGGAAACAATGTGGCCCAAGAATGCCACAGACTTAAGTCAAAACTCACATTTTGAGAAATTAGCTTATAACTCCTTATCTTTCAAAGTTTGAAGGACTATTCTTAGGTGCCTAGCATGATCTTGTTCATTCCTTGAATATGTAAGTATGTCATCAATGAAGACGATAACAAACATATCTAGATAAGGTTTAAATACTTTGTTCATAAGATCCATTAATGTTGCAGGCGCATTGGTCAACCTAAAGGATATGACCAAGAACTCATAATGCACATACATGGTTTTAACAGTTATATTTTGAATATCAAATTTCTTAACGTTCAACTGATGGTAGCCTGATATGAGATTAATTTTCGAGAAGAAGGAAGAACCCTGAAGGTGGTCTAAAAGATCATCAATCCTTATAAGAAGATATTTATTCTTGATGGTAACCTTGTTAAATTGGCGGTAATCTAGACACGTACTCAGGGAACCATCTTTCTTTCTTACAAAAAAGACCGGAGCTCCTCAAGTTGAGACACTTGGCCGAATGAAACCCTTATCTAACAGATCTTTCAATTTTTCTTTCAACTTATTCAACTTCGCTGGTACCATTTGATATGGCAAAATAGAGATAGGACGAGTATCTGGAGTGATGTCTATGCCTAAGTCTATTTCTGTCTCTAGAGGTACTCCGGGTAGATCACCAGGAAAGAGAATTCTTTCACTATAGAAACTTAGTGAACGGGAGGTACCTCAGCACTTGAATCATTAACTTGAACTAAGTGGTAGATACAACCCTTCAAAACTAACTTTCTCGCCTTAAAGTACGAATTGAAATGACCCTTAAACTACTCCACTCTATGACTAGCTAATTAGGAATCTGAAACTAGACAACTCGAGTTCTATAATCTATTGATGCATAAAAAGCATGAAGCGAGTCCATACCTAGTCATCAAAATCTACCATGTCTAACTCAACTAAATCAGCCATGGTGTTCTTGTGATTGACGGAAATGGGACAATCATGATTTTTTCTTCTAGAATAGATTTCACAACATGTGTAGAAACATAAAAGGGTTCACAAAGTTTCTCACAGGGAATATAAAACTTATTTGAAACATAAGGGGTTACACAAGATAAAACTTGCTCCTGCGTCTAGCAAAGCATAAAAATGAAAAGTAAAGACTTTGATCATACCAATATCAATATCTGGGGAATTCTCTTTCTCTTGTCGACTTGTGATCTCATATAGGAGGTTGGATCCTCCGCCAGTACCGGTAGTAGATCCTCTAGGTGCATCCCTGTCTGGTGGAGCAACGGATGAAGATTGGGCTCGGTTGCCCGCATTTCCACTACCTTGCTTGTTCTTAGTGTCCTCTTTCATGTAGTGACCCTCTTGCGCACACTTGAAACAACCTTTTTTGCCATCAAGAAATTTACCTGGGTGGGCTTTACCACACTTAGCACATTCAGGAGTTCGGCTACACCCTTGTGCCACACTACCTTGAGATTGTGCAACTCTAGCTTCGAAGTTCTGAAAATTCTGCCATGATGTTCACCTTTGTTTCTTGGTGCAAGTGCACCAGTAGATGATGGTGCATGTACCTTCTGTTTTTGAAAGGACGAATGATTCACACTACTTTTCTATTGCCAAACTCACTCCCTGTCTTAGCCATCTTATTTCTGAACTCTTCCCAATCCCTCAACTTCTCTTCCTCAACCTGTTGCACATAGACAATCAACCTTGATATGTCCATATCGCCTATCAGAATTTCTACCCTGACCTCTTTGCTCGATGAACGACTCATTCCATCAACAAACAAACTCATTGTTCTCCTCATGTCCTTAATAATCTCCAGAGCATATCGAGATAGTTGGGTGAACGTCAACCCATACTCATGCACACTTAGAGAATCCTTCTTAAGTGTAAGAAATTCCCTTACCTTAGCCTCTTTCAATTTTTGGGGAAAGAAATGCCCCAAGAAAACTTCTTCAAAACAGGCCCAACTCGGATGGGGTACATCCTCATCTCTACCCTCTTTCCACTGATCAAACTAAGTTCTAGAAACACTATTGAGTTAATATGCAGCTAGCTCAACCCTCTCAGTGTCAGCAACATGCATCACCTCAAATACCTTTTTCAGTTCCTCGGTGAAATTTTGTGGATCCTTAGAAGTGCTCCAACCAGTGAAACTTGGGGGATTCATCCTTAAGAACTAGCGAATCCTCGAAGTGTCAACCCCTTTTTTTCGAGCTCTTCTTTGATGACCAACCTGGTTAGTCATAGCCTGACTCAGTATCCTAATTGCCTTTCTGAATTCGGCATTAGTGACCTCCCCCTGGTGTTGCACTTCTAGTGCATTAGGTACCCATTGTTCCTCAACGTTCCTCCTAGCCAAACGACATCTTGTTGCTCTTTGTGGAGGCATGGTTATCTGAAAGCACATGCAAGCACAAATTAGAGAGAAACTTTTATAGATAAACTCTAAGGCACGAAAATATTGTGAAAAAGGTGAAGGAATTCCTAGATTTTGCAACCTCCTAATTATAGATGTGGTGTGATTCACACCGATAACTAGGAGTCTACATACACGGCTTCATATACTCCATAGAACTCTTCAACACAGTGCTCTGATAACAAGTTTGTCACGACCCGAGCCTACACCCTAGATGTGGCTGGCACTGGAAGACCATTGCTTACCTCGAGCGGACCCTTTGCCTTGTTTACTTACTTAGTGGAAGACTTAAACACAAGATATAACTGAACAAATAACTTAAATGTAATACTTAGCCAAAGTGGCAACTCATGTCTTAAACGTTTACAAGTAAAATGAATAAGACTAAAGAACTATGATATGTTTCTATAAATCCTTCAAAACAAAGAGGGATGTTAGGACATGACCCTCAATCATCCTAACAACCAAAAACTAAAAATCAAGAGACAAAAGTTGTCCTCCGGAATGTAAGGAGGCTCACCAAATGTATGACCCATTAATACCCATGATGACTACATGGTTTATGGAGACTTGAGTTATTATGAAATCGCATCCCCATATTGGTGCTCAATACTAATCCAAAAAATATACTTAGCTCATGTTTTTTAAAACAACTTATTTCTTTGGGTTGAGATAATTGCTCAACACTTAGCTTTAAAAGCTCTATTGGGATCAATGTTCCCTTTTCTTGGTCAAAACTCTTCTGGAAATCTTAGTATCCTCTTATCTTAAATTCGAAAACATTTATAAAATCTTAGGGAATACTTAGTTCCCTTATAACTTTTTATAAATGAACTTTACTCTTTAATTATCTTGAAACTTGAGTCTTAAAACAAAGTCGAAACATTGCTAAAGACTCTTGATAACTTTTAAGAAATTTTCTTTGACTTGCTTCTTAACTTTTAGATTTGACTATTAACTTTTTTGAGTTTGATCTTAACTTTCCCGAAAAAGAATTATGGATTCAACGTTCATGATCTCATATTTATGGATGATTTAATTATGTGTATATTTACCTTAGAGTGTTAGAATCAACGAGTAAACATGGGTACATCACTTAGGAACTCGTACGAAAAGGTGGGGGAAGAATGGGGAGAACTGGTGTCCCTGGCGCTCTGAGAGGTGTGGGGCGCCATCCCTCATCTTAAAATGCACATGCTGGGGCGCTCTAGCTAGTCCGGCACCCCAAGGCCCTACGGATAGAGGTTTGCCTTTGGGGTTATGGGAGGTGCGGTGCCCCAACCCCTATCCCAAGTGTTCTCGACTTTTCTCCTTCATTTTTCATCTATAAACCCTCTAAAATTCCATTTTTCTTTATCAAACACTTGGAATCACTAGAACTATCAATACCCAATGGATTTAACTCAAAATTTCACCCAGAAACATGAATCAAATCAACAAGAGACTTCAACAACATAACCATCAAGATTTCAATGAATTTTCATTAATTTTCTTCAAGAACTCGCTTTCTTAACATTTAAACAACATAGATTCGCTGAATTTAAACAAGATTGGCGTGTGGGTGAACTAACCCCACACCATGTGATATCACATACCTTTTTAGGGATAACCCCCAACGAATTCCACCACAAAGCTTGAGCGTTCTTGGCGATTCTTGATTTCTCTCCTCTTTTCTCTTCTTTTCTCTCTTCTCCAAGCCGTAGCGTGAATTCTATTTTTCTAAACTGAGTAAAGGTATGCTTTTACCCCAATTAATTCCTAAAAACAAAATAATTTAATTTGGTAAGGAAAAGACAACTTTGGTCTTTCCAAATTAGGATTGGGATTTCCTTAATCCAATAGTCCTACTTCGGAAAGGCATGACTTACTCATCCGAATTTGAAATCGCGCAGAGTCGTTGGAACTATTATTCTAAGAGATTTCGAAATATATCTGGAACTACACATAACTCATCGTGAGATAGGAGTTATGGTCATTTGTAATTGACCAAAAACACAATGCTTAACTTACTTGAAATTTCCAGATTTTCTTGTTCTTTCCAAAAATAAGTATTTTCAGATTTTAAATTATGTTCTAGTTCTTTCTAGTTGCGAGATGTTATAGGTCACTGGTGACACTAAGAATTGTGTCTCTCCTAGGAGGTAGCCTCCTGGCGTGACGATTGTTGTCAGGAGGAATTACCCTTATAACGCACAAATTTGAATTGATCAATATTCAATGAGAGTATTAACAATGAACACAAATAATATTTTTTCTTAAAAAAACATACACACGAAAGACAATCCAAATATATTAACGTCCAACTTCCCATGTACATTATGTTCTCTAGATAGGTCATCTAGTCAAGTGTCCATTCTATATCCTCTCCCTTAATAATATATTTTACTTCCTTTCTCACAAACTTCTTTAACGGTTGATGATTTTAAAATTTAACAAAAATCATTAGTCATAGTAAATGATAAATTAAGTTTAGAATATAATTGATCAATTACTAGTAAATAATAAAAATGTCTATCAAAGTTAATCACTTGTATTTATTAGTTTGATGTGAATACACTTAAAGTTTTTTTCCTGAAAACATTTATCAGTCAACTTATAATTATAGATAAAATTATTAGTTTGAATATTATTTTATTTTTTTCCCTAAACTAATTGCTAGTCAAACTTCAATTACTCTAATTATATCCACTCTAATTATATCCCCTCTAATCCAACAAACACAACCCACCAAACACTTTTTAAAGGAATAATACTTATTAATACCTAAAAGTTTAGCAACTTGATAATTAACAACGGCCTATTAACTCGGTCACTTCCACCCCTCTTTCCCTATCCCCACAATATATGTCCCACTCTCCCTAAAAAAAAAATTCAGTAAACCTAATTCTTTATTTATGATATCTCATATACGCAATTCATTTTATTTAGTAAAAACAATGAAGAAAATAGGTCAGATAAAGCATCGATGGAATCCTAGAGAGGGTGAACTATTGCAGAAGCTAGTAGAGGAAAATAGATCAGAGAACAAGTCATTTATCGGCCAACCCATTCCTAGTAAACTGGAAAATCGTATAGGGAGAGTTGGTGTAATCAACTTAATCCTCAATTGGATCATCGAGCTTTTACTCCAGAAGAAGATGATACTATTTTCAAAGCTCACGCCAAATTTGGTAACCAATGGGCTATGACAGCATCTTTGTTACCGAACCAATGACTTGATAAATAATCACCCTTAAACGAAAGCACTCTTCCACGTCAGAAGATCTGACATTCGAAAAGCCTCAAATTCCTTTGAAGAGATCATTTAGTGTAGTTATAGATATAAATTCAGGAAGCTCATCTGAATCTCATTTGAGCAATTTGGAATTTTTTAGTTTTCCTCAGTTTTGTCTTTATTCGCCTATTGTCCGACCCTGTCAAAATTTACCTCTTTCAACATATTCACCAGTAATTCCTGATCCATTAACATCTTTTAGTTCGTATGGATCTGATTTGAGCAATTTGGGTATATCTAGGTGCCCATGATTGAGCCTTTTTCAACACATTGCCCTATTAGGTCAAATTTTACCTCTCTCATCAGTTTCACCAGCAATTCCTAATACTTTAACAATTGTGAGTCCATATGGATCTAATATGAGCAATTCAGATTTAGCTAAGTTACCTTAGTTGATTCATAATTCTCCCATTACCCCACTAGGTGAAATTATGTCTCTTTCATCAGTTTCACCAGTATTGCTATTGTCTGGTCCATCAACAACATTGAGTCTCTTTTTACCTTGATTCGAATCTAGAGAGAATTTGAATATGATAAACCAAATCGAGCATGTAGCTCAACTGACACCTGTATCAACATCTGAACCCAATCCATCAAAAAGTATGCCCCAAAATTCAATAACTCAAAATGATAATTCTTGTCTTACAAGTATGGAGAAACAGTTGTTGAGCCCAAATATTTTGAAAGTGTTACAAGATATGATGAAAAGAAATTAAAACTTATGTGTCTGAGATAGAGAATGAAAAGGATTCAATAAACACAGAATCAATAGTGGATGCTACTCTCAACAACATTGGTATTAACAAAGATTGAGTAAAAGTTTGAATGAGGAGGAGAAAAATGAAGCGATCATAGTTATAATTTTCCTTAAACCTTAATTATTTTTTTGTAGTATCTCATTAGACTATTTTAGGAATGTATGGTAAGAGAGAAAAACTATCTATGCTCATAAGAAGTGTATGGAAGACCCAATCACCCCCACCTACCCCACCCCACCCCAAAAGATATAGAAAGAGATTAGAAACGATGAATTTTTAATTAACTTTGTTGATGAAATCGGTCATTTTTATATCATTTGTAGTGTTCTTACTAATATAGTTTTTCTTTGGTCCTTTTATAGTTGTATTTAAATATTGAGATAATCAATTTTGGTATTTGATTAACTAAATTTCATTTGAGGTGGTATCAAAAAGAAAAGTAATAAGTGATACATTAAATTAATAGATGGTATCATTTTTAATTTTATAGAGTGATAACTATTTTAAAATTATTGATCCTTTTTTTTATTTAGAAATAATTTAATTTTAAATTTTTTATCATTATTTTACCATGAAAAAATTATCTATAGTCATACAACCGTGTTAATACCCAATTAAGTAGAAATAACAATATAAAACAAATCAAAATGTATCAGAGACTTATTTTTATAAATAATTAAAAAGAAACTAAAGATTAGTTATAACCCAAAAGGGAGTAAAGTTAGTAGCTAACTAAAACTAATAGTGAAAAGGTTTATTTTAATAAAAGTAACTAAAAAGACAATATTGATTTTTTGTTTTGCTTGTGACTTAATCGTCAAGTTCTATCTCATTTATAGATCAATTGATGAAATCATAGGTACAAGCAGGGCATCCCTAAATTGTTTTTAACGATTCAATAGCAGACAAGTAAGTGATACTTATTTTATTGAGATGTTCAATTTGATTATGAAAGACGTGTAGTAATTTTATTGAGAGATGGTCGACCCAGAAAGGACTATTTTTTCTAATGAAGTCATGTATTTTGATTCCATATATTAATAAAAAAAGTATCATATGATTTATGCATCATTTATAGGAATAAATCATCAAAGACAGATTATAATTTTCGTTGTGCTGTTTTATTTGAATGACATTTTTAAAGTCAATGAAAAGTATTTTCCCACATACTATAACTTATAAAGCTCGAGCATTAAAAATTGTCATCAGTGCCAGAATGTCCCATCTTGAGTTCACTTGAAAATGATAAAGGTTCTTTAAAAATATTAAACAAATGCAATGTCTAAATGTAATTTGATTATTGAATATGAAGAATCATTAAAGATCATTCTAACAACGTAACATGTAGAAGAATATGATTGGTTGGATAATTTTTATTATACTCGACACATGCAATCAATAAGTTTTAATAATCATGTGTTTAGTGCTAGATGAATAGTGACATCTTCAAGTAATAATCATGTTCTAAATGGATTCAGACATTTAAATACTTAATTACATATTTTTATGATTGATCATGAGAAAAGTGTATCTACTAAGTAGCAGTTGAATAAAGAACAAAATGACTTCAAGTGTAATTAATAACGTAAGCCTATTCTTGTTGTATAATATAGTCCAAATTTAACAAAATATTTTTGCAATCTACACTCATAAGATTTGAGAAAAGTTTTTCAACGGATTTAGGAAATGTTCTAATATTCTATTGAGACACAACTATGTTGTTCTAATCAAGTATCTCAAATTAAATAAGAATTCATAATTTAAGGAAGGCCTGATAATGAGTTCAATACTGTAATATTATATGTAACATGCAGTTGTAAATAAATTGAATCTATGGATTTCGTTTGTGCACATTATCTGCTTATTGTTTCTTTCAATATATATGAAGTATGTAAAATTCTTGAGGAATACATATTTAATTAAGAGATGAACCAAAAATGTTAGCAAGAAATGAGAAATTTGCCAGCTAAGAGCTTTATTATACATGAAATTTAGAATCTAACATTTTCTTCTATATTTTTTTCATCAAGCTGGAAAGGCAAAGTTGATGTCTGTTTATACTAAAGTGTGATGAAAACCTCTTAATGTCTTAATCATCTTAGCAAATGAAATATAGAGTGTTGTGAATATTTCCAAAGAAATATCGAAAATGCTTCATTTGATTTAGACGGCAATCTACAAAAATTACATAATACCATACTTCAACAAAATGATAGAGAAAAAAAATAGAAGACAAGATATTGAACGCTCTTCAAGTAACCACTCTAATTGTTCGTAGAGGAAGTATCAAAAGATATTGAGACAAACTAAAAGAAATATATCATAAAGAAAGTACCGTAATTATTTTTTTTGTTTTAATTTTCACAATAAGCTAATAAGTTTTCATTTATAATTTATAAAAAATGCTCAAGTTATTACATTAGAAGTTAAAAATTGTGTTGGAGGACAACATATATACTCCATATGAAACAACTTCTCTTTTACGGAAAGTGAATCTACAAGTTAATTTTCTTTTATTTCTTTTTTTTTTTTATGAATTTTCTTATGTTATTCTTATTTTTTTAGAGATGTTGCTTTTGATTTGAATATAAATTAATTGAACGTTTCACTTTTAACCTTGTTAAAAAGTGTTGAGAACACAACAAATTTATTTTACCAATACTTTCTTATATATGAATAATTTAAAACAGAGTTATGTATAATTGTACCTATATAAATATTTTCAATCTCATCTTAACATAATACAATGTTTCACTAATAAAATAAAGAAAAAGTAGCTGATTTTGTTCGTTATGTCTAAGTAAATATTTCAATTAGTATTCTTCATATCCAAACTCTTAATTAACTCCATACTCTCCCAATTTAATCTTCTGCTCACAAAAAAAACATAAAAAAACATAAGCTAACCGTCAAACTTAATAGTTTATATTATATAATCAACTCACCATTATAATTAATAAATATTGAAATATCAAACATATGTACATCTGCAAGCATCCTATCTTGGTCCTCAATTGAGTTTTTCCCATGCTCAAGCACGAATTAGGACACATGTAAATACTCTATATTTAGAAAAAACAAAATTAAACAATTTCAATCTTTATTACAATAGTCTTTTTTCACTTGTTATAATAAATCACTTAAAATATTTATTCTACATTATCTATTAGTACTTGTTAAATAGATCTATCAATTAATTAATTTTATACTATTATGTAAAAAAATGTTTCACTTTTAATATTTAATGCATAAAAATTAACCTATCAACCTCCTTTTTACATGATATACTGATAACATCTATATATAAAAGGATTCAAATAGAGATTAACTTATGGGGAAAAAAAGGGTGCAGACATTATGGATAGATTGTGTAAAATAATTTTGCACGATCACATTGCTTATAATGTCATAATAAGTAATTCACTATAATGAACATTAATCGCTAAACCTAAAACAATTAATAATTAATAAATTAAAATTAACCTAATAACCTCCTTTGTACATGAAGCATTGATACCATCTATATATAAAAGGATTCAAACTTAGATCATCTTATGGGGAAAAAGGTGCAAACATCATACATAGAAGATGTAAAATTATTTTACGTGATCACGTTCCTTATGATGTGATAATATGTAATTCTATGATAAACATTAATCGCTAACAAGACAAATTACATAATAAACTATTATGATAATTCAATTTAGGAAAATTTAATATGTGACAATGATGTATGTTGAAATGTGTATGTTGTTTTAAGGTTTATTAAGAGTATTATATGTTCTGTTTATTTTAAGGAGAGAGTGCAACTTCAAAATACGTGCATAAGCCTTTTTAAATTTTGTTCGGAATTGTTTATAAGAATAGTTTATCATGTGCTAAGATGTTCAATCGAAATATGTTATTTTTTGAACTACAATATTTCTTTGGTGTGGAAACTTAGGAACTCTTATGGACCACCATGCCTATTTAAATACCTATTGTAATTCGTTATAATATATTTGTCAAAATTTACTCCCTCTCTGAATCTTTCTCAGTATATATTTTTTACATCTGGTTGATAATTATTAAAGCTATTTTCATGCAATTACTTTACCATTAATTGTGTAATAGAAAATTCACTCGACATGATAAATAAATTAAATTTATCTGATGAAACTAACTCAAAGGTACTTAGAAGAAATAATTGATAAACTTTCTTTGTTTTAGGAATGCAAAATATTTATCAAGTGATATAGGTTTTTGATTAAAATATATTTTTGATTAACCCTTTTCTAATACAAACTATAAGTAAAAATTAGAGATCGATGTGCAACACGTGTGTGTGCGTGCGCGCGTGAAAAAAGCATGGGTGTGCGCGTACGCGTGCATATGCGTGTGTGAGTATGTGTTTTTTGTATGCAGATCCATCAAAATGTCACAACATATATTATTTGACCACATAGTCATTAATACAATGAGCACATAACTAAAAACTTTAAAGATCAAACTCATCGAATTTGAATTTTAGATTTGTCTCTACTTTTAGTGTCAAACTATTCTAGGTTTCAAGTTTGATCAGCAAGTCCAATTATAGGCTTTAATAAAAGAGACATCTTCAGTTGCCTATTTGGATTAATTAATCCAATGCATCAGTTAGAACCGCCAAAGGCTGAAAACATATTTAATTGAATTTATAGTTATATATTCTATCTAACACTTTAAGCTTTTAGATGTGATGATCACACACAAAAGTTTGCATTCCAATTTCGTTGCTCATCATATAATAAATTTTGTTCTTTACACATAAGAAAAATAATTGGTTCTCCACATGTGTGGGACATGTTAAAAATGTAATTAAGTGAATTAAAGTGTACCCTCTCCGTGTATGATATATGGAATTCTGAATTGTAATTGACAATTTAGGAATTAAACTATATGAAATGTTAAGATCTTGAACTACATGATATCAAGTTCCTTAAATTTTTTCAAGATATCCAAGTCAAGATTTATGTTTATGATTTATTATTTTTATTTATGGTGAATTAAATTTAGTTTATAAAAGGAATATTTGTTGGAAAAATTTTGTATTTTATTTATATCTTTGTATAAAACAACAAAACACAAAGTTACATCTTCACGGGCAAAACACAAACCTAACTAGCCCATTACCAAAAAAGTAAAAAAATAATCAAAAAAGGAAATGAATAAACCTAGGCCGAAACCAAACCGGATAGCGAAGTATATTTATTCTACGGTAGGGTTTTATAATTAGATCTCATTTCACAAATCTTTGTCACTTCGCCGCTTTCTCCTCTGTTCCTTTGATTTTATTTCTTCAGCTCAGGATGTTGCCTTCTTGGACAAATCCATACCTCTGCCTTCTGTTGCTATGGAAAGAATCAGCTAACAAGAGTTAATATCGTGGTTTCTGAATTTTTCCTCCTTGCTTGTTATCGACTTCATAGATTCTTTGTTGTTGCGTTCTCAGGTTCCATGGGTTGTTCTTGTTTTTTTTTTACTATTGGATCTTTTTTAAAGGAGAAAAGCCTCTTCACTTGGTAAGTCATCTCACTTATTCCGCTCCTTATCCTTTTCCTATAGTGTCCTCTATCTATCTATCTACAGGTGGTCATGTGAAAAAGTGCATGGGAAGCTCTGCTTTGCCTCCCTTTAGTGTTGATGACTTCCTCTAGGTTTAATAGTTCAATTCTTGACTCCATATCCCCCATTTTTCTATGTCTTTTTTAGTGGCTTAAATAGCATTTCCCCTATTTTTTTGCCTCCAAGGGGTTTGTAAATATTCTTCTTTTGGAAAAATTTATGTTGTAGCCTCTCCTTATCCCCTATCCCCTTAAAGGTGATACTCTTAAGTACGGGCATACGAGTTTATAGTTGTTGATGATTCTCCTCCCATTAGTCACCATGCTATTTGAACTTGTGAATGTGCAACTTCCTCTCGATCAATAGCTATGTTTGCCAAATGATCTGCTAATTTGTTTACTTCTTTTAGAATGTGTTGAAAAATAAATTTTTTCTCTTATAAACTTCCTCGTATTTCCTTCACCATTTCTGCAATTGTCCATGGACATGCACGCTTCGCATCTAGTACCTTGTACATTAGCATTGTGTCAGTCTGAATGATTAGTTTTCTATGTTGTGACTGTTTGCAACACTTGCATGCTCTTTAGTATGGCTTTAGCTTCTGCGACTATATTGGTAGTATTCTCTGTGCTTGCTCCTTATACATATTCAATATCTCCCTTATCATTCCTTCAACAAAAGGCATAAAAATCATACCCGAATTTCCCCAAGATGCTTCATTTGCATTATATTTCGCCTAACCATTCGGTGGGAATCCCCATAAGACTATGTTCACCTTCATTTTAGGTCTGTAGCTTGTCCCTTTTATCAGCATATCAGACCAATTAACAAGACAATACCAATGAGGTTGTCTTAGTCTTTTCAGCATATATATGTTCCTAGTGACATTGCGAATGATTCATGTTACTGATGTCTTCTTCCCTTCATCCTCTATCCTGTTTCTTTTTATCCATAATTCTTATATTACAAAGATGGGTAGAGCTCTCTAAAAAAGTGTCATATCTTCCAAACATTTTATTTAATGGAAAAAGGACATATTTACCCCCGAACTTTGATAAATTATACGTAAATGTCCTCCATTATACATTGCGTCCACCTAAGCCCCTGCCGTCCAATTATAGGACCATACAATGCCTCTATCACTAACGACCCCCTCATATTGTATTGTGTCTTAATCCTAATCAACTACCCATTTAACCTTTCTTTTTAACCCATAAACTAACAACCCGCTCCATAAACTCAATACCGACCCGATTCCCTCTAAGATATATCCTAATTAAAAGACACAAATCTCCACTGGAGAACAACTTCAATTTGGGTTGTGACAATTCGTTGGTTCCATGTGAGTGAATTAAATGCTGCACTATCAGTTTTTACTTAATTCACAAAGCTTTTGAACTATGCAAAACTCAATCTTGCTTACCATAAATACACAAGTTAATCTTAAGAAAAAGGAAAGGAAACAAAAAAAAATGTAAGCTTAATGTTGATGATTGTAAATAGCTAAAACATGTTAAATTCGTAAATGAAATTCACGAGAATTTTTCTGTAAAAAGAATTTCATACCCCATGCGACTATACCCACCAGCTACCTGAGGTATCTAGAGCAGATTGGGAGAAGAAAACTGAGTTCATAGATTCATCCCCATTTGGATTTGTGAACCCAGATGACGAATTTACGAACTCAGGTTTCTTCTACCAATCTGCTCCAATACCTCAGGTAGCTTGTGGGTATAGTTCCATAGGGTATGAAATTCTTTTTACATAAAATTCTCATGTATTTTGATTAAGAATTTCACATTTTTATCCATTTACAATCATCAGCATTTAGCTTCCATATTTATTTGTTGTCTCATTTCCTCTTAAGATTAAATTGTGTATATATGGTAAGAAAGATTGAGTTTTGCATAGTTCAAAAGGTTTGTGAATTAAAAACAAACTGAATGTACAACATTTAATTCACTCACATGGACGATATGATGAAACCCAATATTCATCATCCCATTCCCACCTTGATTTAACAAACCAGCGAATTGGCATAGCCCAAATTTAAGTTGTTCTCTCATGGATATTTGGGTCTTTCAATTAGGATATATCTTAGAGGGAATCTGGTGGGTATTGGGTTTATGGGGCGGGCTGTTAGCTTATGGGTTAAAAAGAAAGGTCAAATAGGTAGTTGATTAGGATTAAGACACGTGTACAATATGAGGGTTCCGTTAGTCAGAGGGGCATGTATGTACCTATAATTCGACGTCGGAGGCTTAGGAGGACGCAAAGTATAACAGAGGGCATATACGTATCATTTATCAAAGTTCGGAGGTAAATCCGTCCTTTTCCCTTTATTTAGTCTGGTGGATTGGATTTCCATCACCAATTATTGAAAATATAATTAAGTAAAAATATTCTCTCTAATGCATTAAGCTTTAAGATAAGATGATCACATTCAAATGTCATGCATTCAAAATTTAACACCAGACATATTTGAAGAAAATTCCACGACATAGAAAAAAGGATATAATTGGGTAAATTAGATTGTACCCCCTCTAAATATGATATATGTACATGTGATTGAGAATTTAGGAGTTAAACCATGGAACATGTGAAAATCTTGAAATCCATCATGATATGTTTTTTCACTATTTCAAGATATCAAAGTCTGGCTTATTATTATTTTTCCATTAATGCAGAATTAAATTTAGTTCTTAAGATGAATAAAAGTATAACATTGTGAGATTACTTTTGAATTTTAAAAGGTGGAAATGGAAAATGAAAGGATTGTGTATTTATTAAACAGTTGTAACTTTTTTGAAGGGTTGTGACTTTTTTGAGGAGTTGCGAGTTTTCTCAAAGGTTATGATATTTTTGAAGTGTTGTGATATTTTCGAAGGTTTGTGACTTTTCGAAAGGACTGTGACCTTTATAGTAAGGCACTACAAGCACATGTTCATACTACCCTTTGATATCTATAACTAGAGGATTTCCTCTCATTTTCTGCATAACGGATTTCGAGAACCTCTTTTTATTCTGCATACACAAATTTTAGTATGCTTTACTCCCATTGAATGATTCACTGACAGTGTGGTTTAATGTACCAGTATGTCGGGGAGTAAGATTGCTCTATCTTGGGAGAATATATTTTATTAACCTCGAGTACTTGAGGAAATGTTTTTGTCTTAAGGACACATTGTGCATTCAGAAGGCTGGAGTTTCTTCTTTTCAATATTGTTTCTGGTTTGTTGCACATTATATTTCTTTACTAGTTTTAACTTTCTGGTTTTGAAAATATATTTTAGCACATTTCGTTCCAGAGAAGTCACAACTCTTCAAAATAGTCACAACCCTTCATTTTCCGTTCACACCTTTTAAAACCCAACAATAATTTTATAATGTTATACTTTTATGCCTCATAAAAACTAAATTTAATTCTTCATTAATGGTAAAAAATGATCATAAACGTTAAGGTTTGACTTTAATAACTCGGAATATTAAAAGAAATGATTATGATGTATTTCAAGATGTTCACATTTTGCATTGTTTAATTCCTAAATTATCAATCACATGTACATTTATCATATTCAGAGTGTATACTTTAATTTACTAAGTTATATCTTATTTCTGTTTCAAGCATGTGGGATTTTTTTCTGATATATCTGGTGGTGAAATTTGAATACATGACCTCTATTTGTGATCATCTCATCATCAATGAATTTAATCCTTTAGAGAAAATATACAATTATTTACTTAATTATGTTTTAAACATTTTGAGATGGAAATCCAATCAATGAGATAATTAATTAAATCAAATAGGCAACGGAAGAAAATTTTCCTTTATTAAAGCCTATGATTGGAATCTTAATAATAAAATTTGCAAACTAGCATTGTTTGACACAATAAGCACAGACATATCTAGAATTCAAATTTGATGAGTTTGACCTTTAAATTTCTTAGAGTTGAACTTGATACACTTCAAAATTATGTGTTAATTTAATTCTTTTTGACATTTTGATGGACTCGTACACAAAACACATTAATATATGTAGGCCGGATGAAAACATTGTTGATGGCTACATCCACCACTAGTTTGAAGTACACATGATCTAACTAGAGGGCATAATAAGAGAAAATTAGCCTAGAGGGTACTTGGGAGGGGCAAGATTGGCGCACGACGCGGTTTAAGAGCATATGCAAGAGTGGGAGATGATTGAACTTCAGAGATTGTTTGCTTAACTTCACAAGTAGTTTGAGACAATCGACAAATCTAAGGATGAAGGGTGGATTTTCGATGATGCCATAATCGACCAGCTTCTGTTCTGTAAAAAATATAGAGGATTTTTTGGAGGTTAAACTAAAAGGTCAGAGTATGAGAATTTTTAAGGTTAAATGCATGTTGTAAACAATGCAATTGTATCTTTCTAAGAAAGTTCAAAATCCTTTGCCACTCAACTGTAGAACATTTGTCGTGTTTAGGCCCCTTCTTAGCCTACCTATTGAAAGATCCCATGGCTTGCCTTAGTAAGTCTCAAAACCTATCTCTTTAGCAGGTGATTCACTACTAAATCAAAGGAAAGGCTAGATCAATCAAAGGATATACTATGAGTCCCTCTACCCAATGTTAGAATCTATGTGTCAACCAGTGATCACAGGAGCAGATCCCTTGACAATATTTATGTGTGGAAAATAAATAGCACAATGTAAATCAGGAACAAGATTTCACGTGAAAATCTCCTTACTCAAGGGATTAAAACCACTACTTATCACATGAGATTTTCAATTGTTTTCACTTAACTAAAGCAAAAGTGAATATAGATTACAACCACAACAGTGAGACCAAACTCTTAGTCCCACACGAAGTAATGCTCCTATTACTTACTAAGAAAATGCACTGCATCCATTTCCCACTATCTCGAAAATAAAAATGATTAGAAAATAGGTTAATATTTGAAAATATTTATTTTGGAAAGAATAAGAAAAGTCAGGAAAAATTTATAAGTTAAGAAAGTGAGTTGTGGTCATTTTCAAATGGCCATAACTTATAGATCAGAGTGAGTTAGAGGTGCTTCTAGACATGGGTGGAAAGATCTTGAAATAATCTTTCCAACGTCGTCAAGTTTGTGCGATTTCAATATCGTCTAAGTAAGTTATGCCTTTCGGAAGTTGGGTTGTTAGATTGAGGAAAGTCCCAATCCAGATTTAGGGAAGGGCAAACTATTCTTTTCACCAATTAATTTCTTTTTTCGTTTTAGGGGTTTCTTTGGGGTAATAACAAGTCTTAGATTAGTTTGGAAAAGTTAGAATTACGCCTAGGGCTTTGAGAAGAGAGAAAAGAAGAAAGTAAGGGAGAGAAGTAAAGAATTCGCTAAGAACGTTAAGCTTAGCGAGTGAAATTTGTCGGGGGTTATACCTATCAAGGTATGTGAGATAATTTAGTTATGGGATACTTCACCCACACACCAAACTTGTTATAATTTATTGATATTTGAGTTGGTTGAATGATAAAAAGTGAAGTTCTTGAAGAACATTGTTAAATTCTTGTTGATTGAGTTGGTGCATACCTAGTGTTGATTTAATTCATGTTTCTAGGTTATTTTTCAAGTTAAATCTATTGGGTATTGAGGGTACTAATGATACTAAGTGTCTGGGTAAATAGACATGGAAGTTTAGAGGTCTTAGAGATGAAAACCGGAGGAGAAAGTTTGAGAACGCATGTCCGTAGGGCCTTGGGGCGCCGCGCCTCCCATAGCCCCACATGAAAATCTCTGTCCTTAAAGCCTTGGGGTGTCGCGCCAGTCATAGCATCCAACTTGGCCTCTGACGTTTGGGGCCTGGTTCCTCACGCCTCTTAGAGCACCAAGGACGTCAGTTCGCCCTATTCTTTTCCCACCTTTTCGTACTAGTTCCTAAGTTATGTACCAATGTTTCTTAGTTGATTCCAACACTCCAAGGTACATCTAAATAGCATGATATCATCCATAAACATGAGATAATGAACCTTGAATCCATAATCCAATTGAAAGGAAGTTAAGATCAATGTTGTCACGCCCCGAGCTACCCCCGAGATGCGAACACGGAACCTAGGACCACAAGTGATCCCAAGCTAGCCCTGCTGGAATGATCATAAGCATACTAAAGAATATCAACTATTGCGGAAGCTAAATCATACTTAACATGAAAGTATGGGGAATACCCATATGCTAAAACTGAGATATATGAAAACTGACGAGTTTAATACAAAGATAATATTAACTCGATGCTAAGCTGAAACTAACTATGTCTAAAATAAGCCTCTAAATTGGACTAGAAATACTGGGACAAGCCCCATCTAAATCTAGCAAAAACTGAAACTAAATGACTGAAAGACTGAAATGAAACTCATGACTGTTGTCATCGGAGAAAGAGGACTCACCACTGAATCTACTGAATTGGAGATCAGAAATCGATCTATGAGTGATCTCCATTTTGAGAACCTGAACCTACATCAAAAGAAGATGTAACGCACGTATGCGTCAGTACTTGAAGGTACTGAGCATGTAGGATAGAGTAAAGCTGAAATAAAACATAACCGAACAAGCACAAAATCAAGTATAATAATCTGATATACTGAATTCTGAGATAACTGAATGCGATGACCAATTTACAACATGTTGAAACTGAATACATAATATACTGATAAATGGTTAATGCAAGAGAATCTGACTAAACTGTGGGAGCTACTAATAACCGATAATAAAACCACATGAGCTAAATGTGGAGTCCGATATATACGCTCCATTGAGAGGACCCAATATAGCCTGCCAAAGGTATAAAGGCATGCTGGCGTGATCACTAAACTGATTGCCCACGGAGGGGACTTACAACCTACTTGGCTAGTAGTCCTAGGACTATTTGGGTACGCTGAACCCTAGTCCAACTCGTTATTATGCTACTCCCAATGAATTTTGTAATTTACTGATTATGACTGAGTTTCTATAAATACTGGATAGCTCAAACTAAACATGCAAACTGAGAATGTAACAATTAATCTGGTAATTATGCATTTATAACTAAGACATGTATATCTGAAGTAACTGAAATATCTAACCTAGCATGTGTAATTAAAAAACTAAAGAAATACAAAGCTAGGCTTCTGAAATTCATGCGATAAACTGAATAATAAGATGATAATATGATTTGGAACATAAAACTAATAAATTCATAAAGTTCTGTTGAAGTTCTAGAAACCCTAGGTTTAAATCATAATAAGAAAACTGGGGACCCAATGGGTGAAAGGAACCCACTAGTGAAATCGCACAAACATGGTGATGAAATTGACGGAAAAATACCTAGATTTCGTGGCTGGAACTGCTGGAAAGTTGTTGCATTCTTGACTAGGGTTCTTGACCCTTTTTCTCCTTTCTTGCTTCTAATTTTCTAACTTTTGATTAATGATTTGACTTAGATAAGTTTTAGTTATGTTTCTAGGCTTAAACTGACTATAATCTGATGATTTAGGGTAAAAATGACGTATCTTAAGGTTTAAACGAAGTGGTAAAAGATCAAAAGACCCTTGGGTAAGTTGCTGTCAGAGCAAACGACGACCAGGACTGACGGTCCGTCGTTCAATCTACGGTCCGTCGTTTGGTCTGTAGGTTGGGCATGTTCGACACGCCTTTACTAAAACGGACATAGCTTTTTGCTCGGAGGTCTAATTTTAACAAGGTCGGTTGCTATGGAAAGGTAATTCAATTATCTATATGTGGGTAGGTTATAGAACACCTAATTCATTATGTACTAATAGTTATGACCATTTTAAGTTGACCCAACTTCATTTCCCCCTTAACTGTCTGCTAGTTCCCACCTACGGTCTGACCTACGGACCGTGGATCCACCTACGGACCGTGCTGGTCATCCATGGCTCTTGTCAGAGATGGGTGAATGGGGTGTCGATCAACGGACTCAAACTACAGACCGTAGTCTGACCTATGGACCGTAAGTCCGTCCGTCATTCGACACTTAGTCAAATCTTCTGGATTGAGATTTTGGGTGGTTTCTGACCCAATCGACTGATGTGCAGGACGGACCGTGGGTCAGGCTACGGTCCGTCGATGGCCACCGTCTGTTGCACCTGTAGATTTTCTGAAAAACTGGGTTTTGGTCTGTTTTGGATATTGGGTGTTACATTATCTCCCCCTTGGGAACATTCATCCTCGAATGAAGACTAAACTAGATGGAATAGAGGGAGAGAGCTGCAAACCGTACTACTAAACACTGATAACTGAGTTTCTGACTGAATTGAGTTCCGAAAACATGCAAATATGGTAAAAATACAAGTACAAACTAAGGGAACATGATTCTAAAACTAAATTCATGCATGAATGACTGGAAAACTAAAGAGGAACTATTGCCTCAAGCTGGAGTGGAATCGGAAGGAAAGAGGTGAGGATACTTGGCTTTCATGGCTGCTTCTACTTCTCAAGTAGCTCCCTCTACGGACTAACTACTCCACAAAACCTTGACTGAAGCGACTTCTTTATTTCTCAACCTTCTAACCTGACGGTCAAGAATCTCAACTGGTACATCCTCGTAAGAAAGACTATATTTCACTGCCACACTCTCTAATGGCACTATAGAGGCTTGATCACCCACACACTTCTTCAAGAGCGAGATGTGGAAGACCGTATGCACTGCTGCTAAGTCTGCTGGTAATTCTAACTCATATGCCACCTTGCCAATCATTTTCAAGATCTTGTAAGGGCCTACATATCCAGGACTGAGTTTTCCTTTATTTCCAAATCTCATCACCCCTTTCATAGGTGACACTTTTAGAAAAAACCCAATCATCAACATGGAACTCTAGTTCCCTTCTCCGTACATGTGCATAAGATTTCTGACGACTTTGGGCTGTCTTAAGTCTATATCTAGTGAGTTGCACTTTCTTCATAGAATGAAGGACTGAATCTGGTCCTATCAAAGCTGCTTCACCTACTTCAAACCAACCAACAGGAGACCTACATCTACGCCCATACAAAGCCTCATAAGGGGCCATCTGAATGCTGGAATGGTAGCTATTGTTGTAGGCAAACTCAATCAGAGGAAGGTGATCATCCCAACTACCTTTGAAATCGATCACACAAGCTCTCAACATATCTTCTAGGGTCTGAATAGTACACTGTGCTTGTCCATCCGTCTACGGATGAAATGTTTTGCTAAGGTTAACTTGAGTACCAAGACCCTTCTGAAACGACTTCCAGAAATAAGAGGTAAAGTGAGGACCTCTATCTCAGATGATAGACAAAGGAACCCCATGCAAACTCACAATTTCATTAATGTAAAACTTGGCATAGTCCTCTGCCGAATATGTAGTCTTGACAGCCAAAAAGCGAGAAGACTTAGTCATCCTATCAACTATCACCCAAATGGAGTCATGTTGTCTGCGAGTACGCGGTAACCCTGTGATGAAGCCATATTGATTACTTCCTACTTCCAAGTAGGAATGTCGATCTCTTGAGTCATACCCCCTAGTTTCTGATGTTCTACCTTGACTTGCTGACAATTGGGGAACTTACTCACAAAATAAGCTATATCCCTCTTTATGTCATTCCACCAATAGACTTCCCGCAGATCGCGGTACATCTTAGTAAAACCAGGGTGAATAAAATATCTGGAGTTATGGGCTTCAGCAAGAATATGTTGTCTCAACTCGCCTACATCAGGAACACACAATCTATCCTAGTAGCGAAGTACACCATCTCCCCCTTGGGAGAAAACCTCAACTCTTTTATTATGGATTGCACCTTTTAGTTCAAGAAAGATTGGATCACTGTCTTGCTTTTCCTTAACCTCCACTACCAAAGAAGATTCTGCCCCATTCTGAATTGTTACACCATTGTCTGATGTGCTCATAAGGCGAACTCCAAAGCGAGCAAGCCTGTGAACATCCTTCACTAGCTCCTTTCTTTCTTCCTTAACATGGGCTACACTACCCATACATAGTTAACTAAGAGCATCTGCTACTACATTCGCCTTACCAGGATGATAATGCACACTCATATCATAATCCTTAAGGAACTCAAGCCATCTCCTCTGGTGAAGATTCAACTCTTTCTGGGTGAACACATACTGAAGGCTCTTATGGTCAGTGAACACATCTACACGAATACCATACAAGTAGTGTCTCCATATCTTGAGCGCAAACACTACTGCTGCAAGCTCGAGGTCATGCGTTGGATAGTTATTCTCATGAACCTTAAGTTGTCTAGAAGCATAAGTTATAACCTTATCTCGCTGCATCAATACACAACCAAGGTCAACTCTGGATGCATCGCAATAGATAACATAACCATCTGACCCCACTGGTAGAGTCAAAACAGGAGTTGTAGTTAATCTAGTTTTCAACTCTGTAAAACTTCTCTCATAATCATCTGACCATTGAAACTTGACCATTTTCTACGTCAACCTAGTCAATGGTAAGGCTATGGATGAAAATCCTTCCATGAACCTTCTGTAATAACCCGCTAGACCTAAGAAACTTCTGATATCTGTAGCAGAGGTAGGCCTGGGCCATTGTTTCACTGCTTCTATCTTCTATGAATCCACTCAGATACCTTCGCTAGATACAATGTAACCAAGGAAAGCAACAGATTGTAACCAGAACTCACATTTGCTAAACTTAGCGAATGACTGGTGATCTTTGAGAGTCTGCAGAACAACTCTCAAATGACTTGCATGTTCTTCCTCATTCCTAGAGTAAATGAGGATATAATCAATGAAGATGATAACGAACAAGTCCAAGTACTGTTTGAACACTCTGTTCATCAAATCCATGAAAGCTGCAGGAGCATTGGTTAGTCCAAAAGACATAACTACAAATTCATAATGACCATATCAAGTTCTGAAGGCTGTTTTCGGAATGTCACTACCTCTGACTCTGAGATGATGATAACCCGATATGAGGTCTATCTTTGAGAAATGGCTAGCACCTAAAAGTTGGTCAAACAAGTCATCAATCCTGGGGATGGGATACTTATTCTTTATTGTGACCTTTTTCAACTGTCTATAGTCAATACACATTCTGAGAGAACCATCTTTCTTCATTACGAACAACACTAGTGCACCCCATGGAGAAATGCTAGGTCTGATGAAACCCTTATCTAGAAGGTCTTTCAACTGCTCTTTCAATTCCTTAAGCTCTGTTGGAGCCATTATGTAAGGAGGAATAGATATAGGCTAGGTATCTGGAAGTAGATCAATTCCAAAGCTGATTTTCCTTTCAGGAGGAACTCTGGGAAGATCTTCTAGAAACACTTTTGGAAATTCACTGACTATTGGAACTGACTCAATAGTTGGGGTTTCAGATCTATAATCCTTAACCCAGACTAGATGATAGAAATAACCCTAAGAGATCATCTTTCTGGCCTTAAGGTAAGAAATTAATTGACCCATAGGCGCTAAGCTACTACCATTCCATTCTATGATTGGTTCGTCTGGAAACTGAAAAAGAACAATCCTAGTTCTACAATCGACTGAGGCATAACATGAATGTAACCAATCCATGCCTAAAATGATATTGAAGTCTACCATTTCTAACTCTACAAGATCTGCTGAGGTGACTTGCTGAGAGACTGTGACAGGGCAATTTCTGTATACCCGTCTAGCTATAACTGGGTCACCAACTGGAGAAGAGACTGAGAAATATTCTGAGAGAGTTTCTGGACAGACACTGAATTGGACTGCTATGTAAGGAGTTACAAAAGAAAGAGTAGGCCCCGGATCTAACAATGCATAAACATCAAGGTCAAAGACTTGTAACGTACCAGTGACTACACAATAGGAGAACCTTCCTGATCCTGGCGATCCTAAAGAGCATACAACCTGTTTTGGCGTTGACCGCCACCTTTACCAGATGAGTTACCCTGCTGAGTCAAGCGACTTTCTAGTGCTGATGAAGTTGTAGACTAAACTCTACCATTTCCATCTCCTTGACCCTGTCTAGAAGGACAATCCCTCAACATGTGATCAGACTGACCGCACCCAAAGCATCCTTCTTTTCCTGCAAGACACTCGCCGGATGGTTCTTACCACACTTAGGGAAAGCAGGGTAAGTCTTGGTGCCTGAAACACTTCCCTGAGACTTAGAGCTTGGTGCTCTAACCTTCTGGTCAAACCTATTCTTGGAGGATGGAACACTAGCTAATGAAGGGTTTGGAGATGAGAACTTCTGCTGACTCTGCGAGCGATTTCCACCACCTGATTTCTGCTGAGAATAGTCATAGTTCCGAGTCCTAGCCTTCTTATTCTCTTTGGCCTGTTCTCTAAGCTTATCACGCTCAACCTGCTGAGCATGAGTTATAAGCCTAGAGATATTCATATCTCCCAGTAACATAGCATTTCTACACTCTGTTTTCACCAAATCCGACACTCCATACAAGAACTTATTCATCTGAGCCCTGGAGTCAGCAACCATGTGAGGAGCATACCTGGAGAGTTGGTTAAACTTCAGCCCATACTCTTGGACTATCATGTTTCCCTGTCTCAAGTTCATGATTCTTGAGCCTTTGCTTCTCTCAGCTCTATTTGGAAAATTCTGTCGAGAAAAGTCTCACCGAAGCACTCCCAAGTAATAGGAGCTGCATTTGCACCCCTATTGTACTTCCATTGAGTGTACCAGATATGAGCCACGTCTTTCAGCTGGTATGACGCCAACTCAACCCGATCATTCCCCGTAACCTGCATCAACTCAAAGATCTTCTTGATTCCATCCAATAAATTATGAGGATCCTCATTAGTGTGCGATCCTAAGAACTCAGGCGGATTCATCCTAACAAAGTCACGGACCCTTCTTGCTGCTGATCCACCATTTTCATTCAGAGGAGCATGAACCCAATTATTCTGGTGGGTCATACTCTGAGCCAACATCTGTATGACATTCCTGAACTCAGCATTGGAGACTTCTTGATCTGGGACTGGAGGAGCTGCATTTGCAATCCTGGCATTTACATTTATAGCGTTAGCTCTACGAGGAAGCATGATCTGAAACGTAGAACGTCAAGTTAGGATGGGATTAGATCATACCTTACGCATGATAAAAGTAACAACAAAGTGAAGTTTTCCTAAAACACTTCATAGCCTCCCTCTCATAGATGTGGTGCACTTCACACCCATGAAAAGGACCCTACTTAATGCGGTTTTTCAGACATCCTAGGACTCTTGAACCTAGGGCTCTAATACCATGTTTTGTCACGTCCCGAGCTACCCCGAGATGCGGATACGGAACTTAGGACAAAAAGTGATCCCAATCTAACCCTGCTGACATGATCATAAGCATACTAAAAAAAATAAATTGTTGCGAAAGCTAAATCATACTTAAGATGAAAGGATGAGGAATACCCATATGCTAAAATTGAGATATATGAAAACAGACGAGTTTAATACAAAGATAATATTAACTCGATGCTAAGCTGAAACTAACTATGTCGGAAATAAGCCTCTAAACTGGACTACAAATACTGGGACAAGCCCCATCTAAATCTAGAAAAAACTGAAACTAAATGACTAAAAGACTGAAATGAAACTCATGACTTTTGTCCTCGGAGAATCAGGACTCACCACTGAATCTGCTGAGCTGGAGATCGAAAATCGATCTATGCGTGATTTGGATGCTGAGAACCTGAACCTACATCACGAGAAGATGTAGCGCATGTATGCATCAATACTTGAAGGTACTGAGCATGCAGGATTGACTAAAGCTGAAATAAAACATAACCGAACAAGCACAAAATCAAGTATAATAATCTGAACATGATATACTGAATTCTGAGATAACTGAATGCAATGACCAATTTACAATATGTTGAAACTGAATACTGAATATACTAATAAATGGTTAATGCAAGAGAGTCTGACTGAACTCTGGGAGCTACTATTAACCGATAATAAAACCACATGAGCTAAATGTGGAGTCCGATGTATACGCCCCATCGACAGGACCCAATATAGCCTGCCAAAGGTATACAGGCATGCTGGCGTGATCACTATACTGATTGCCCACGGAGTGGACATACAACCTACTTGACTAGTAGTTCTGGGACTATTTGGGTACGCTGAGCCCTAGTCCAACTCGGTATTATGCTACTCCCAATGAATTTTGTAATTTACTGATTATGAGTGAGTTTCTATAAATACTAGATAGCTCAAAACTAAACATGCAAACTGAGAATGCAACAATTAATCTGGTAATTATGCATTTATAACTGAGGCATGTATATCTGAAGTAACTGAAATATCTGACCTAGCATGTGTAATCCAAAAACTAAAGAAATACAAAGCCAGGGTTCTGAAATTCATGCGATAAACTGAATAATAACATGATAATATAATTTGGAACATAAAACAAATAAATTGATAAAGTTCTGTTGAAGTTCTAGAAACCCTAGGTTTAAATCATAATAAGAGAATCAAAATATGACTGAAAACTAGGGACCAATGGGTGAAAGGAACCCACTAGTGAAATCCCACATACATGGTGATGAAATTGACGGAAAAATACTTAGATTTCGTGGATGGAACTGCTGGAAACTAGCTGCATTCTTGACTATGTTCTTGACCCTTTTTCTCCTTACTTGCCTCTAATTTTCTAACTTTTGATTAATGATTTGACTATGGTAAGTTTTAGTTATGTTTCTAGGCTTAAACTGACTAAAATCTGATGATTTAGGGTCAAAACGACGTTCTTAAGGTTTAAACAAAGTGGGAAAAGACCTAAAGACCCCTGGGTAAATTGCTGTCAGACCAAACGACGACCAGGACTGATGGTCCGTCGTTCAATCGACGGTCCGTCGTTTGGTCCGTAGGTTGGGCCTTTTTGACAAGCCTTTACTAAAACGGGCATAACTTTTTGCTCGGAGGTCTGATTTTAGCAAGGTTGGTGGCTATGGAAATCAAATTCAATTAACTATATGTGGGTAGGTCATAGAATATCTAATTAATTTTTTGCTAAGATGTATGACCATTTGAAGTTGACCCAACTGCATTTCCCTCTTAACTGTCTGCTAGTTCCCACATACGATTAGACCTACGGACCGTGGGTCCACCTACGGACCATGGGTCCACCTATGGACCATGCTGGTCATCTGTGGCTCTTGAAAGAGAGTGGGTGAATAGGGTGTCGATCAACGAACTTAGACTACATATCGTAATCTGACCTATGGACCGTAAGTCCGTCCGTCGTTCGTTACTTAGTCAAATCTTCTGGATTGAGATTTTGGGTGGTTTCTGACCCAATCGACTGATGTGCAGGACGGACCGTGGGTCAGGCTACGGTCCGTCGATGGCCACCATCTGTTGCACCTGTAGATTTTCTGAAAAATTGGTTTTTGGTCTGTTTTCGATATGAGGTGTTACAAATGTCAAGGAAGTTAAAAAGCAAGTCAAGGTACAGTTCTTAAGAGTTCTCAAGGGTCTTTAACAACGTGTTAACTTTGTTTTAAGACTCAAATTTCAATATAAGTAAAGAGTAAAGAGTACATACGTCAAGAGTAAAGTTTAAGTTTATTTCTTCAAATGTATATGTGGAAAAAGTCTTTCCAAAGAGAGTTAAAATGTTTTCACAATAAAATAATAACGGAAACTGAGATTTCCAAAGAGCCTTCGGGCTAGTTTTCAGAAAAGAGTTATAGCTTTATAAAATGAATCTAGCAGGGAAACTAATATTTCTAAGATAGCCTTTGAGCTATGTTTTAAGCCCTAATCTCAAATCACAAAAGAAATATATTTTAAAAATATAAGAGCCACTATATTTTGGGAGTAGTATTGAGCACCGATTTGGCGACGAGCATGAGTTCATATAACTCACATCTTCATAAAACCATGTAGTCACCATAGGTAGGGGGTCTTACTTTTTATATAAACCCTATTCACAGTAGACTAGTAGATCCATTAGGCCGTTCAGGTCTTATACCTTTGGCCGGGTATGGGATGTGCTGGCAGCGTGAGGTAGATCCATGTATCATCAATATAGCTCTTAAATGATGGTTTTTGGTTAGAGAAACTCCCACAAAAGTTAAACATATTTTTATATGTTCATCAGTATATTTTTATTTTTACATACATCTCAGAGTTAATTGTATCCTTGTACACATCCAGAGTTTACAACATGTTTTCAAACAAATTTTCTTTATATTGTACATGCTTTTAAATTGCTTATATTGAAATGAGCAAGTTATATTGATTTATGTTATTCATGAGTTGAGCAGCTAGAAGGTAAGCGTTTCTTATTACACTCTTCAAGATTAAGTTTTTTTTAACATTCCAACTCACATACTTGTACATTCAATGTAATGTTGTCAGTTGGCCTGCATCGTATCATGATGCAAACTCAGGTAACTAGGATTAGAATTCGATGTACCATTGATCCAGTGAGCAGATCAGTGTCAGTTGGTGAGCCTCTCTTCATTATAGAAGAAATATTTATCATATCTTTATTGTTTTTGGTGTTTAGTTGTTACGATGATTTGGTGTCATGTACCAACATCTGTCTTTATTTTAGAGGCTTCATAGACAGATAATGTTAGTTTCTTTAGTCTTTTCATTTCACTTGTAAACGATTAAGACTTGAATTGCCATTTTGGCTAAGTATTACTTTTTAAAGTTATTACTTGAGTTATCTCTTATGTTTAAGTCTTTTGATGAGTAAGTAAGCCAGGCTAAGAGTCCGCTCAAGGCCAGAAGTGGTCTTCGAGTTCTAATCCCGCCCAAGATGTAGGCTTGGGGCGTGACAAATTTTCTATTAGAGAATATAGTTCAAGAGTCTAGGGAGTCTATAAAGCCTTGTCTGTAAAATCATAGTTATCTGTGTGAAACGCTCCACATCTATAATTAAGAGGCTGCAACATCTAGGAATTCTTTCACTTCTTTCACACACTTTTCGTGCATTAGAGTTTATCTCTAAAAGTTTTTCTCCAATTCGTGCTTGTGCATGTTTCAGATAACCATTCATCCATGAAGAGCAATATAAGGTCGTCCCTCTAGGATAAATGTTGAGCCGCAAGAGCAAGGGGTAACTGATGCACGAAATGTTAAACCTAAAGTGTAGGTCATTTATGCTGAATTCCGTGAGGTAATCCGGATTCTGAGCCAAGTGGTAAGTAATCAAGTTGGACAACAAAAAGGAGTCAGTCAGCTGACACTTTGAGGATTCGTGAATTCTTAAGAATGAATCCTCCAAGTTTCACTAGTTCAAGCACTACTGAGGATCCGTAGAATTTCAGTGACGAACTTAAGAAAGTGTTTGATGTCATGCATGTTACAGATGTTGGGATTGTTGATCTAGCAGCATATCAACTTAAAAATGTTGCTACAACTTGGTATGATCAGTGGAAGTAGGGTAGAGATGAGGATACACCATATCCGAGTTAGGCCTATTTTGAAGAATCATTCTTGGGGCGTTCCTTTCCTTGGGAATTGAAAGAGACTAAGCTACGAGAGTTTCTTACACTCAAATAGGATTCTCTCACTGTGCACGAGTATGGATTGAAGTTCACCCAACTCTCCCTCTATGCTTCTAAAATGGTTAAAAATATGAGAAGTATGATGAGTTTGTTTGTTGATGGATTGGGTCGTTCTTCAGGAAAAGAGGGTCGGGCATTAATGCTTATTAGGGACATGGAACTTTCGAGGTTGATGATCTATGTGTAGTAGGTAGAAGAGGAAAAGATAAGAGAAAGATAGGAGTTCATGAATGAGAGATCTAAGACAGGGAATGAGTCAATGCATCAGAACAATAATGACAACCGATCATCCTTCAAACAGAAATAGAAGGGTCTTGCTCCATCATATGCTAGTGCACCTGAACCTACGAACAAGGGTGAGTACAATGGTCAGAGTTCCAGAGTTAAACCTGTCTATTCATAGGGTAGAGTGGTGCAAGAAGGTAGCAAGCCTCCTGCCTGCGCCAAGTGTGGTAGAAACCACTCTGGTGTTTGTCGTAAGGGCTCTTTCGGTTTTTTTGATTGTGGTAAGACGGGGCATTTTATGATAGAGTGTCAAACGAATAAGCAGGGAAATGGTAGTGGGGTAAATAGAGCCAAGTCTTCTTATGTTTCTCTACTAGACAGGGTTGCACCAAGAGGAGCTACTTTCGAAACTGGCGGAGGAACAAACCACTTGTATGGTCTCAATAATCACAAAGAGCATGAGAATTATACTTGTGTTGTCACTGGTATGATTCAAGTCTTTGACTTTATCATTTATGCTTTGCTATACCTAGGAGCGAGTTTATATTTTGTAACTCGATATGTTGCTATGAACTTTGATATTATTCCTGAGAAACTTAGTGAACTATTGAGTGTTTGTACACTTGTTGGTGAATCCATTCTAGTAGAGAGAGTCTATCGTGATTGTCCCATTTTTGTTAATCATAATAATACCATGACCGATTTAATTGAGTTAAACAAGGTATACTTTGATGTCGTCCTTGGTACGGACTGGCTTCATGCCTGTTATGCCTTAATCAATTTTAGAACTGGAGTAGTCAAATTTCAGTTTCCAAATGAGCCAGTCTTAGAGTGGAAAAGCAGTTCAGCAGTGCCGAAGGGTCGTTTCATTTCGTATGTTAAGGCAAGGAAGTTCATTTCAAAGGGGTGTGTTTACCATGTATTTCGAGTTAGTGACTCAAGTGTTAAGGTACCTTCTATTCAGTCAGTTCCTGTAGTAAGAGAGGTTCCAGAAGTCTTTCTTGATGATTTACCCGAAGTCCCTCCTAAGAGAAAAATAAACTTTGACATATACATCATTCCAGATACTCGTCCTATATCTATACCTTCATATAGAATGACACCAGCAGAGTTGAAAGAGTTGAAAGAACAATTGAAAGATCTGTTAGATAAGGGTTTCATTCAACTAAGTGTCTCATCTTGGGGAGTTCAAGTCTTATTTGTGAGAAAGAAAGATGGTTCCCTAAGGATGTGTATAGATTACTGCCAGTTGAACAAGGTTAATATCAAGAATAAATATCCTCTTCCAAGGATTGATAATCTTTTCGACCAGCTTCAGGGTGCTTCTTGCTTCTCAAAATTTTATCTCAGGTCACGCTACCATTATTTGAAAGTTAGATAATGTGATATTTAAAACACAACTTTTAGAATTAGTTATGGGCATTATGAATTTTTGTTCATGTTCTATGGGTTGACCAATGCACCTACAACAATCATGGATCTTATGAATAGACTCTTCAAACCTTATCAAGATATGTTTGTTATCATCTTCATTGATGACATACTAATTTACTCAAAGAATGAAGAAGATCATGCTAGTCACCTCAGGATAGTCTTTCATACTTTGAAAGATAAGGAGTTATATGTCAGGTTCTCTAAGTGTGAGTTTTAGCTTAAGTCTATGGCTTTTCCAGTGATGGAAATAGAGTGGATACCTAAAAGATTGAAAAAGTTCAGAGTTGGCCTAGACCTATGTTTGCAACAGATATTAGGAGTTTCTTGGGTTTGGCTAGATACTATAGAAGGTTTGTTGAGGGTTTTTTGTCTATCTCATCTCCTTTGACGAAGTTGACTCAGAAGACCGTTAAGTTTCAATAGTCTGAAACTTGTGAGAAAATCTTTCACGAATTGTAAAAGAGGCTAACTAATGCCCTAGTTTTGACCTTACCAGAGGGTACTCAAGGTTTGTGGTGTACTGTGATGCATCAAGAGTTGGTTTGGGTTATCTTCTAATGCAGAATGGAGACGTTATAGCTTATGCCTCTAAATAGTTGAAAGTTCATGAAGAAAAATTATCCAACCCATGACTTATAGTTGGCTGCTGTAGTTTTTTCGTTGAAAATATGGTGTCACTACTTCTATGGTGTTCATATTGATATATTCACTGATCACGAGATCTTACAATATGTGTTCATTTAGAAAAAGCTCAATCTCAGACAGAGGAGGTGGTTAGAATTGCTCAAGGATTATGACGTGAGCATTCTTTACCACCCAGGTAAGGCTAATGTTGTTGTTGATACCTTAAGCCAGTTGTGTATGGGTAGTACCACCCATCTTGAAGAAGAGAAGAAAGAACTAGCCAAAGATGTGCATAGACTTGTACACCTGGGAGTCAGACTTATGGATTCCATAGAAGGAGGAATAGATGTGAAAAAAGGGGCTGAATCATCACTAGTGTCAAAGGTGAAAGAAAAACAAGACCAAGACCCTATTTTGCTTGATTTGAAGACAAATATTCATAAGCAAAGAGTATTAGCTTTTGAACAAGGGGGAGATGGTTTGTTGAAGTATCAGGGTAGGCTGTGTGTGCCAATGGTGGATGGGATACATGAGAGTATTATGGAGAAAGCATCCAGATATTCCATCCATCCGGTTCCACAAAGATGTACCGCGATTTTAGAGAGGTATATTAGTGGAGTAGTGTGAAGAAGAGTGTTGGTGAATTTGTTGTCAAAGTGTTCAAATTGCAAACAAATTAAAGTAGAGCACCAAAGGACTGGAGGTTTGGCTAAGAATATAGAACTTCCAGAATGGAAGTAGGATATGATTAATATGAACTTCATCACAAGGTTACCAAGGTCTCGCAGGCAGCATGATTTAATTTGGGTGGTTGTCGATAGAATGAAAAAATCAGCCAGCTTTTTCCCAGTAAAGACTTCTCATTCGGCAGAGGATTATGCAAATTTATACACATAGGAGATGGTGAGACTTCATAGAGTCCCAATATCGATTATTTCAGATGGAGGTGCACAATTTACTGCACAGTTCTGGAAATCTTTCCGGAATGGTTTGGTCCAACGGTGAACTTGAGTAGTGATTTTCATCCTCAGACGGATTGGCAAGCGGAGGACATAATTCAGAACTTAGAAGACAAGTTGAGGGTTTGCATGATTGATTTCAAGGGGAATCAAGATGACCACCTTCCTCTTACTGAGTTTGCTTACAACAACAGTTATCATTCGAGCATCAAAATGTCTCTATACAAAACACTTTATCAAAGAAGATGCAGATATCCTATTGGGTGTTTCGAATTTGGTGAAGCATGGTTGATAGAACCAGATCTAGTTCACCAAGTTATGGAGAAGGAGAAGGTGAAGGTGATTCAAGAGAGATTGAAAACGGCACAAAGTCATCAAAAATCCTACGCAGATGTTAGGAGAAGGCCGTTAGAGTTTGACGTAGATGATTGAGTATAACTGAAAGTTTCACCAATGAAGGGTGTTATGAGGTCTGGTAAGAAGGGGAAACTTAGTCCCCGGAATATTGTACATTATAAAATATACGATATAATTGGCAATCTAGCTAATGAGTTGGAGCTACCATAAGCGTTAAAAGTGGTCCATCCGGTATTTCACATCTCCATGTTGAAGAACTGCATAAGTGATTATTCATTGATCATTCGTACTGAGAATGTTGGGATCAAAGATAACTTGTCTTAAGAGAAGATTCTGGTTTAGCTTCTAGATCGCCAAGTTCGCAAATTGAGAACAAAAGAGGTAGCCTCGGTCAAGGTCCTTTTGGAGGAATAAATATATTGAAGAAGATACTTGGGAAGTTGAGGAGGACATGAAAAATATATATCCACATCTCTTCGAATCCAGAGAAAGTGCAGACCAAGGTACTAATTTTCTTCTTAGTAATCTTTAAATCTTTGAGTAAACATTTGTTTTGGCTGTATTTTGTTATTAGTGTTTGAGCTTAATGTTCCTACCGTAGGTCTAGTAAGAGTAACTTCATTCGAGGATGAATGTTTCTAGGGGGAGATATTGTAACATCTCGCAACTGGAAACGACTAGAAAAGAGGTTCAAATCTGAAAATATTTATTTTGGAAAGAACAAGAAAAATCTAGAGAATGTTTCTAAGTTAAGAAAATGAGTTTTGGTCATTTTTAAATGGCCATAACTTGTAGATCAGGTGAGTTAGAGATTCTTCTGGATATGATTGGAAATATCTTGGAACAATCTTTCCAACGCCAAGTTTTTGTGATTTTGATATGGTATGACTGAGTTATGTATTTTTGAAGTTGGGTTGTTGGATTGAGGAAAGTCCCAATCCAGATTTAGGGAAGGGCAAACTAGACTTTTCACCAATTAATTTCCTATTTCGTTTTAGCAGTTTGTCTGGGGGTGAAAACAAGTCTTAGATCATTTTAGAAAAGTTAGAATTACGCCTAGGGAGAAAAGTCAAGAATTCGCCATGAACATCAAGCTTTGTGAGTGGACTGTATTGAGGGTGATCCTTATCAAGTTATGTGGCAGCATTTAGTGTTGGGCTAGTTCACCCACACACCAAACTTGTTTCAATCTATTGATCTTCAAGTTGGTTGAATGATAGAAAGTGAAGTTCTTGAATAACATTGTTGAATTCTTGTTGATTGAGTCGTTGAATGCCTAGTGTTGATTTCATTCGTGTTTCCAAGTTGTTTTTCGAGTTAAACCTTATGTGTATTGAGGGTACTAATGATCCTAAGTGTTTGTGGAAAGAACCATGGAAGTTTATAGGTGAAAACCGAAGGAGAAAAGTCGAGAACGCCTGTCCATAGGGCCTCGGGGAACCGCACCTACCATAGCCCCACATGTCAATCTCTGTCTGTAGGGCCTTTGGGCGTCGCGCCAGCAAGAGTACCCCAACTTGTCCTCTAAAGTTTGGGGCGCCAAGGACGCTAGTTCACCCAATTCTTTCCCCACCTTTTCGTACTAGTTCCTAAGTTATGTACCCATGTTTCTTAGTTGGTTCAAGCACTCTAAGGTACATATAAACATCATGAAATCATCCATAAACATGATATCATGAACCTTGAATCCTTAATCCAATTCAAGGAAAGTTAAGATAAAAATCAAAGAAGTTAAGCGTGAAGTCTAGAAGTTAAGAAGCAAGTCATGGTAAAGTTCTTAAGAGTTCTCATGGGTATTTAACAATGTTTTAACTTTTTTTTAAGACTCAAGCTAAGTAAAGAGTAAAGAGTAAAAAGTAAAGTTGAATTTCATTTCTCCAAAAGTATATGGGGACTAAGTATAAATAAGAATGGAAACTGAGATTTCTAAAGAGTCTTAAGGCTAGTTTTCAGAACAGAATAATAGCTTCATAAAATGAAGCAAGCAGGGAAATCTTTTCAAAACATAAGAGGCAGTATATTTTGGCAGTAGTATTGAGCACTGAATTGAGGACGAGCATGAGTTTAGACAACTCACATCTCCATAAAACAATGTAGCCACTATGGGTAGAAAAGGACATACTTTTAGATGAACCCTTATCACAGTAGACTAATGGATCCGTTAGACAATTCATGTATTATACCTTTTGTCGGGTATAGGAAGCGCTGGTAACGTGAGAAAGATAGTTGTATCATAACTATAGCTCTTAAGTTATGCTTGTCGGTTAAAGAAACTCCCATAGAAGTTATATATATATATATATATATATATATATATATATATATATATATCATTTTATTTGTATTTTTACATTCATCTTAGAGTCAATTGTGTCTTTTTATACATTCATAGTTTAAAGCATGTTTTCAAACAACTTTTGTTTATATTGCACTTGATTTAAAATTGCTTTATATTGAAATGAGTTAGTTAGATTGATTTATGTTATTTAGGTGTTTAGCAGAGCCAAGGTAAGTGTTCGTTCTTACTCTCTTCAAGCTTAAGTTGTTTTAGCATTCCAACTCGCACACTCGTACATTCAATGTACTGATGTCATGTGGCCATCATCGTATTATGATGCATACGTAGGTAACTAGGACCAGTGTTCGGTGTACCATTGATCCACAGAGCAGCTTAGAGCTAGTTGGTGAGCCTCCCTTCATTCTGAGGGACATCTTTAACATACACTTACTGTTTTTTGTTTTCAGTTGTTAGGATTATTGTGGGTCTTGTCCCAATATCCCTCTTTATTTTAGTGGGTTCATAGACAGATAGTGTTAGTTTCTTTAGTATTTTCATTTCACTTGTAAGCGATTAAGACTTAAATTTTCCATTTTGGCTAAGTATTAGTTTTTAAGTTATTTCTTGAGTTATCTCTTATGTTTAAGTCTTCCTCCGAGTATGTAAGCCAAGACTAGGGTCCGCTCGAGTCCATCACTGGTCTTCGTGTGACAGTCCCTCCCAGGATGTAGGCTCGCAGCGTGAAACTATCACTAATTAATATAGACTTCAAACTGTGAGTTTGAAATGTTTTTTATAAGAGTGAAATGAATCTTACAAGTTTAGCACATTACAAGCATTCAAGAACAACATCACACAGAGATAACACTTCTTTAGTTGATGAGGTCCCTTGTTGTGTGTGTTATTGTTGAAGATGGTCTTCTCTTTGTAAGCTTATGAAGTTCAGAAATTCAAATCTTTATTTGCCAATTCTTAAGTTTGTATCTGGTGAGTAGAGACTATATTGGATGGACACAAACATCTTGGGACGACACCATTAGCTGAGAGGCTGCTTTTCTGAAAATGCACCAACCATGTCAGTTGTGACAACTTTTAGACAGTTGTCTTTTCACCTTTTCATGTACGCAGTCTTTCTGGGACAAGGGCCCTTGCACTGTTTTCTTTGTGAGTTCTTGAAAAGACTTGCTATCTCTCTCTCTTTTTGAATGAAAAATGTTGTTTGTTTATTATTGTATGTATCAGTCAACAACAAGAGTTTGACCAACGAAACAAACAACCTCGTTCGCTCTTCCTATTAGTGAAGTATGCTACACTTTTCACCAACCAACCTGACACACAACTGAACAACTATAAAACATTTTGAATCTAGATGAGAGAACTCTACCAAAGTTTTAGTCCCTGCATTTTTTAGGATCATCAAAACACAGAGAATATAACATTTTCCCTTTTTGATGATAACACATAAATATTCCTCATGTTGAGTTTATTCACTCATTTCCCCTGTCATTAGCCCCAATAACAAGTATCTGGTCCCTTGTTAGATCCCTAAGTTTTTTACATCATCAAAACTTCACATTAACTCTTAAATAACACCCCACACATCTAACCAACTCGCATGGTTCACCGATTCACCAACAACAATAAAAGAGCGATAAAAAAAACAATTAATAGCAAAACCCAAAGTAGTATGACCTGTAAAAACCTAAATACAATTGATACTTCAAACAAAAAAAGAAGAATAAGTTGTTCATTTTCCACACAAAAAAGATTGGGAGGATGTCAAAGTTGAGGACAACATTACTACAACAACGATAAAGAAGAGAGACCTGATCGTGTATGGGTGTCGCATCTTGATGAACAATTTCTTGATAACAAAAAAATTGAAATTATTTCCATTCAGTCTAGAAATGGAGGACTTTATTAAGCAAAAATCTTGAATTAGATTTCCACTCAGACTCCATTTGGTCAGATTCAACATTAATATTTAGTAGGGACTCAGCGATACTTAAACCAGAAATAATTAAACATAACCCTTATCATTGCAAAAAGTATACTTTGTAGAGAGACATATTTGTATGTTCATGGCATTTGGTTTGAACCATAGTAGCTTTCACTCAAACCTTCACATGAGTATATAAAAAGTACCATGATAGAATTCCAAACTCTAAATCATATGCTTAAAATCCTAATATCCGCCAAATGTGGATGTACAACATCGGTTATAAATTTATCCAAACCTATACCTAAATTTGTGAAATGTATTTTGTGAAATCAGTAAAGGTGCATGCAAAATAGCCTGAACACCATGGATATTAAGGAGCAAGACTATGCGGAGGACCTTCACTCAAACTTGTGGAGGTAGATAGATTGTTTTTAAAAGAATCTCCAAGTTTAGAGAGGAAACGTAATAATGAAGAAACTATTTTGAGGAAAAAAGAAGAATATTCTCTCTACAGTAAAGAAAATATCAGATAACAATAAAATGTAAAATGGAAACCACATCTTTAATCCTGCATAAATTTGCCATTTGGTAACTCATAATATCATATAATTATCGTAGAAAAGGAACTACGGAATCAAACTCAATATTAGAGTGCATTCAAATATGGTATCTCACTAAATCTCGATTATCAGCTAGACTTTTTCCCACAAACACAACTTTTTGTAGATGAATTATTATGTTTAGCTTCTGTAGAAGCATGCCCTTCACATCCTTGACCAACTCATGCCTGTGCACATTTAGTGTAATACTTCCACCACTCGTCTTAATTAAGATCTGTAATGTTCTACTCTTTACTTTTAAGCCGGACTCTTCGTCGATATCACACGGATATAATATCTTTGAATATTCCAATTTTTGTTCCCCACGAAGCATATCCATAGAATTTATCGAGTATCCAACTCTGCTTTCTATTATTGCTTTAATGTCGCGAACAGTTAATGCAGCCTTGACTTCTATTTTAACTATTTTCTATGTTAGCATTACCATGTAAATAAGCAACTTGCCTCTCGGATTGGGATACCATATGAAGTGTTGATCCACCATTAATTTTGTAAAAAGTTTTGTCATCTTTAAGAAAATTTCTATCATGAATAAGAGAAAAATGAGTTGAGTTTGCTCCTTCTTTGATCCCAATCCTATATTTTACATCCTTGATAGAAACAAAATTCCTTGAATAAGCCGTAGTTGAAACATTCACTACATCAAAAATGATCATTAGCGGCAATTAATTCTTAATTGCTGCTAAATATGTATTTTTAGCGGCAATTAGCACTCTTTGTATGTGTCCCTAAAGCCATTAGCGACATTGGTTATAATGAAACTTAACTATGGTAAAGACTTTAGCACTCTTTATTTATGTCAATATTTAATGCCGCTAAAAGTTGTTTTTGTTGTTGTGATTAGCATAGGGCCTCTTCACCAAAAATACCTTTGAGACTGAATTGCCGAAATAAGCATGAAGGGTGGAGTTTTCGATAATGCCACAATCCATTAGCTTTTGTTCATCATATTTTAGACAAACATCATTTGAAAATAGCTGGTGGAGACAGTCTAGTGTGACCTCCGTATCATTTAATACAGATTTCACATGTCAGATACTATCTGATTCCTTAACTTTTATAGTGACTGATTTAATGACCTGCACGTCTATAGTCATCTGCTAGAGGATAAACAAATGGGATTCAGATTGTACCCAGTAGCTTTCACTCAAACTCCACATATGAGTAAATCAAATATACTATTGTAAAATTCCAACTCGAACAATAAAAATTCTAAATCCGCCAGAGGTAGGTGTAGAGCATCAGTTATGAGTTATTGTTGAATCCTAAACTTAAACAATTAAAATTAACTCTTGGATGTAATATCTAATCAAACCATTTTTGCACAAAATTTATCCCGGAATTAATTATTAAAACATGTCATCAAATACGAAATAATATTTTATCTCATATTGTTATAAGGAGCAAACCTCTTTTTCGTTTTCATCAACAATAGTTCTCTTGCGATTCATGCTCGACTCCATCTTTTGCAAAGCTTGAAATCTCCTAAAAAATAACACTAAAACAATAAAGAAAATAAGAAGCAGTAAGTTGTCATGCCTCGAGCCTACACCCTAGACGTGACCGGTACTCGAGAACCATTTCTGATCCCCAAGCGATCCGTTAGCCTGGTTGACTATTTAACGGAAGACTTACTCAAGAATAAAGCTTTAAAATAGAATTTATAATATTCCAACTCAAGTAAATACTTTACTCAAGTGACGGAAAATACTTAAGTGCATTAATAATAATACTTCGCTAAACAATCTCAAACGTCTTAAAACAAAAGGAAAATACTAAGAGACTCATCAACACTAGATATCTATGAAGTCTCTAACACTAGGATATAAGTCAGGACAAGACCCACGATAATTCAAAAATAACATGGAAGTAAATCACAACTAAAAAACTGCTAAAAATCGACGGATGGCGTCGCTCCAAAAAGCAAGGCCAATAGCCACACTGTGCGTCACTTTTTAATTAAAATATTTTTTTTTAAAAAAAATCTAAAAATATATATATATAGTTAATTATTATATATAGATAGTGACGTAGTCTGTCGCTTTTTATTAAAAATAATTATTTATTAAATTAAGAAAAATCATACCGTCCGTCGCTTTTATTAATTTAAAATATTTAATTATTTTTTATGTAAGCGACGGAAAACATCTTTATGTCCGTCGCTATTTGGTCAAATTTTTTGGTCAAACATTTTAAGAAAGAGATGGACAGTGGCTCTTAGTCCTTCGTTTTTAAGTAAAAATATTGGTCAAACTTTTGTTTTTAAAAAAAACAACGGATATAGAGACGTTTTCCGTAGCTAGTGCAGATTGGGATTTTCCCCATTTCTCCATATATCCTCATTATCTCTTCTATTCTCTCTCTCTTCCTCTCTCTGGATGAAGTGACGCCGGCGCTGCCCACACGGTCTCTATCCTCAGTCGACCCCCACCCCGATCCACTTCCCTTTCCTCCTTTAATTCAAGGTTAGGGTTTATTGTTCTAGTTTTAATTTCTTTCAATTTGAGTGTTGAATTGGTCAATTAGTTTATTGTATCAGTATTTTATTGATTTTTAGTTAATTACTAAGATAATTATTTAGGATTGTTCCATAAGGGTTTTTTTATTGACTACTGTTTTAAGTTTGATTGTTTGTTAGTTTGAATTAGTGATTATTTGATTGTTAGTTTGTGTTTTTTATTGTGCATTGACAATTTTAATGTTAGTGTTACTTTGAATTAGGGTATCTTAGGATTTTGTTTGAATTTTTGGTATTGTAAGATTAGTTTGGTTTTGAGATTTGTAAGAATACTTTGATGGGATTGTGAGATTAGTTTGAATTAGGGTATTTAAGGAGTTGTTTGAATTTGGGTATTTATTGAGTTAGTTGGATTTTCAGATTTTAAGACTAACAAGAGTTTGATTATTATGGGGATTTTAGGACTAATAGTTTAAATTTGGTATTAGGATAGCTAGCTAGTTTGAATTTAGGATTTTAGTATAAGTTAGATTTGGGATTTTAGGATTAGTTTTAAATTGTGATTTTAAGACTAGTTTGAATTTGGAATTTAGGAGTAGTTTGAATTTGGGATTTTGGGATTTCAGCACTAGCTATAGTTTGATTTTTGAATTTGAAATTTAGGAGTAGTTTGAATTTGGAATTTTAGGGATTTGAATTTACTATAAATTGAACTTAATTAGGAATATAAACTTGAAATGTTGTTGACTTTAATTTTTTATAACTTAATTTTAAGGGATAATTTCAGAGACTTCCCTCTAGGTTTTGTTGTATAACACTCACCTACCCTGTGGTTTACAATATTACGTCTACCTCCGTTATTTCCATCTACTTGTACCATACTTTAAAACTATTCAAAATAAATATAAATTATGAAGGGTAAATTGTCAAATCTAAATTAATTTGTATTTATTTTGAATAGGTTCAAAGAATGTTTAAAAGTAGATGGAAATAAGGGAGGTAGACGTAATATTGTAAACCACAGGGGAGGTGAGTATTATAGAGAAAACCTTGAGGGAGGTCTCTGAAATGATCCGTAATTTTAATTCTTATTAGATTTTGGATTTTGTTTGAACTTAATTAGAAATTCGTAGTACTTGAAAAATTTATTGACTTGAATTAATTGAACTTAATATAAATTCATTAGAGCTTTATTAAACTTAATTAAATTATAATAACTTGAAAACTTAATTGAGAATTAATATAAACTTAATTTTGATCAACTTAACTAGAACTTAGAACTTGAAGTTAGAACTTGATTAGTATTGATTAATTAATTAAGCTTTAACTTTGTAGATCTTGAACTAATTAAACTTAATTAGACCAACCAAAACATATTTTGGTGTTGGAACTTATTAGACTTGAATTTGAAGTTGAACTTAGACTTGAATGTGAAATTAGAACGTAACTTGAACTTGGAACTAAATAATTAACTTGAATATATAACTAATTAAATCTTGAACTTATTAATACTTGAATATATATAAACTACTATTCTTTGATTTGATGTTTATACTTAACTAATTTTAGATCTTCTCGTGCTAGGAAACTGAGGAACCTCAACATCTAAAAAAGTTGATACAAGAGTACTATATTGCTTCTTTAATAAAAGTAGGAGATAAGGCTAGTGCTTCAAAATTTGTAAAACTCAATTACAATTGTTTGCAATAATGTGTTTGTGTCCAATGTCTAGTATTGATACTTTGCATTAATTTTATGATAATATTTGTGTGTCAATCGAGTGTTTGTTTAGTTCATTACAAACACCAGTTGATCCTATTGATGACAAAATTGATATATTTGCAATATCGATTTGTGTCCAACTAATGTTGACATTTATGCTTTAATTTAGGAATAATGTGTTTGTTTAGCATAAGTACAAATAGTAGTTGATCCTATTAATGACAAAATTTATTTTCTTGCAATATCAATTTGTGTCCATCTAGTGTTGACACTTCAGCTTTAATTTATGAATAATGTGTTTGTTCAGCAAAAGTACCAATAGTAGTTTATCCTATTGATGACAAAATTGATTTTCTTGCAAGATCGATTTGTGTCCATCTAGTGTTGATACTTAAACTTTAATTTAGGAATACTGTGTTTGTTTAGCATAAGTATCAACACTAGTTTATCCTACTGATGACAAAATTGATTTTCTTGCAAGATCGATTTATGTTTATCTAGTGTTGTTAAATTGTTTAAATAAGTTTGAATAAATAATGTGATTTATTTGGTAGATTTAGTTGTTGTATTAAGTCAAAACTAAACTTGTTAAAATTGTTAAGTTGTTTAAATAAGTTAAAATAAATAATCTGATTTAGTTAGTGCATTTAGTTGTTGTACTAAGTCAAAACTAAGTTAGTTACAGTTTTTTAAATAAGTTAAAATAAGTAATGTGATTTAATTGGTGGATTTAGTTGTTGTATTAAGTAAAAACTAAAAAATTTGTTAAGTTTTGTAAATAAGTAAGAATAAATAATTTGATTTAGTTGGTGGATTTAGTTGTTGTATTAAGTCAAAACTAAACTAATTAAAGTTGTTAAGTTTTTTAAGTAAGTTAGAATAAATAATGTGATTCAGTTGGTGAGTTTAGTTGTTGTATTAAGTCAAAACTAAACTAGTTAAAATTGCTACCCCCTTGTGCCACACTACCTTGAGACTGTGTTGGTCTAACTTTGAAGTTCTACAAATTCTAGCCATTATGTTCACCTTTGTTTCTTGGTGCAAGTGCACTACTAGATGATGGTGTAGGTCCTTTCTGTTTCTGAAAGGACGAATGATTCACACTACTTTTCTTTTGCCACACTCACTCCCTGTCTTAGCCATCTTATTTCTGAACTATTCCCTGTCCCTCAGCTTCTCTTCCTCAATCTGTTGCACATAGACCATCAACCTTGATATATCTATGTCGCCTATCAGCATTGCAGCCCTGCCCTCTTTGTTTGATGAACGACTCATTCCAGCAACAAACAAACTCATTGTACTCCTCATGTCCTTTAAAATCTCCAGAGCACATCGAGATAGTTGTGTGAGCTTCAACCCATACTCATGCACACTTAGAGAATCATACTTAAGTGTAAGAAATTGCCTTACCTTAGCCTCATTCAATTTTCGGGGAAAAAATGCCCCAAGAAAGCTTCTTCAAAATAGGTCCAACTCGAATGGGGTACATCCTCATCTCTACCCTCTTTCCACTGATCAAACTAAGTCCTAGAAACACCCTTGAGTTAATATGCAACTAGCTCAACCCTTTCAGTGTCAGCAACATGTATCACCTCGAATACCTTTTTCAGTTCCTCAGTGAAATTCTGTGGATCCTCAGAAGTGCTCCAACCGGTGAAACATTGGGGAATCATCCTTAAAAACTAGCGAACCCTTGAAGTGTCGGCCCCTTCTTTTTAAGCTCGTCTTGGCTGACCAACCTGGTTAGTCATAGCCTGACCACCATCCTAATTGTCTCTCTGAATTCGACATTACTAATCTCTCCCAGGAGTTGCACTTCTAGTATATTAGCGATCCCTTGTTCCTCAACGTTCCTCCTAGTTGAACGACCTCTTATTGATCTTCATGGATGAATGGTTATCTAAAATCACATGCAAGCACAAATTAGAGAGAAACTTTTATAGATAAACTCTAAGGCACGATATATTATGAAAGAGCTAAAGGAATTCCTAGATGTTGCAACCTCCTAATTATAGATGTGACCCGCTCAACACCGATAACTAGGAGTCTATAGACACGAATTCATAGACTCCATAGAACTCTTGAACTCTGTGCTCTGATACCAAGTTTGTCACACCCCGCGCATACAACCTGGATGTGGCCGGCACTCGAAGACCAGTACTGACCTCGAGCGGACCCTTGGCCTTGTTTACTTACTCAGCGGAAGACTAAAACAGAAGAGATAACTCAAGAAATAACTTAAAGGTAATACTTATCCAAAGTGGCAAGTCATGTCTTAAACGTTTACAACTAAAATGAATAAGACTAAAGAACTATTCTATGTTTCTATGAAGCCTCTAAAACAAAGAGGCATGTTGGTACATGACCCCCAATCATCCTAACAACTAAAAACTAAAAAACAAGCGATAAAAGCTATCCTCCGAAATGTATGGAGGACCACCAATTTTCTCTGTGTCTGCATCACAAGACGATGAAAGCCAACTATCACCAGTATATTGACTATACGAGTATGCGAGTTATATTGGTAAAACAACAACCTAAGCTTGAAAAGAGTAAGAAGGAACACTTACCTTGGCTCTGCTCAACTCATGAATAACTTATCTTAATATAAAGCAATAAAACACATCAATATATATATATATATATATATATATATATATATATATATATATATATATATATATATATATAACTTGTAAAACCGTGTAAACAACTTAGTTCGTTAAACAAATGCAATAACAAACTCAACTTTACTTTTATAATACGTAATATAGTTTTTGTGGGAGATTTCTAACCTAAAACCACCACTATGAGCCTAAGTGGTGATAAAATGTCTTGCACACGCTACCAGAACTTTCATATACTTTGTTGTCGCATAATACTACTTAACATAGTGAATCCACTGACATAACTTATGTGATCATCTAATATGTATGACCCATTAAAACCCATGATGGCTACATGGTTTATGAAGACTTGAGTTATTATGAACTCGTATCCCCATATCAGTGCTCAATACTACTCCCAAAAATATACTTAGCTCATGTTTTTTAAAATAACTTCTTTCTTTGGGTTGAGATAATTGCTCAACACTTAGCTTTAAAAGCTCTCTTGGGATAATTTCTTGGTTAAAACTCTTTCGTAAATCTTAGTTTCCTCTTATCTTAAATGCGAAAACATTTATAAACTGTTAGGGAATACTTAGTTCCCTTATAACTTTTGAGAAATGAACTTTACTCTTTACTTAGCTTGAAATTTGAGTCTTAAACCAAAGTTGAGACATTGCTAAAGAATCTTGAAAACTTTTAAGAAATTTTCTTTGACTTGCTTCTTAACTTTTAGACTTCACTCTTTTATTCTTTGACTTTGATCTTTACTTTCCTTGAATTGAATTACGGATTCAAGGTTCATGATCTCATGTTTATTGATGATTCATTATGTGTAGATGTACCTTAGATGTTAGAATCAACTAGGAAACATAGGTACATCACTTAGGAACTAGTACGAAAACGTGGGGGATGAATGGGGAGAACTGTCGTCCCTGGCGTTCTAGGAGGTGTGGGGCGCCAACCCTCATCTTAAAAAGAGTAGGATGCGGCGCTCTTGCAGGTGAGGAGCCCCAAGTCCCTATAGACAGAGTCTGTCCTTTGGGTCTATGGAAGGCGCAGGGCCCCAACCCCTATCCCAAGTGTTCTCAATTTTTTCTTCTTCGTTTTTCATCAATAAACCCTCTAAAATTACATGGTTCTTTTCCCCAAATACTTGGAATCATTAGTAATATCAATACCCAAAGGATTTAACTGAAAATTTCACCCATAAACACAAATCAAATCAACAAGAGACTTCAACAACACAACCATAAGGATTTCAATAAATGTTCAACAATTTTCTTCAAGAATTTGATTTCTTAACACTCAAATAACATAGATTCGCTGAATTTAAACATGATTGGTGTGTGGCTGAACTAAACCAACACCATGTGATCTCACATACCTTTTTAGGGATCACCCCCGACGAATTCCACGCGCAAAGCTTGAGCGTTCTTGGCGATTCTTGATTTCTCTCCTCTTTTCTCTTCTTTTCTCTCTTCTCCAAGACCTAGGATGAATTCTATTTTTCTAAACTGAGTAAAGGTATGGTTTTACCCCAATCAATTCCTAAAAACAAATTAATTTAATTTGGTAAGGAAAATACAACTTTGTTGTTTCCAAATTAAGATTGGGTTTTCCTTAATCCAATAGCCCAACTTCCGAAAGGCATAACTCACTCATCCAAACTCGAAATCGCGCAAATTCGTTGGAAATATTATTCTAAGAGCTTTCCAAACACATCTGGAACTACACCTAACTCATCCTGAGATAGGAGTTATGGTCATTAGGAATTGACCAAAAACTCAATGTTTAACTTATTTGAAATTTCCAGATTTTCTTATTCTTTCAAAAAATAAGTATTTTCAGATTTTAAATTATTTTCTAGTTCTTTCTAGTTGCAAGATGTTACATGTCACTTGTGACACTAAGCATTGTGTCCCGCCTAGGAGGTAGCCTCGGGGCATGACGATTGTTGTCACGAGGAATGACCCTTATAATGCACGAATATGAATTGATCAATATTCAATGAGTATCAACAATGAACACAAATAATAAATTTTCTTAAAGAAAATACACACGAAAGGCAATCCAAATATATTAACTTCCAACTTCTCACGTACTTTATGTTCTCTAGATAGGTCATCTTGTCAGGTGTCCATTTTATATCCTCTCCATTAATAATATATTTTACTTCCTTTCTCACAAACTTCTTTAATGGTTGATGATTTGAAAATGTCAAAAAAATCATTTGTCATATTAAATGATAAATAAGTTTAGAATATAATTGATCAATTACTACTAAATAATAAAAATGCCTATCAAATTAAATCTCTTATATTCATTGGTTTGATGTGAATACACTTAAAGTTTTTTTCCTGAAAACTTTTATCCGTCAACTTATAATTATAGATAAAATTATTAGTTTGAATAGTATATTTATTTTTCCTAAACTAATTGCTAGTCAAACTTCAGTTACTCTAATCCTATCCCCTCTAATCCAACCAACCCAACCCAACCCACCAAACACTTTTTAAAGGAATAATACTAATTAATACATAAGATTTTAACAACTTGATAATTAACAATGGCCTATTAACTCGGTCACTCCCACCCCTCTTTCCCTATCCCCACTATATATGTCCATTCTCCCTAAAAATCAGTATATGTAAACCCACAACATAATTCTCCATTTATGATATCTCATATACTCACTTGATTTTATTTAGTGGAAACAATGAAGAAAATGGGCCAGATCAATCGTCGATGGAATCCTGGAGAGTATAAACTATTGCAGAAGCTAGAAGAGGAACATGGAGCAGAGAACTAGTCATTTATCAGCCAACCGATTCCTAGTAGAACTGGAAAATTGTATAGGGAGCGTTTGTGTAATCATCTTAATCCTCAATTGGATCGTCGAGCTTTTACTTCAGAAGAAGATGATACTATTTTCAAAGCTCATGCCAAATTTGGTAACCAATGGACTATGACAGCATCTTTTGTTACCGGGTCAAACCAATGACTTGATAAAAAAATCAGTGGAACTCCACCCTTAAACGAAAGCACTCTTCCATGTCAGAAGATTTGACATTCGAAAAGCCTCAAATTCCTTTGAAGAGATCATTCAGTGTAGGTATAGATATATATTAAAGAAGCTCATCTGAATGTCATTTGAGCAATTTGGAATTTTCTAGGTTTCCTCAGTTGTGTCTTTATTCGCCTATTGTCCCACCCTGTCAAAATTTACCTCTTTCAACATATTCAACAGTAATTCCTGATCCATTAACATCTTTGAGTTCGTATGGATTTGATTTGAGCAATTTGGGTATATCTAGGTGCCCTTGGTTGAGCCTTTATCAACACATTGCCCTATTAGGTCAAATTTTACCTCTCTCATCAGTTTCACAAGTAATTCCTAATACTTCAACAATTGTGAGTCCGTATGGATATAATATGAGCAATTCAGATTTAGCTAAGTTACCTCAGTTGAATCTTAATACTCCTATTACCCCACTAGGTGAAATTATGTCTCTTTCATCAGTTTCACTAGTATTGCCTGGTGCATCAACAACTTTGAGTCTCTCTTTACCTGGATTCAAAGCTAGCGAGAATTTGAATATGATAAACAAAATCGAGCAAGTAGTTCAACTGACACATGTATCAACATCTGAACCCAATCCATCAAATTTTATGCCCCAAACTTCAATAACTCAAAATAATAATTCTATTCTTAAAAGTATGGAGAAACAGTTGTTGAGCCCAAATATTTTGAAAGTGTTACAAGATATGATACGAAAAGATATCAAAAATTATGTGCCTTAGTTGGAGAATAAAAAGGATTCAATTAACACAGAAGCAATAGTGGATGCAACTCTCAACAACATTGGTATTATCAAAGATTGAGTAAAAGTTGAATAAGGAGGAGAAAAAATGAAGAGATCATAGTTATAGTTTTCCTTAAACTTTAATTATTTTTTTAATAGTATCACATTAGACTATTTTAGGAATGTATTATAAGAGATCAAAACTATGTATGTTCATAAGAAGTGTATGCAAGACCCTATCACCCCCACGTACCCCACCCCACCCCAAAAGATTTAGAAAGATATTAGAAATGATGAATTTTCAATTAACTTTGTTGATGAAATCGGTCATTTTTATATCATTTGAAGTGTTGTTATTAATATAGTTTTTTCTTTGGTCCTTTTATATTTAAATTTAACTATTGAAATAATCAACTATGATATTTGATTAACTAAATTTTAGTTGAGGTGGTATCAAAAAGAAAATTAATCAGTGATACATTAAATTAATAGATGGTATCATTTTTAGTCTTATAGAGTGATAACTATTTTAAAATTAATGATCCTTTTTTTATTTAGAAATAATTTAATTTTAAATTTTTTATCATTATTTTACCATCAAAAAATTATATATAATCATACTATCGTGTTAATACCCAATTAAGTAGAAATAACAATATAAAACAAATCAAATATATCAGATGCCTTATCTTTATAAATAATTAAAAAGAAAATAAATATTAGTTATCACCCAAAAGTAAATAAACTTAGTAGCTCACTAAAACTAATAGTGAAAAGGCTTGTTTTAATAAATGTAATTAAAAAGACGATATTAATTTTTTGTTTTGCTTGTTACTTAATGGTCAAGTTCTATCTCATTTATAGATCAATTGACGAAATCAAAGGTACAAGCAGGGCATCCTAAAGTGTTGTTAACGATTCAATAGCAGACAGGTGAGTGAGACTTATTTTATTCCAATGTTCAATTTGATTATGAAAGGCGTATAGTTAATTTCATTGAGAGATGGTCGACCCAGAATGGACTATACTTTTTCTAACGAAGTCATGTATTTTGAGTTCATATATCAAACAAAAAAGTATCATATGATTTATGCATCATTTATAGGAATAAATCATCAAAGACAGATTATAATTTTCATTGTGCTGTTTTATTTGAATGGCATTTTTAAAGTCATTGGAAAGTATTTTTCCACATACTATAACTTATGAAGCTCGAACATTAAAATTTTTCATTAGTGATATATGTCAAGCATCTTACATAGATTGTGTCAGTGCTAGAATGTCCCATCTTGAGTTCACTTGAAAATGATAAAGGTGCTTCAAAAACATTAAATAAATGCAATGTCTAAAGTAATTTTATTATTGAATATGAAGAATCATTAAAGATCATTCTAACAACGTAACATGTACAAGAGTATGATTGGTTGGATAATTTTAATAATACTGGACACATGAGATCAATAATTTTTAATAATCATGTGTTTAGTGCTAGATGAAAGTGACATCTTGAAGTACTAATCATGTTTTAAATGGATTCAGACATTTAAATACTTAATTACATATTTGTATGATTGATTATTAGAAAAGTGTATTTACTAAGTAGCAGTTGAATAAAGAACAAAATGACTTCAAATGTAACTAATAACGTAAGCCTATTCTTGTTGTTCAATATAGTCCAATTTAACACAATTTTTTGCAATCTACAATGATAAGATTCATAACATATTTGAGAAATTTTTTTCAACGGGGCTAGTAAATGTTCTACTATTCAATTGAGACACAAGTACGTTGTGCTAGTCAAGTATCTCAAATGAAATAAGAATGCATAATTTAAGGAAGGCCTGATTTGATGAGTTCAATACTATAATATATTACATGTAACATGCAGTTGTAAAAAATATTGAATCTATGGGTTTCGTATGTGCACATTATCTACTTATTTTTTCTTCCAATATATGAAGTATGTAAAATTCTTGAGGAATACATATTTAATTAAGAGATAAACAAAAAATGTTAGCAAAAAAAAAATAAGAAATTTGTCAAGTAAGAGCTGTATTATCCATGAAATTTCAGAATCTAACTTTTTCTTTTCTATTTTTTTCATCAAGCTGGAAAGGCAAAGTTGATGTCTGTTTATACTAATAGTGTGATGAAAACCTGTTAATGTTTTAATCATCTTAGCAAATGAAATATAGAGTGTTGTGAATATTTCCAAAGATATATCGAAAAAGCTTCATTTGATTTAGACGGCAATCTACAAAAATTACATAATACCATACTTCAACAATATGATAGAAAAATATAGAAGACATGATATAACATAAAGAAAGTATCGTAAGTATAATACAAGTCTTTGTTTCGTTTTAATTTTCACAATAAGCTAATAAGTTTTCATTTATATTTATAGAAAAAACTAAAGTTATTACATTAGAAGTAAAAAATTATGTTTGAGAACAACCTATATACTCCATATGAAACAACTTCTCTTTTACGAAAAGTCAATCTACAAATTAATTTTCATTTATTTCTTTTTGGCATGAATTTTCTTATGTTATTCATATTTTCTTACAGATGTTGCTTTAGATTTGAATATAAATTAATTGAACGTTTCACTTGTAACCTTGTTAAAAAGTGTTGAGAACACAACAAATTTATTTTGCCAATACTTTCTTACATATGAATAATGTAAAACAAAGTTATGTATAATTGTACTTATATAATGTTTTTCAATCTGATCTTAACATAATACAATGTTTCACAAATAAAATAAAGCAAAAGTAGCCACTTTTGTTCGTTATGTCTAAGTAAATCATTCAACTCGTATTCCTCATATCCAAAATCTTAATTAACTCCGTACTCTTCCAATTTATTCTTTTGCTTACAAAAAAAACATAAAGCAACATAAGCTAACCGTCAAAATTAATAGAATAAATTATATAATCAATTCACCATTATAATTAATAAATACCGAAATATCAAACATATGTACACATGCAAGCATCCTATGTTGGTCCTCAATTGAGTCTTTCCCTTGCTCAAGCACGAATTAGGAGACATGTAAATCCTCTATGTATCGACATAACAAAATTAAACAAATTCAATATTTATTACAATAGTCTTTTTTCACTTGTTATGATAAATTACTTAAAATATTTATTCTACGTTATCGATTAGTACATGTTAAATATCTATCAATCAATTAATTTTATACTATTATGTAAAAAAATGTTTCACTATTAAAATTTAATGCATAGAAATTAACCTATCAACCTCCTTTTTACATGAAGTACTGATAACGTCTATTTAAAAAATGATATAACTCGAGATTAACTTATGGAAAAAAAAGGTGCAAACATTATGGATAGATTGTGTAAAATAAATTTACACGATAACATTGCTTATAATGTGACAAGAAATAATTCTCTATAATGAACATTAACCGCTAAACCTAAAACAATTCATCTTTAATAAATAGAAATTAACCTATAAACCTCCTTTGTACATGAAGTATTGATACCATCTATATATAAACGGATTCAAATTTAGATCATCTTATGGAAAAAAAAAGGTGCAAACACCATAGATAGATAGTGTAAAATTATTTTACATGATAACGTTGCTTATGATGTGATAATAAGTAATTCTATGATAAAAATTAATCTCTAACAAGACAAATTACATAATAACCTAGTATGATAATTCAAATTAGGAAAATTTAATATGTGACAATGATGTATGTTGAATAGTGTATGTTGTTTTAAGGTTTATTAAGAGTATTATATGTTCTGTATATTAAAGGAAAGAGTGAAACTTCAAAATATGTTCATAAAAAATTTATATTTTGTTCGGAATTGTAGATAAGAATAGTTTATCATGTGCTAAAGTGCTCAATCGAAATATGTTATTGTTGGAACTACAATATTCGTTGGGAGTGGAAACTTAGGAACTGCATGTGATGGACCACCATGTCCATCTTTGGGGAAATACCTATTGTAATTTCTTATAATATATTTGTCTAAATTTACTCCTTCTCTGACTCTTTTTCAGTATATATTTTTTACGTTTGGTTGATAATTATTAAAGCTATTTTCATGCAATTACTTTACCATTAATTGTGTAGTAGAAAATTCACTCAACAAGATAGATAAATTAAATTTATATGATGAAACTAATTTATAGTTACTTAGAAGAAATAATTGATAAAATTTCTTTGTTTTGGTAATCAAAAATATTTATCAAGTGATATAGCTTTTGATTAAAATATATTTTCGATTAACTATTTTCTAATATAAACCTTAAGTAAAAATTAAAGATCGATGTGCAACACATGTGTGTTCACGCGCATGCACACATATGCCTGTGTGTGTGCGTGCATGTGCGTGAGTGTGTATGTGTTTTTTTTGTATGCAGATCCATCAAAATGTCATAACATATATTATTTGAACACAGTCGTAAATACAGCAAGCACATAACTAAAAAATTTAAAGATCCAGCTCATCGAATTTGAATTTTAGATCTGTCTCTACTTTTATTGTTAAACTACTCTAGGTTTCAAATTGGATCAATAAGTTCAATCATAGGCTTTATTAAAGAAACATCTTCACTTGCCTATTTGGATTAATTAATCCAATGGATCAGATTAGGACTGCCAAAGGTTGAAAACATAATTAAGTAAATATATAGTTATATATTCTCTCTAACACTTTAAGCTTTTAGATGTGATGATCACACACAAAAGTTTACATTCCAGTTTTGTTGCTTATCATATAAAAAATCTTTTTCTTGATACATAAGAAAAATAATTGGTACTCCACATGTGTGGGACATGTTAAAAATGTAATTAACTGAACAAAAGTGTATGCTCTCCGTGTATGATATATGGACTTCTAAATTTTAATTGACAATTTAGGAGTTAAACTGTGTGAAATGTGAAGATCTTGAAATACATAATATCAAGTTCTTTACATTTTTCAAGATATCCAAGTCAAGATTTATTGTTTATGATTAAATTTTTTCTATTTATGATGAATTTAATTTATTTTATAAAAGGAATATTTGTTGGAAAATTTTTGTATTTTATTCATGTCTTCGTAGAAAACAACAAAAAGCAAAGTTACACCTCCACGGGCAAAGCCCAAACCTAACTAGCCCATTACCAAAAACTAAACAAATTATCAAAAAAGGAAATGAATAAACCCAGGCCCAAACCAAACCGGATAGCAAAGTATATCTATTATAGGGTAGGGTTTCATAATTAATTAGATCTCATTAACAAATCTTTGTCACTTCGCCGCTTTCTCCTCTCTTCCTTTGATTTTATTTCTTCACCTCAGAATGCTGCCTCCTTGGACAAATCCATCCCTCTGCCTTCTATTTCTATGGAAAGAATCAGCTAACAAGAGTAAGTATCGTGGTTTCTGAATTTTTCCTCCTTGCTTGCTACCGACTTCATAGATTCTTTGTTGTTGCGTTCTCAGGTTCCAGGGGCTGTTCTTTTTTTTTTTTTTTTTTACTATTGTATCTTTTCTAAAGGAGAAAAACACTCTTCACTTGGTAAGTCTTCTCACTTATTTTTCTCCTTATCCTTTTCCTCTGGTGTCGTCTATTTATCTTTCTACAGGTGGTCATGGGAAAAAGTTCATGGGAAGCTCTGCTCTGCTACCCTTTACTAGTGTTGATGGCTTCCTCTAGGTTTAATAGTTCAATTCTTGACTCCATATTACCTATTTTTTTGAGTCCTTTTTAGTGTCTTAAATAGCATTTCCCCTATTGTTTTTGCATCCAAGGTTTGTAAATATTCTTCTTCTGGAAAAACTTATGTTGTAGCCTTTCCTTACCCCCTATCCCCTTAAAGGTAATACTCTTAAGTACGGGAATAGGAGTTCGTAGTTGTTGATGATTCTCCTCCCTTTAGTCTCCAAGCTATTTAAACTTGTGAATGTGCAACTTACTCTCGATCAATAGCTATGTTTTCCAAATGATCTGCTAATTTATTTTCTTCTCTTAGAATGTGTTGAAAAATAATTTGTTTCTGCTTTAAACTTCATCGTATTTCCGTCACAATTGCTTCAATTATCCATGGACATGAAAGCTTCCCATCTAGTACCTTGTACATTAGCATTGTCTCAGTCTGAATGATATGTTTTCTATGTTGTGACTGCTTGGAATGCTGGCATGCTCTTTAGTATGGCTTTAGCTTCTGCGACTATATTGGTAGTATTTTCTATTCTTGCTCCTTCTATATATTCAATATCTCCCTTATCATTCCTTCAACAAAAGGCATAAAAATTGTACCCGAATTTCCCCGGAATGCTTCATTACATTATATTTCGCCCAACCATTCGGTGGGAATCCCCATAAGACTATGTTCACCTTCAATATAGGTCTGTAACTTGTCCATTTTATTAACATATAGACCAATTAACAGGAAAATACCTATGAGGTTGTGTTAGTCTTGTCAGCATATACATGTTCCTAGTGACATTGTGAATGATTCATGTTACTGATATCTTCTTCCCTTCATGCTTTATCATGTTTCTTTTTCTCCATAATTCTCATATTAAAAAGTTGGATAGAGCCATGTATAAAAGTATCATGTCTCCAAATATTTTATTTAAGGGAAAAAGGATAGATTTACCCCAGAATTTTGATAAATGGTACATATGTGCCCTCCATTATACATTGCGTCAACGTAAGCCCTTGTCGTCCAATTATAGGACAATACATACCCCTCTCACAAACGGCCGCCTCATATTGTATACATATCTTAATCCTAATAAACTACCCGTTTGACCTTTCTTTTTAACCCATAAACTAACAACCCGTCCCATAAACTCAATACCCACCCAATTCCCTATAAGATATATCCTAATTAAAAGACACAAATCTCCATTGGAGAACAACTTCAATTTGGTCTGTGACAATTCGTTGGGTGTGTTAAATCAAGGTTGGAATGGGATGGTGAATAATGGGTTTCATCATACAGTCCATGTGAGTGAATTAAATGCTGCACTATCAGTTTGTACTTAATTCACAAAACTTTTGAACTATGCAAAACTCAATCTTGCTTACCATAAATACACAAGTTAATCTTAAGAAAAAAGAAAGGAAACAAAAAATAAATAAATGAAAGCTAAATGCTGAGGATTGTAAATGGCTAAAACATGTTAAATTCATAACTGAAATTCACGAGAATTTTTTGTAAAAAGAATTTCATACCCCATGGAACTATACCCACCAGCTACCTGAGGTATCTAGAGCAGATTGGGAGAAGAAAACTGAGTTCATAAATTCATCCCCATTTGGATTTGTGAACCAAGATGAAAAATTTACGAATTTAACATTTTTATTCATTTACAATCATCAACATTTATCTTCCATATTTATTTGTTATCTCCTTTCCTCTTAAGATTAAATTCTGTATATATGGTAAGGAAGATTGAGTTTTGCATAGTTCAAAAGGTTTGTGAATTAAAAACAAACTGAATGTACAACATTTAATTTACTCACATGGACGATATGATGAAACCCAGTATTCATCATCCTATTCCCACCTTGATTTAACACACCAGCGAAATGGCATAGCCCAAATTTAAGTTGTTCTCCCATGGATATTTGGGTCTTTTAATTAGGATATATCTTAGAGGGAATCGGGTGGGTATTGGGTTTATGGGGCGGGGTGTTAGCTTATGGGTTAAAAAGAAAGGTCAAATAGGTAGTTGATTAGGATTAAGACACGTGTACAATATGAGGGTTCCGTTAGTCAGAGGGAATGTATGTACCTATAATTCGACGTCAGAGGCTTAGGTGGACGCAAAGTATAACGGAGGGCATATACGTATCATTTATCAAAGTTCGGGGGTAAATCCGTCCTTTTTCCTTTATTTAGTCTGGTGGATTGGATTTCTATCACCAATTATTGAAAATATAATTAAGTAGATCATTTTTTATTCTCTCTAATGCATTAAGCTTTAAGATAAGATGATCACACGCAAATGTCATGCATTCTAAATTTAACACTAGATATATTTGAAGAAAATTCCACGGCATAGAAAAAAGGATATAATTGAGTAAATTGAAGTATACGCCCTCTAAATATTATATATGTACATGTGATTGAGAATTTAGGAGTTAAACCATGGAACATGTGACAATCTTGAAATACATCATGATAAGTTTTTTCACTATTTCAAGATATCAAAGTCTGGCTTATTATTTTTTTTCCATTAATGAAGAATTAAATTTAGTTCTTCAGATGAATAAAAGTATAACATTTTGAGATTACTTTTGATTTTTAAAAGGTGGGAATGAAAAATTCAACGATTGTGTATTTTTTAAACAGTTGTAACTTTTTTGAAGGGTTGTGACTTTTCTGAAGAGTTGCGAGTTTTCTCAAAGGTTGTGACATTTTCGAGGGGTTGTTACATTTTTGAATGATTGTGAGTTTTCGAAAAGATTGTGACCTTTCTAGTAAGGCATTATAAGTACATGTTCATACTACCCTTTGATATCTATAAGTAGAAGGTTTCCTTTCATTTTTTACATTACGGATTTCGAGAACCTCTTTTTATTTTGCATAAACAAGTTTTAGTATACTGTACTCCCGTTGAGTGATTCACTAATATTGTGGTTTAAGGTACCAATATATCAGGGAGTAAGATCGTTCTATCTTGGGAGAATATATTTTATTAACCTCGAGTACTTGAGGATTTTTTTTCTTAAGGACGCATTGTGTAATCAGAACGCTGGAGTTTCTTCTTTTCAATATTGTTTCTGGTTTGTTGCACATTATATTTCTTTACTAGTGTTAACTTTCTGGTTTTGAAAATAAATTTTAACACATTTCTTTCCAGAGAAGTCACAATTCTTCAAAATAGTCACAACCCTTCATTTTCCGTTCACACCTTTTAAAACCAAACAATAATTTCATAATGTTATACTTTTATGCCTCATAAAAACTAAATTTAATTCTTCATTAATGGTAAAAAATGATCATAAACGTTAAGGTTTGACTTTCATATCTCAGAATATTAAAAGAAATGATTATGATGTATTTCAAGATGTTCACATTTTGCATGGTTTAACTCCTAAATTATCAATCACATGTACATTTATCATATCAGAGCGTATACTTTAATTTACTCAATTATATCTTTTTTTCTTTTTCAAGTATGTGGGATTTTCTTCTGATATATCTGGTGGCGAAATTTGATTACATGATCTCTATTTCTGATCATCTCATTATCTAAGAATTTAATCCTTTAGAGAAAATATACAATTATTTACTTAATTATGTTTTAAATATTCAGATATGGAAATACAATCTATGAGATCATTAATTAAACCAAATAGGCAACGGGATACAACTTTCCGTTATTAAAGCCTATGATTAAAATCTCACTAAGAAAATTTGCAAACTAGCATTGTTTGACACAATAAGCACAAAAAGATCTAGAATTTAAATTTTATGAGTTTGATCTTTAAATTTCTTAGAGTTGAACTCGATACACTTCAAAATTATGTGTTCATTAATTCTTTTTGACATTTTGATGGACTCATACACAAAACACATTAATACATGTAGGCTGGATGAGCACATGATTGATGTCTACATCCACCACTAGTTTGAAGTACATAGGATCTAACTAGCGAGCACAATAAGAGAAACTTAGCCTAGAGGGGACTTGGGAGGGGCAAGATTGGCGCACGAGGCAAGGAATGACCCTTTTGGATTGGAGGTTTAACAACATATATCCAAGAGTGGGAGATGATTGAACTTCATAGATTATTTGCTTAACTTCACAAGTAGTTTGAGCCAATCGACAAATCTAAGGATGAAGGGAGGAGTTTTCGATGACGCCATAATCGACCAGCTATTGTTGTGTAAAAAATAATGAGGATTTTTTGGAGGTAAAACTAAAAGGTCAGAGAATGAGTAAGGTTCAATGCATGTTGTAAACAATGCAATTATATCTTCCTAAGAGAGTTCAAAATCCTTTGCCACTCAACTGTACAACATCTTTCGTGCTTAGGCCCCTTCTTCTCCTACCTATTGAATTATTCCATGGCTTGCCTGATTAAGTATCAAAACCTACCTCTTTAGTAGGTGATTCACTACTAAAGCAAAGGAAATGCTAGATCAATAAAAGGAGATACTATGAGTCCCTCTACCCAATGTTATAATCTATGCGTCAACCAGTGATCACAGGAGCAGGTCCCTTAACAATATTTAAGTGCGGAAAAGAAATAGTACAATGTAAATTAGGAACAATATTTCACGTGGAAACCTCCTTACTCAAGGGAGTAAAAACACGACTTGTCACACGAGATTTTCAATTGTTTTCACTTATCTAAAGCAAAAGTAATTATAGGTTACAACCACAACAGTGAGACCAGACTCTTAGTCCCACACGAAGTAATACTCCTATTACTTACTGAAAAAATGCACTGCATCCATTTCCCACTATCTCGTAACAAGAAACTACTAGAAAAGAGGTTAAAATATGAAAATATTTATTTTGGAAAGAATAAGAAAAGTCAGGAAATATTTCTAAGTTAAGAAAGTGGGTTTTTGTTATTTTCAAATAGCCATAAATTATAGATCAGGGTGAGTTATAGGTGCTTCTAGATATGGCTGGAAAGATCTTGCAATAATCTTTCCAACGCCGCCGAGTTTGCGCGATTTCGATATCGTCTGAGTAAGTTATGCCTTTCGGGAGATGGGTTGTTGGATTAAGGAAAGTCCCAATTTAGATTTAGGGAAGGGCAAACTAGTCTTTTCACCAATTAATTTACTTTTTAGTTTTAGGGATTTATTTAGGGATAAAAACAAGTCTTAGTTCAGTTTGGAAAAGTTAGAATTACGCTTAGGGCTTTGAGAAGAGAGAAAAGACGAAAAAAGGGAGAAAAGTAAAGAATTCGACAAGAACGTCAAGCATTGCGAGTGAAATTCATCGGGGGTGATCCTTATCAACTTATGTGACAGCATTTAGTGTTGGGCTACTTCACCAACACACCAAACTTGTTTCAATCTATTGATATTTGAGTTGGTTGAATTATAAAAATTGAAGTTCTTGAAGAACATTATTGAATTCTTGGTGGTTGAGTTGGTGCATGCCTAGTGTTGAGTTGATTCATGATTCTGGGTTGTTTTTCGAGTTAAATCTATTGGTTATTAAGGGTACTATTGATCCTAAGTTTTTGGGGAAATAATCGAGGAAGTTTAGAGATGAAAAACGGAGGAGCAAATTTCTGAACGCATGTCCGTAGGGCCTTGAGGTGCCACCCCTCCCATAGACCCACATGAAAATCACTGTCCGTAGGTCCTTGGGGTGCCGTTCCAGCCATAGCGCCCCAACTTGGCCTCTGATGTTTGCGACCTGGCGCATCATGCCTCTTAGAGGACAAGGACTCCACTTCACCCCATTCTTTCCCCACCTTTTCGTACTAGTTCCTAAGTGATGTACCAATGTTTCTTAGTTGATCCCAACACTCTAACGTACATCTAAACAGCATGAAATCGTCCATAAACATGAGATCATAGACCTTGAATTTATAATCCAATTCAAGGAAAGTTAAGATCAAAGTCAATGAAGTTAATAGTCAAGTCTAAAAGTTAAGGAGAAAGTCAAGGTAAAGTTCTTAAGAGTTATCAAGGGTCTTTAACAACGTTTAAACTTTGTTTTAAGACTCAAGTTTCAAGCTAAGTAAAGAGTAAATAGTACAAAGTAAAGAGTAAAGTTGAAGTTCATTTATTCAAATGAATATGGGGACTAAGTGTTTCCTAAAGAGAGTTAAAATGTTTTGGCATTTAAATAATAACGGAAACTGAGATTTCCAAAGTGACTTCGAGCTAGTTTTCATAATAGAGTTATAGCTTCATAAAATGAAGCTTGTACGGAAACTAATATTTACAAGATAGCCTTTGAGCTATGTTTTAAGAACTAATCTCAAATCACAAAATAAGTATATATAAAAACATAAGATCAACTATATTTTGGGAGTAGTATTGAGCACGGATTTGGCGATGAGCATGAGTTCATATAACTCACATCTCCATAAAACCATGTAGACACCATGGGTAGAAAAGGGTACCCTTTTCACAGTAGACTAGTGGATGCATTAGGCAATTCAGGTCTTATACCTTTGACCGGGTATAGAATGCGCTGGCAGCGTGAGGTAGATCCATGTATCATCACTATAGATCTTAAGTGATGGTTGTCGGTTAGAGAAACTCCCATAAAAGTTTAATATATTTATATATATGCATAAGTTTATTTGTATTCTTACATACATCTCACAATTAATTGTATTCTTGTATACATTCAGAGTTTACAACATGTTTTCAAATAACTTTTCTTTATATTGCACTTGCTTTTAAATTGCTTATATTGAAATGAGTTAGTAATATTGATTTATGTTATTAATGAGTTGAGCAGATGCAAGGTAAGTGTTTCTTCTTACTCTCTTCAAGCTTAAGTTGTTTTAGCATTCAAACTCACATACTCGTATATTCAATGTACTGATGCCAGTTGGCCTACATCGTATCTTGATGTAAACTCAGGTAAATAGGATCAGAATTTGGTGTACCATTGATCGAGTGAGCAGCTCAGAGTCAGTTGGCGAGCCTCTCTTCATTACAAAGGAAATCTTTATCATATATTTATTGTTTTTGGTTTAGGATGATTAGGGGTCATGTCCCAACATCCCTCTTTATTTTAGAGCTTTCATAGACATATAATGTTTGTTCTTTAGTCTTTTATTTTACTTGTAAACGATTAAGACTTGAATTGCCATTTTTGCTAAGTATTACTTTTTAAAGTTATTTCTTGAGTTATCTCTTGGGTTTAAGTCTTTTGATGAGTAAGTAAGACAGACCAAGAGTCCGCTCGAGACCAGGAGTGGTCTTCGAGTTCCAATCCCGCCCAGGGCGCAGGCTTGGGGCATGACAAATTAGGTATTAGAGCATACAGTTCAACAGTCCTAGGGAGTATATAAAGTCGTGTCTGTAAAATCATAGTTATCAGTGTAAAGCGCGTCACATCTATAATTAAGATGCTGCAACATCTAAGATTTTGCTTCACTTCTTTCACACTGTTTTTGTGCATTAGAGTTTATCGCTAAAATTTTCTCTCCAGTTCGTGCTTGCGCATGTTTCAGATAGCCATCATCCATGAAGAGCAGTCTAAGGTCGTCCCTCTACGATAAATGTTAAGACGCATGGGCAAGGGGTATCTAATGCACCAAATGTGCAACCTAAAGGTAAGGTCACTAATGCTGAATTCCGTGAGGCAATCTAGATGCGGAGCCTAGTGGTAACTAATTAAGTTGGACAGCAAAGAGTAGTTAGGAAAGAAGAGTCTTACACTTTGAGGATTCATGAATTCTTGAGAATGAATCCTCCATGTTTCACTAGTTCAAGCACTACTAAGGATCCGAAGAATTTCAGTGAGGAACTTAAGAAGGTGTTTGATGTCATGCATGTTACAGATGCTGGGAGAGTTGAGATAGCAACATATAAACTTAAAAATGTTGCTAGAAGCTGATATGATCAGTGGAAGGAGGGTAGATATGAGGATACACCATATCCGAGTTTGGCCTATTTTGGAGAAGATTTCTTGGGGCATTTCTTTCCTCGGTAATTGAAAGAGGATAAGGTACAAGAGTTTCTTACACTCAAATAGGATTCCCTCAGTTTGCACGAGTATGGGTTGAAGTTCACCTAGTTGTCCCGCTATGATCCTGAAATGCTTAAAGACCTGAGGGGTATGATGAGTTTGATTGTTGCTGGATTGGGTCTTTTTTAGGAAAAGAGGGTCGGGCAGTAAGGCTTATTGGGTACATGGACATTTCGAGGTTGATGATCTATGTGTAGCAGGTAGAAGAGGAAAAGCTAAGAGACATAGAAGAGTTCACGAATGAGAGATCTAAGACAGGGAATGAGTCTTGGCATCAAAAGTGTAATGCCAACTGATCATCCTTCCAACAGAAATAGAAGGGTCTTGCTCCATCATCTTCTAGTGTACCTGCACCGAAGAATAAGGGTAAGTACAATGGTCGAGTTCCAGAGTTAAACCTGCCTATTCAAAGGGTAGTGTGGTGCAAGAAAGTAGCAAGCCTTCTACTTGCGCCAAGTGAGGTAGAAACCACTCCGGTGTTTGTCGTTAGGGCTCTGCCGGTTTTTTCAAGTGTGCTCAGACCACGCATTTCATGAAAGAGTGTCCATAGAATAAGCACGAAAATGGTAGTGGGGGCAATAGAGCCCAGTCTTCTTCAGTTCTTGTACTAGACAGGGCTGCACCTAGAGGAGCTACTTTCAGAAATGGCGAAGGAACAAATCGCTTGTATGCTCTCTATAATCGCCAAGAGTATGAGAATTCTCTAGATGTTGTCACTAGTATGAATCAAGTCTTTGACTTTATTGTTTATGCTTTGCTAGACCCAGGAGTGAGTTTATCTTCTGTAACTCTATATGTTGCTATGAACTTTGATATTATTCCAAAGCAACTTAGTGAACCATTGAGTGTTTCTACACCTGTTGGTGAATCCATTCTAGCAGAGAGGGTCTATCATGATTGTCTCATTTCCGTTAATCATAATAGTACCATGGCCGATTTAATTGAGTTAAACATGGTAGACTTTGATGTCATCCTTGGTATGGACTGACTTCATGCCTGTTTTGACTTAGTTAATTGTAGAACTCGAGTAGTCAAATTAAGTTTCCAAATGAGCTAGTCTTAGAGTGGAAAAATAGTTCAGCAGTGCCTAAGGGTAATTTCATTTCGTATCTTAAGGCAAGGAAGTTTGTTTCTAAGGGGTGTGTTTATCACTTATTCCGAGTTAATGACTCATGTGTTAAGGTACCTCCTATTCAGTCATATCCTGTAGTAAGAGAGGTTCCAGAAGTATTTCTTCATGATCTACCCGGAGTCCCTCCTAAGAGAAAAATAGACTTTGACATAGACATCATTCCACATACTCGACCTATCTCTATACCGTCATATAGAATGACACCAGAAAAGTTGAAAGAGATGAAAGAACAATTGAAAGATCTGTTGGATAAGGGTTTCATTCGATTAAGTGTCTCACCTTGGGGCTCTCCGGTCTTATTTGTGAGAAAGAAAGATGGTTCCCTTAGGATGTGTACAGATTACTGCCAATTGAACAAGGTTACCATCAAGAAGAAATATCCTCTTTCAAGGATTGATAATCTTTTCGACCAGCTTTAGGGTGCTTCCTCCTTTGCAAAAATTGATATCATGTCACGCTACAATTAGTTGAAAGTTAGGGAATTTGATATTTCAAAGACAACTTTTAGAACCAGATATGGGCATTATGAATTTTTGGTCATGTCCTATGAGTTGACCAATGCACCTGCAACAATCATGGATCTTATGAATAGACTCTTCAAACCTTATATAGATATGCTTGTTATCATCTTCATTGATGACATACTAATCTACTCAAGGAATGAAGAAGATCATGCTAGTCACCTCAGGATAGTCCTTCATACTTTAAAAGATAAGGAGTTATATTCCAGGTTCTCAAACTGTGAGTTTTAGCTTAAGTCTATGACATTCTTGGGCCACATAGTTTCCGGTGATGGAAATAGAGTGGATACCCAAAAGATAAACAGTTCAGAGTTGGCCTAGACCCACGTCTCTAATAGATATTAGGAGCTTATTGGGTTTGGCTAGCTACTTTAGAAGGTTTTTTGAGGGGTTTTCGTCTATCTCATTTCCTCTGACGAAGTTGACTCAGAAGATAGTTACGTTTCAATAGTGTGAAACTTTTGAGAAAAGCTTTCACAAATTGAAAAAGAGGTTGACTAATACCCGGTTTTGACCTTACCAGAGCGTACTCAAGGTTTTGTGGAGTACTGTGATGCATAAAGAGTTGGTTTGGGTTGTGATCTAATGTAGAATGGAAAAGTTATAGCTTATGCCTCCAGATAGTTGAAAAGTCATGATAAAAATTATCCAACCCATGACTTAGACTTGGCTACTATAGTTTTTTCCTTTAAAATATGGAATCACTAATTTTATGGTGTTCATGCTGATATATTCACTTATCACAAGAGCTTATAATATGTGTTCATCCTGAAAAAGCTCAATCTCAAACAGAGGATGTGGTTAGAATTGCTCAAGGATTATGACATGAGCATTCATTACCACCCAGGAAAGGCTAATGTTGTTGCTGATGCCTTAAGCAGGTTGTGTATGGCTAGTACCACTCATCTTGAAGAAGAGAAGAAAGAACTAGCCAAAGATGTACATAGACTTGCACGCATGAGAGTCAGACTTATGGATTCCACAAAAGGAGGAATAGTGGTGACAAACGGGGCTGAATCATCACTAGTGTCAGAGGTAAAAGAAAAACAAGACCAATACCCTATTTTGCCCTATTTAAAGGCAAATGTTCATAAGCAAAGAGTATCATCTTTTGAACAAGGGGGAGATGGTGTGTTCAAGTATCAGGGTAGGTTGTGTGTGCCAATGGTGGATGGGATACACGAGAGGATTATGGAGGAAGCACATAGCTCCAGATATTCCATCATCCAGTTCCACAAAGATGTATCGTGATTTGATAGAGGTATATTAGTGGAATATTGTGAAGAAGAGTATTGGTGAATGTGGTACCAAGTGTTCGAATTGCCAACAAGTCAAAGTAGAGCACCAAAGGCCTGGAGGTGTGGCTTAGAATATAGAACTTGCAGAATGGAAGTTGGATATGATTACTATGAACTTCATCACAGGGTTACCAAGGTCTCGCAGGCTGCATGATTCAATTTGGGTGGTTGTCGATAGAATGAAAACATTACCCCGCTTTTTTCCGGTAAAGACTACATATTTGGTAGAGGATTATGCAAAGTTATACACTTAGGAAGTGGTGAGACTTCATGGGAGTCCCAATCTCGATTATTTTGGATAAAAGTGCATAATTTACTGCACAGTTTTGGAAATCTTTCCAGAAAGGTTTGGGTTCAACGATGAACTCGAGTAGTGATTTTGATACTCAGATGAATTGGCTAGCGGAGCGCACAATTCAGACCTTAGAAGACAGGTTGAGGGCTTGTGTGACTGATTTCAAGGGGAATCAGGATGGCCACCTACCTCTTATTGAATTCGCTTACAACAACAGTTATCATTCGAGCATCCAAATGACTCCATACTAAGCTCTTTAGGGAAGAAGATGTAGATCTCCTATTGGGTTGTTCTAAGTTGGTGAAGCAGGGTTGATATGAACAGATCTAGTTCACCAAGCTATGGAGAAGGTGAAGGTGATTCAAGAGAGACTAAAAACGGCACAGAGTCGTCAAAAATCCTACGCAAATGTTAGGAGAACGCCGTTATAGTTTGATGTAGATGATTGGGTATAACTGAAAGGTTGACCAATGAAGGGTGTTATGATGTTTGGTAAGAAGGGAAAATTTAGTCCTAGGTATATTGGACCTTATAGAATATCCAATAGAATTGGCAATATAGCTAATGAGTTGGAGCTACCATAAGCGTTAAAAGCGGTTAATACGGTATTTCATATCTCCATGTTGAAGAAGTGCATGAGTGATCCTTCATTGATAATTCCCACTGAGAATGTTGTGATCAAAGATAACTTGTCTTATGAGGAGATTCTATTTCAGATTCTAGATCGTCAAGTTCGCAAGGTGAGAACAAAAGAGGTATCCTCGGCCAAGGTCCTTTGGAGGAAACAATTTATTGAATAAGCTACTTGGGAAGTTGAGGAGGACATTAAAAAGAGATATCTGTATCTCTTTGAATCCAGAGAAAGTGCAGACCAAGGTACTAATTTTCTTCTTAGTAATCTTTAAATCTTGAGTAAACATGTTGTTTGGTTGTATTTTCTTATGGGTGTTTGAACTTAATGTTCCTACCCTAAGTCTAGTAAGAGTAACTTCATTTGAGGACGAATATTCCAAGGTGGAGATATTGTAACAGCTAGCAACTAGAAACGACTAGAAAAGGGGTTCAAATATGAAAATATTTATTTTGGAAAGAGCAAGAAAAATCTAGAGAATGTTTCTAAGTTAAGAAAATGAGTTCTGGTCATTTTTTAATGTCCATAACTTCTAGATCAGGATGAGTTAGAGATTCTTCTGGATATGGGTGGAAAGTTCTTGGAATAATCTTTCCAACGTCGCCGAGTTTTTTTGTGATTTTGATATGGTATGAGTGAGTTATGCCTTTCTGAAGTTGGGCTGCTGGTTGAGGAAAGTCCCAATCCAGATTTAGGGAAGGTCAAACTAGTCTTTTTACCAATTAATTTCCTATTTCCTTTAGGGGTTTATTCGGGGTGAAAACGAGTCTTAGATCAGTTAGGAAAAGTTAGAATTACGCTTAGGGAGAAAAGTCAAGAATTCACCATGAACGTCAAGCTTTGCAGATGGAATTTATTGAGGGTAGTCCCTATCAAGTTATGTGACAGCATTTAGTGTTGGGATAGTTCACTCACACAAAATTGTTTCAATCTATTGATCTTCAAGTTGCTTGAATGATACAAAGTGAAGTTCTTGAATAACATTGTTGAATTCTTGTTGATTGAGTTGTTGAATGCCTAGTGTTGATTTGATTCGTGTTTTCGGGTAGTTTTTCGAGTTAAGTCTTTTGGGTATTGAGGGTACTAATGATCCTAATTGTTTGGGGAAAGAACCAAGGAAGTTTAGAGGGTTTAGAGATGAAAATTGTAGGAGAAAAGTCGAGAACGCCTGTCCATAGGGCCTTGGGGCGCCGCACCTCCCATATCCCCACATGTCAATCTCTGTCCATAGGGCCCTGGGGCACCGCACTAGCCAGAGCACCTCAACCTGGACTGTGAAGTTTGGGGCGCCAAGGACGCCAGTTCACCCCATTCGTTCCCCGTCTTTTCGTACTAGTTCCTAAGTGGTGTACCCATGTTTCTTAGTTGATTCCAACACTCTAAGGTATATCTAAACATCATGAAATATCCATAAACATTAGATTTTAGACCTTTAATCCATAATCCAATTCAAGGTAAGTTAATATCAAAATCAATGAAGTTAAGGTAAAGTTTAGATATTAAGAAGAAAGTCAAGGTAAAGTTTTTAAGAGTTCTCAAGGGTATTTAACAACGTTTTGACTTTCTTTTAAGACTCAAGTTTAAACCTAAGTAAAGAGTAAAGAGTAAAAAGTAAAGTTGAAGTTCATTTCTCTAAAAGTATATGGGGACTAAGTATAAATAAGAATGGAAACTGAGATTTCCAAGGAGCCTTAGGGCTAGTTTTCAGAACAGAGTAATAGCTTTATAAAATGAAGCAATCAGGGAAACTATGATTTCCAAGATAGCCTTTGAGCTATGTTTTGAGCAGTAATCTCTAATCATAGAAGAAGTATGTTTTAAAAAAATAAGAGCCAGTATATTTTGGAAGTAGTATTGAGCACCGAATTGAGGACGAGCATGAGTTTAGATAACTCACATCTCCATAAAACCATGTAGCCACCATAGAAAGGGTTATAATTTTAGATGAACCCTTTTCACAGTAGACTAGTGGATTCATTAGGCAGTTCAAGTCTTATACCTTTTGTCGGGTATAGGAAGCGCTGGTAGCGTGAGGAAGATAGTTGTATCATCATTATAGCTCTTAAGTGATGGTTGCCGGTTAAAGAAAATCCAATAGAATTTAAATGTGTGTCTATATATATATATATATATATATATATATATCATCTCACAGTCAATTGTATCTTTTTATACATTCAGAGTTTATAGCATGTTTTCAAAAAACTTTTGTTTATATTGCACTTGCTTCAAAATTAATTTACATTGAAATGAGTTAGTTATATTGAGTTATATTATTCACGTGTTCAACAGAGCCAAGGTTAGTGTTCGTTCTTACTCTCTTGAAGCTTAAGTTGTTTTAGCATTCCAACTCGCACACTCGTACATTCAATGTACTGATGTCATGTGTCCTGCATCGTATCATGATGCATACATAGGTCACTAGGATCAACAATCGGCGTACCATTGATCCAATGAGCATCTTAGAGTCAGTTAGTGAGCCTCCCTTCATTCTGAAGGACATCTTTATCATACATTTATTGTTTTTTGTTTTCAGTTGTTAGGATTATTGGGGGTCTTGTCCCAATATCCTTCGTTATTTTAGATGGTTCATAGACAGATAATATTAGTTTCTTTAGTCTTTTCATTTCACTTGTAAACGATTAAGACTTGAATTGCCATTTTGGCTAAGTATTACTTTTTAAGTTAATTCTTGAGTTATCTCTTATGTTTAAGTCTTCAGCTGAGTATGTAAGCCAAGGGAAAGGTCCGCTCGAGGCCAGCAGTGGTCTTCGAGTTTCAGTCCCGCCCAGGGTGTAGGCTCGCGGCGTGACACTATCACTAATAAATAAAGACTTCAAATTGTAAGACAAAAAGTTAACTCTAAAAATGTTCTTACCCTCAATGCGGACAAGAGTTTGAAATGTTTCTTATAAGAGTGAAACGAATCCTACAAGTTTAGCGTACATTTCAATCATTCAAGAACAATATCACACACATATAACACTTCTTTAGTTGATGAGGTCCCTTGTTGTGTGTGTTATTGTTGAAGATGGTCTTCTCATTGTAAGCTTATGAAGTTCAGAAATTCAAATCTTTGTTTGCCAATTCTTGAGTTTGTGTCTGGTGAGTAGAGACTATATCATATGGACAAAAACATCTTGGGACGACACCATTACCTGAGAGTCTGCTTTTCTGAAAAGTTGTGCATCAACGATGTTCGTACTGACAACTTTTAGAAAGTTGTCTTTTAACGTTTTCATGTACGCAGTCTTTCTAGGACTAGGGCCCTTGCAGTGTTTTCTTTTTGAGTTCTTGAAAAGACTTGCTAGATCTCTCTCTTTTTGAATGAATAATGTTGTTTGTTTATTATTGTATATATCAGTCAACAACAAGAGTTTTGACCACGAAAACAAACAACCTCGTTCGCCCTTCCTGTAGGTGAAGTATGCTGCAAATTTCACCAACCAATTTAACACACAACTTTATAACTATACACCATTTTGAATCTAGACGAGAGCACTCTACTAAGGTTCAAGTCCCTGCATTTGTGAGGATCATCAAAACACCTAGAATACAACATTTTACCCTTTTTGATGATTACACATAAATATTCTTCATGTTGAGTTTATTCATTCATTTCCACTGTCATTAGTCCCAATAACAAGGATCTGGTCCCTTATTAGATACCTAAGTTTGTTAAATCATCAAAACTTAACATCAACTCTAAAATAACACCCCACACGTTTAACCAACTTGCATGGTTCATCGATTCACCAACTACAACAAAAGAGAAATACAAAAAACAACAACCAATAGCAGAACACAAAGTAGTATGACCTGTAAAATCCTAAACACAATTGATACTTCAAATACGAAAGGAAGAAAAAGTTGTTCATTTTCCAAACAAAAAAGATTGGGAGGATGTCAAAGCTGAGGACAACATTACTACAACAATGATAAAGCAGAGAGACCTGATCGTGTATGGGTGTCGCATCTTGATGAACAATTTCATGATAACAAATAATTGAAATTATTTCCAATCAGAGCTAGAAATGGAGGAGTTCTTTAGCAAAAATCTCGAATTAGATTTCCACTCGGACTCCATTTGTTCAGATTCAACATTCATATTTAGTAGGGACTCAGAGATACTGAAAGCAGAAATAATTAAACCTAACCCTTATCATTTCCAAAAGTATACTTTGTAGAGAGACATATTTGTATGTTCATGGGATTTGGATTGGACCGCAGTAGCTTTAACTCAAACCTTCACATGAGTAAATAGAAAGTACCATGATAGAACTCCAAACTCGAAATTATACGCTTAAAATCCTAATATCCTCCAAATGTGGATGTACAACATCGGTTATAAATTTAGTCGAACCTATACCATAACTTTTTGCTGATGAACTGATATGTTTAGCTTTTGTAGAAGCATGCCCTTCACATCCTTGACCAACTCATGCCTGTGCACGTCTAGTGTAATACTTCCACCACTCGTCTTAATTAAGATCTGTATTGTTTTACTCTTTACTTTTAAGCCGTACTCTTCGTCGATATCACACTGATAAAATATCTTCGAATATTCCAATTTTTGTTCCCCAAGAAACAAATCCATAGAATTTATCGAGTAGCAAACTCTACTTTCTATGATTGTTTTAATGTCGCGAACAATTAATGTAACCTTGAATTATATTTTAACAATTTTCTATGTTAGCATTACCACGGAAATAAGCAACTTGCCTTTCGGATTGGAAACCATATGAAGTGTTGATCCACCATTGATTTTGTAAAAAGTTTTGTCAACTTCAACAAACTTTCCGTCATAAATAAGAGAAAACTGCTTTGAGTTTGGTCCTTCTTTGATCCCAATCCTATATTTGACATCCTTGATAGTAACAAAAGTCCTTGAATACACTATAGTTGCAACATTCACTACATCAAAAATGATCATTAGTTGCAATTAATTCTTAATTGCCGCTAAATATGTATTTTTAGCGGCAATTAGCACTCTTTGTAGGTGTTCCTAAAGCCTTTAGCGACATTGTAAAGACTTTAGCACTCTTATAATGAAACTTAACTATGGTAAAGACTTTAGCACTCTTTATTAATGTCAATATTTAATACCACTAAAAGTTGTTTTTGTTGTAGTGATTAGCATAAGGCCTCTTCACCAAAAATACCTTTGAGACTGAATTGTCGAAATAAGAATGAAGGGTGGAGTTTTTGATAATGCCACAATCCATTAGCTTTTATTCATCATACTTTAGACGAACATCATTTGAAAATAGCTGGTGAAGACAGTCCAGTGTGACCTCCATATCATGTAATACAAATTTCACATGTCAGATACTATCTGATTCCTTAACTTTTATAGTGACTGATTTAATGACCTGCACGTCTATAGTCATCTGCAAGAGGATATACAAATGGGATTTAAGTCATACCCCAGTAGCTTTCACTCAAACCCTACATATGAGTAAATCAAATAGACTGTTAAAATTCCAACTCGAAGAATAAAAATTCTAAATCCTCCAGAGGTGGATGTAGAGCATCAGTTATGAGTTATGGTTGAATACCAAACTTAAACAATAAAATTCAACTCTTGGATGTAATATCTAATCAAACCTTTTTAGCACAAAATTTATCCCGGAATTAATTATTAAAACATGTCATCAAATGTGAAATAATATTTTATCTCAGATTGTGAGAAGGAGCAAACCTCTTTTTCGCTTTCATCAACAGTAGTTCTCTTGCGATTCATGCTCGAATCCATAATTTGCAAGGTTTGAAATCTCCTACAAAAATAACACAAAAACAATAAAGAAAATAAGAAGCAACAAGTTGTCATGCCCAGAGCCTACACCCTAGACGTGACAAGTACTCAGAACCATTTCTAATCCCCAAGCGATCACTTGTCCTGGTTCACTATTTAACGAAAGAATTACTCAAGAATAAAGCTTTAAAATAGAATTTATAATATTCAAACTCAAGTAAATACTTAACTTAACTGCCGAAAAATACTTATGTGCAATAATAATAGAACTTTGCTAAACAATCTCAAAACGTCTCAAAAAAAAGGAAAATACTTAGAGACTCATCAACACTAAATATCTATGAAGTCTCTAACACTAGGATATAAATCAGGACAAAACCCAAAAAAAACTCAAAAATAACATGGACGAAAATTCACTACTAAAAACTGCTAAAAACCGACGTATGACGTCGCTCCAATATGCAAGGCCAACAGCCACACTATTCGTCGCTTTTTAATTAAATTAATTTTTTTTAAAAATAATTCAAAAGGCGACGAACGGCATCACTTAGTCCGTTGTTTGTTTGTTTTTTCAAATTTTTGCGTCAAATATATGTATAATGAATAATTAATTATTTTATATAGTCCGCCGCTTTCTATTAAAAATAATTATTTGTTAATTTAAAAAATTCATACCGTCCGTCAGTTTTATTAATTTAAATTATTGAATTTTTTTTATGTAAGCCACAGAAAACATCTTTATGTCCGTCGCAATTTGGTCAAAAATTTTTGTCAAACATTTTAAGAAAGAGACGGACAATGTTTCTTAGTCCTTCGTTTTTCAGTAAAATTGTTGGTCAAACATTTTTTTTTTTAAAAAAGCAATGGACATAGAGACGTTGTCCGTCACTTTCTTTAAAATATGTGCTAGTGCAGATTGGGATTTTCTCCATATCTCCTCATTCTCTCTTATATTCTCTCTCCCTTCCACTCTCTCGACGAAGTGGCGCCGTCGCCGACCACGCCTCCCGTCGCCCCTGCCCACACTGCCGCCGCGCTGCCCACACCATCGCTGCCATCGTCGACCTTCACCCTGACACACTGCCCTTTCCTCCTTTAATTCAAGGTTAGGGTTTATTGTTCTTGTTTCTATTTCTTTCAATTTGAGTATTGAATTGGTTAATTAGTTTATTGTATCAGTATTTTATTGATTTTTAGTTATTTAGTAAGTGAATGATTTAGGATTATTGAATTAGGTTTTTTTATTGACTATTGTTTTAAGTTTGATTGATTTGTTAGTTTTAATTAGTGATTATTTGATTGTTAGTTTGTGTTTATTGATTGTGCATTAACAATTTTAATGTTAGGGTTACTTTGAATTACGGTATCTTCGGATTTTTTTTGAATTTTTGGTATTGTAAGATTAGTTTGATTGGGATTGTGAGATTAGCTTGAATTAGGGTATTTAAGGAGTTGTTTGAATTTGGGTATTATTTGAGTTAGTTTTATTTTAAGATTTTAGGACTAACAAGAGTTTGAATTATTATGGAGATTTAAGGACTAATAGTTTAAATTTGGTATTAGGAATAGCTAGCTAGTTTGAATTTAGGATTTTAGTATAAGTTAGATTTGTGATTTTAGGACTAGTTTTTAATTGTAATTTTAAGACTAGTTTGAATTTGGAATTTAGGAGTAGTTTGAATTTGGGATTTTGGGATTTCAGCAATAGCTATAGTTTGATTTTTGAATTTGAAATTTAGGAGTAGTTTGAATTTAGAATTTTATGGATTTGAATTTACTATAAATTGAACTTAATTAGGAATATAAACTTGAAATGTTGTTGACTTTAATTTTTTATAACTTAATTTTAAGGGATAATTTCAGAGACTTCCCTCTAGGTTTTGTTGTATAACACTCACCTACCATGTGGTTTACAATATTACGTCTACCTCCGTTATTTCCATCTACTTGTACCATACTTTAAAACTATTTAAAATAAATATAAATTAAGAAGGGTAAATTGTCAAATCTAAATTAATTTGTATTTAATTTGAATAGGTTTAAAGAATGTTTACAAGTAGATGGAAATAAGGGAGGTAGACGTAATATTGTAAACCACAGGGGAGGTGAGTGTTATAGAGAAAACCTTGAGGTAGGTCTCTGAAATGATCCCTAATTTTAATTCTTATTATATTTTGGATTTTATTTGAATTTAATTAGAATTTCGTAGTACTTGAAAATTTTATTGACTTGAATTAATTGAACTTAATATAAATTCATTAGAACTTTATTAAACTTAATTAAATTATAATAACTTGAAAACTTAATTGAGAATTAATATAAACTTAATTTTGATCAACTTAACTAGAACTTAGAACTGGAAGTTAGAACTTGATTAGTATTGATTAATTAATTAAGCTTTAACTTTGTAGATCTTGAACTAATTAAACTTAATTAGACCAAACAAAACATATTTTGGAGTGGGAACTTATTAGACTTGAATTTGAAGTTGCACTTAGACTTGAATGTGAAATTAGAATGTAACTTGAACTTGGAACTAATTAATTAGCATGAATATAGAACTAATGAAATCTTGAACTTATTAAAACTTGAATATATATATATATAATAACTAATATTCTTGGATTTGATGTTTATATTTAATTAATTTTAGAACTTCTCGTGCTAGGCAACTGAGGAAGCTCAACATCTAAAAAAGTTGATACAAGAGTACTGTATTGATTCTTTCATCAAAGTAAGAGATAAGGTTGGTTCTTCAAAATTTGTAAATCTCAATTACAATTGTTTGCAATAATGTGTTTGTGTCCATTGTCTAGTATTGATACTTTGCTTTAATTATGTGATAATTTTTTTGTGTCGATCGAATGTTTGTTTAGCATAAGTACCAGAACTAGTTGATTCTACTGATGATAAAATTGATATTCTTGTAATATCGATTTGTGTCAAACTAGTATTGACACTTAAGCTTCAATTTAGGAATAATGTGTTTGTTTATCATAAGTACCAATACTAGTTTATCCAATTGATGACAAAATTTATTTTCTTGCAAGATCGATTTGTGTCTATCTAGTGTTGACACTTCATCTTTAATTTAGGAATAATGTATTTGTTCAGCATAAGCACCAATACTAGTTTATCCTATTGATGAAAAAAATAATTTTCTTGCAAGATCGATTTGTGTCCATCTAGTGTTGACACTTAAACTTTAATTTAGGAATACTGTGTCTGTTTAGCATAAGTACCAACACTACTTTATCCTATTTATGACAAAACTAAAATTCTTAAAAGATCGATTTATGTCAATCTAGTGTTGTTACGTTGTGTAAATAAGTTTGAATAAATAGTGTGATTTATTTGGTAGATTTAGTTGTTGTATTAAGTCAAAACTAAACTAGTTGAAGTTGTTAAATTATTTAAATAAGTTAAAATAAATAATATAATTTATTTAGTAAATTTAGTTGTTGTATTAAGTCAAAACTAAATTAGTTAAAATTGGAAGCTATTTCAATAAGTTAGAAAAAATAAGTTAAAACTAAGTTAATAAAAATAATGTAATTTAGTTGGTGAATTTAGTTTTTGAAATTAAGTCAAAACTAAACTATTTAACGTTGTTTAAATAAGTTAAAATATGTAATATGATTTGATTGGTGGATTTAGTTGTTGTATTAATTGAAAACTAAACTACTTAAAGTTGTTATGTTGTGTAAATAAGTTAGAATAAATAATGTGATTTAGTTAGTGGCTTTAGTTGTTGTATTAATTCAAAACTAAACAAATCAAAGTTGTTAAGTTTTCTAAATAAGTTAGAATAAAAAATGTGATTTAGTTAGTGAATTTAGTTGTTGGAATTATGTCAAAACTAAAATAGTTAAAGTTGTTAAAATAAGTTAGAATAAATAATGTGATTTAGTTGGTGGATATATTTGTTGGAATTAAGTCAAAACTAATTGAATATCAATATTTTTATAGATGGATCATCGTTTTTGGATGTAAAATATGCATTATGAAACTGGTTGTAACAACCTAATTCCGTCGTTATGGGATAATCAATGAAGAAAGAATTGGGGCCTGAAACTCTTTCGTAGTAACTTGAAATTACCCAACCTAGTCCAAATTTGGAAGAAATCAGATTCATTATGGTTTAGGAAAAATCTAGTAATGAATAAGAAATCTAATTGTGAATTTTATTTAATGAGTGGATAGATAAGGAGATAATAAATCCGTAGCACTTTACAAAATCAAATTTGGATGAGTAGAACTCTCGGTATTGGTCTTTTCGTGAATGGGTAAATTCTTTCCGCGCTAAGACCGCTGTAGCGGGATTTAGGCCGCTGCTGCGGCGCCACTGCAGCAGGATGGGTCCCTTGGAGCGAGTCAAATGCATTTTAAAGTCGCTTATAAATCCTTAGACAAACTTATTTGGTATTTTTAGACTTTTAGGACTAAAGAGGTGACCCCAAACGAGTTCTTAACAGTTTTTCACAATTCTTGAGGCTAAAGGTAAGGTTTGAACTCCCCGAATCAATTTTTCAATCCATATAACCTTTTTCCTTCGGTTATTGTCGATGAGGAAGGGTTTTGATCTATGAATTATGTTTGAAAGCCCTAATTTGGGTATTATGATCTTGGGTTTGGTATAGGGTTATTGAGTTTGTTATAATCCGAATAATTAGATATTTGATTGTTGATCCTTACGTATATCAATTGTTGTAGACCTAGAGCAAGCGGAAAGAATCCCGGAAAAAAAGATTCAAGTGCCTTAGGGGATTCAAGCTTGGATTTGAGGTAGGTGATGGTTGTTATTCTATGATTGTGTGATCTATACTTGTTCTCTCTTCATTGTGATACTTGTATATGTATGCATGTTGCAATATTGATCATAGATGTTGAAATTGAAATCATGACTTAAAGGTGTGATCTTGATGTGTTATTGTGATGTGTGATTGGGATCTGATTGCCAGGTTCCGGCATGCTAACTGGAATCAGCTGCCATGTTCTGACATAAAAATTGAATGGGATTTCCACGTTCCGGCATGCTAACTGGGATCGGTTACTATCTTCCGGCATAACAAATTGGATTGGATTGCCACGTTCCGGGATGCTAACAATTTGACTTTGGGTTCGTGAGAGGACCAACTATGTGATGAAGCATGTGAATTGTGATGTTGATACTTATGATACTATTGAATATGATGATATTTATGCATGTGTTATAATGATGTATTGACTTGTTTATGTTACAATAGTGGAGTAGCCACGTGATCCTACGAGTACACGGTGGTTGTATATTGATTCTACACTTGCTCTTATTTTTTTTGAATATAGGGCATCTTCCAGCGGCTATTGTCAAACCTCGTTTAGAAGATCAATGGCCGTTTCGAATTCAAGGGTGACCTAGTTCTTCTGGACTGCCTTGAGTTCTCCTTGTTTAAGTCCACTCTCTTCTTACAAAAACTATGGTTTCGGGGTTGTACCCCTTGTTCTTAGATTTGTCTTTGATAATGTTTTGGTACATTGAATTTTAGGTTCTAGACATATTTACCGCATTGTTTTAGTTATTTAAATTTCTTTCATAACATAAATACCTTAGTTTTTGATTAATTGCTTAATTGGGTTGCAATAATGGTTCTCCCACCGAAGGGTTAGTGTGGGTGCCAATCGCGATGGTTTGGGTCGTCACAATTTTGTATAAGAGCCTAGGTTCGTTGATCTCATTGTACCAAAACGAGTCTAGTAGAGTCGTGCAGAACGATACGAAGACATTCATACTTTTCTTTGAGAGGCGATAGAACTTCAGGAAAAACTCACTTCTTTCTATTCCTTCGTGCTATGACTTGAATTCAATTGATATCTGGGTGATACAAATTGGTATCTTTCCTTCTTCACTCTACGGTCCGAACTAGAGCAATGGAAGTGGTAATGCATCACTAGCAAGAGAGGATGTGCATAGATTACCGGCATTTGAATAAGGTCAGTATTTGGAATAAGTACCCCTTACCTAGGATAAATGATGTTTTGACCAAATTTCAAGGTGCAATAGTCTTCTCTAAGATTGATTTAAGATTCGGGTATCATCAATTGAAGATTAGGCCTGAAGATATACCCAAGATGACGTTTAGGACTTGTTATGGGCACTACGAATTTTTGGTTATGTCGTTTGGGTTGACTATATGCTCCTGCAGCTTTCATGAATTTGATGAATGGAGCATTCAACCCTTTGCTTGACTCTTTTGTGATAGTATTTATTGATGATATTTTGGTGTATTCGAAAAGTGAAGAAGAGCAAAAGTTATATGCAAAATTTTCCAAGTGCGAATTTTTGTGGAAGTCAATTGCGTTTTTGGGGCATGTGGTGTCAAAAGAAGGGGTAATGGTAGATCCCTATAGGTTGAAGCAGTAGAGAATTAGGTACGATCTAGTTTGGTGACAGAAGTTAGCAGTTTTGTGGGGCTCTCTAGCTACTATTGTCATTTGTAGTATGAATTGTGTTCAATTGGTATCTTCCAATTCGAATTGGTATCTCAAAGGAGTAAACTAGATAGAATACAAGCAAACATAATTGAAACTGATAAGGTTCCAGTTGATATATGACCTTAGGGATTGTATAAGGCATGACTGAAGGTTGTTTACGGAATGAACTAATTAAATAAGAAAAAAAATTGGACTTATCTGTGAATTGTATCTTGGAAACTTTGAACGCCTGCTTCTGGTTGTCTAAATTAATTGTGAATGTGATGAGGTGATTTAGTGCACAATAAAAGTGTACCTGAACATTGATATATACAATATGTTTACCTAGTCATTGAAATTATGCAAGTTGTAGATAGTTGATTGTCCTGGGACTTGTTGTAAAAGGAAAATCATCATGAGATTAGAAATAAAGGGCTATATAAATTACGATGTGGTTTGTAAGAGAGAAATATTGATGTGTGTTGCGACCAACTGATATTAGGTGAATGTCATGGTGTATACTGGGGATGTGTGGATTATGGTGTTTAATTAATGAAAATGAGTTGGGTTGTGTCGTTAATATTGACTAGGGGTAGACAATGATTAACCTAGTTCTGAGAATTACTCTTAAAATATTGCTACGTAAATCTGGAAATATTTGGAAAAATAAGAAAAGAGAAAAATCACAAAAAATTAGTTAGCTTGGGGTATGTTTCTGTTTTGGTCGCTGGAGCGAGATTCCGGCTAAGGTGATGCCGTAGGATGGGGATTTCTCCCACTAGAACAGGACAGGACGAGACAGAATCTCAGCCCTATGTGCCCTATTTTCCTAGTAAAAATTATGGACCCCGAATTTTACCTCCGTATTCAGTAATCGAATATAAGTTATAAGGTGTGTTAAAATTTTGGAAAACCTTGGCATATGAGTGTTGGATGTAGTGATCATACAAGTACTATAATTTTTGTGACCGAATGGCTGATGTGTTTATGTTTGATCCGGGTTCTACTTATTCGTATGTGTCAGTTTAATTGTCATGGGATTTGATGTGGTTTTGTGAGGTTCTTGATGCCCTCCTCCATGTTTCTACCCTAGTTGAGTAATCAGTCATAGTCACCCATGTGTATCGTGTTGTCTTGTTGTGTGGTGGATTATCAAATTTGGGTTGATTTGGTTATGTTTGATATGACTAAATTGATATGATATTAGGCATAACTTAGTTGTTCACCTATTATACCATACTTAATTGTGATGCTAAGATGGTAATTCAAGAGATCCCCAGTAGGGAAAGAACAGAGTTGGAAGGGGTGTACAAGCCTAAGCTAACTAAGATCATATCCTTCATTCGGGCTAAAAAAAAACTAGTAGGACAGGATTGTTTGGCGTAATTGGATCATATTCAGGATTTGAGGTCAAATCCCCCTCTATTGAGTCTATTCATGTGGTGTTAGAATTGAGAGAGCTTAAAGCTTAAATCCAAGGGCTTCTTGCTAAAGGTTTCATCCGTCCTAGTGTTTCCCCGTGGGTTGCTCCTTTCTTGTTTGTTAAAAATAAAAAGGGTAGTATGAGGACTGGTGATTTTATCTTAATCCATAAGGCAGTGGATTAATACCGGAATGACAAGCATATGGATAAAGAAAGCTTTATTGCGTACTTGGGTGAAGGAAATTGATGATTCTAGTTAGAAAGTGTGAACCTAAATTGGGTTAGTCTTTGAATTTGATGAGTGTACATGAGTTTGAGGTGTTATGTCGATGTAAATATTGTCTTGTAGAGATAGTCAGGGCTGACTGAGCATAATGGTAACAAAAGTTTGTAGTAGATTGTGATGGGATGCAACTATATAATAAGATTGTGGCTAAGCGAATTTTGTGTAGTATTATGACTTGTGAATAACTAAGGTTGTACATTTCTAATATTTGGTGAGTAACGTGGTTGTTTGTGAAGTTTTAAGAGTTGGTGGGACACCTCTCATAAAGAGTTTAAGGAGGTAAGTATAGTAGGATGTAGTAAAGGCTTTAAAGAGAGGTGAAGGCAAGAATATTGTATTGATTGGAAAGGCTAAAGATATATCTTTAGACGTGTAGATAATTGGGTGCAGAGATGCGTATTTTCATTAGCGTTGTTGTGACTATGGTAATAATTTCAAAAGTCCATTAGATTAGTTATAAACTATTGAAGTAGACTTGAGAAATGAGTGTACAGACACTAGCTCGAAAGTGATGAAAAGTGCTTTGTTCATTTCGAATTTGAATAAGTAGATCTACGGGAATCGACCTCACCGTGGAAGGTATTTTCTGAGCGTAGTGGATTAAGAATGTGTTGTAAAATGGCGGAACTGAATTTCTTCAAAAAAGGTTCTGTTTCGAATTGTGTCATTGTAGCCGGAGTTTTACCGCTACATCGACGCCGCTAAAGTGGGATTGGTGCCACTATGGAAGATGAGACGGGACTTGAAATTGTAGAATTTTTGAACAAGGACTCACTATTTCAAAAGTGCCACACATTGGGATTTCGTGCCGCTGTAGTGGGATGAGCACGAGTTAAGGTCGTTAATAAAAATATAAGCTAATGTTGATAGATAAGGGGATTGTGTTACACGATTGAATTATCATTCAGATTTTTCATTGGAAGTCTACATAAAGGTGATATATTTTATCAAGGTATGAATTCGCAAGGTGTGGAATGGTTAAATGTATCAGGTATTGAACATTCAACAAGGACTTACACCTGGGTTGAGTTCTAAAGTTGATTATTGTTGAACTGTTAAAGTACCTAAGAAAGGTTTTCACTTTAAAGGTATTGGTTTTGAGTAAATGGCTGGAGTGTCCATTTTGGTGATTAGTATTGAGAGAGTGAGCTACAATAGAAGATGTGAAGAGTATGTAAAGTCATGTGAATGGAAATGGTTGATATCGACTCTTTAAAAACTTTTTGAGTTATTCGATAAATTGTTATGTGACCATCTATTTTTATTTGTGCATGGTTGTGAGTATGATGAACTAACTATGGTCATGCACGCTTTTATTTTGAGGGTGGATCCCTAGTGGTGGGTCAAGTGTACTGATACTGCGATGTTCTCTTGGATGAGTGGGATGATTGGGAATTGATTATTTAGATGATATATGTGGTATGGACTTGTAGTTTTTAAAGTACTTTAATGGTTTTGCTTTTACCAGCTTGCTTATGAGAGTTATTGAAGAGATACCATGCGTAATTATGGTTGGCCGACAATCATAATATTCATCTAGTCGTTGAGGTCATGTAGTGAATGTGTGTGATTGAATGTGGGGATCATTGAATGCGAATCTACCGTTCTTAATAGGTAATCTACGATTACTAAATCTAGAATTTTGATAGTGTTGTTGGATTGTTTGTATTGTTTGACATCTCTCTCATGGAGTATCTAGTGTGTAAGGATTGAAATTTTTGTAATTTAAGCTTATGAAAATTTATGTTGTGGATAAGAACTATTATTGTTTGGGTATTATGAGTGTTTGTTGGTTGGTTTAGGTTCACCTCTAATTTTGGTGAGTTTTGATTTTAGAATTTTATCATGGTTCTGTGAGGAAGGATTATATTTTATGATTGTGTCAAGATCCTCGATAACATGTGGCAGACGTGTGTACGATCAACTTTGGTGGTAGTTGGGATTCATTTTGTTGATTAGTTAAGTTTACGTACAACAATATGTATCACTCGTGTTTTGAGATGACATAATTGATGCAAGGTAAGGAAGGATGTGTATGTATTAATTTGGTTTATATGAGGTTGGAGATATGAAACCCTTAGGAGGTAATGAGATTCGCTAAGAAAGGCATGCGAGACAAGTGCCCCAAGTATTTCGACGTTTCAGATACTACCAACCTTTATTTTACCCAAGTATTTCCTAGTTGATCTCTCCGGGGGATAAATGATAGTTAAATTGGTATTTATTGTAATGACCTGATTCTGTGGTTATGCAAAAGTAACTGAACATAGAATTGGGGTTAGAAACTCTTTCGTAGTAACTTGAAATCACCCAACCTAGGCCCAATTTGACAGAAATCAGAGTCATTAAGGTGTACGAAAAATATAGTAGTGAATAAGAGATGTAATTGTGAATTTTATCACATGAGTGGATAGATAAGACGAGAAGGAACCCTTGGCACTTTATGGAATCGAATTTGGATGAGTAGAACTCCCGCAATTGATCTTTTCGTGAATGGGTACATTCTCTCCGCGTTGAGGCCGTTATAGCGGCGCCTTTGCAGCGGGATGGGTCCGCTAGAGCGGGCCAGACGCTCTTTAATATCGCTTATAAACCCTAGGATGATCCTATTTGTTATTTTTAAACTTTTCGTACTAAGGAGGCGACCCAGACGAGTTCTTAATAATGTTTCACTATTTTTTAGGCTAAAAGTAAGGTTTTAACTCCCCAAATCCATTTTCTGACAAGTAGAACCTATTTCCTTGGGTTATTATCGATAGGGAAGGGTTGTGATCTAAGAATTATGTTGGAAAAATCTCTAATTTGGGTATTTTGATCTTGGGTTTGGTCTAGGATTTTTGGGTTTGTTATAATCCAAATAATTAGACCTTTGATTGTTGATCCTTGCGTACATCAATTGTTGTAGACCTATAACAAGCGGAAAGAATCCGAAAAGCGAAGATTCAAGTGCCTTAGGGGATACAAGTTTGGATTCGAGGTAGGTGATGGTTGTGATTCTATGATTGTGTGATATATACTTGTTCTCTCTTCATTGTGATACTTGGATATGTATGCATGTTGCAACATTAATTGGAAATGTTGAATTGAAATCATGACTTAAATGTGTGATCTTAATGTGTTATTGCAAGGTGTGATTGGGATCGGATTGCAACGTTTCGGCATAAAAATTGGATTGGATTGCCACATTCCGGCAGGCTAACTGGGATCGGTTTCCATGTTTCAGCATTAATTAATTGGATCGAATTCCACGTTCCGTCATGCTATGAGATTGACTTTGGGTTCTATGAGAAGACCTACTATATGTTGAAACATCTGAATTATGATGTTGATACTTATGATAGTATTAAATATGTTGATATTTATGCATGTGTTATAATGATGTTTTGAGTTTGTTTTGTTATACTAGTAAAGTATTCGCGTGATCCTACTAATACATAGTGGTTGTGTACTGATTCTACACTTGCTCTATTTTAGTTGAGTGAAGGGCATCATCCGACAACTATTGTCAGACCTTGTTTAGAAGATAAGTCACTGTTTCAAATTCAAGGGTGAGCTAGTTCTTCCAAGCTACTTTGAGTTCTCTATGTTTAAGTCCACTCTCTTCGGACTCAAACTATTATTTAAGGTGTTGTTTAGTTTTGGGTTCGTACCCCTTGTTCTTAGATTTGTCTTTAGTAGAGTTTTGGTACATTAACTTTCAGGTTATAGGTGTATTTTCCTTATTATTTTAGTTATTTAACTTGCTTTTGTAACTTAAATACCTTAGTCTTAGATTATTTGCTTGGTTGGGTTATAGTAATGGTTCTCCCATTGGAAGGTTAGTGTGGATGTCAATCACGAAGGTATGGGTCGTGACACTGTTGCTTGTTTGAAACCTTAGTTTATAGAGGGTGTTAGCAATTTCATTGAACATACAACAATACTTAACATGTTCAAGAATAACGGATTGGTTAGGTGTCCTTGTAGTGCATGCAAGTGCTTAAAACCTAGATATTTTGAATGGATTGATCAAGGAGAAAGTGATGGATTGGATGGTATGTTTTATAATTCGATGCATATGGATGTATTTAATATGGTTTCCCAACATGGCCAAATTAGGGTTGAACAGGTTAGGGTTGAAAATGTTAGGTTTCATGAAATTTTCAATGATGTTTTCAGGGTTCAAGGTGGGATTGAATCGTAAAAACATTTTGATGAAGCTCCTAACGAAGTAGCAAGACACTTCTATGATCAATTAGAAGAGCCTAGTCATCCACTCTATGAAGGGATTCCGTATTCTGCCTTTCCAATTGCGGTTAGATTACTGAATATTAAATCAGATTGGAATGTTCCTAATCCTGCTATGGACTCAATGGTTGATCGTTTGGGTGAACTAGTTTATCCGGAGTTTAACATACCAAAGAATTTCTATCAAGCAAAGTGTTTGGTGTCCAAGTTAGGATTGACGTATGATAGGATTAATTGTAGTGTTAATGGTTGGATGTTGTTTTACAAGACTGATAGTGAATTAGAAAATTATAAGTTTTGTGTACATGCTAGTTATAAGAGGACTCCGGTTGGACAGATTATCCAAGTTCAGGCGGTGCATTATCTACCTATCATTCCTAGGTTAACGAGGTTTTATGCATCGATGAGGTTTGCCCCGCATATGAGATGGCATTGTAAATATAGAAGGCTGTCGGGTGTCTTATCACATCCATATGATGGTGAAGCATGGAAATATTTTGATAATGTATATTGCTAGTGAACCAAGAAATGTTAGATTGGGATTGTGTTCTGATGAATTTACACCATTCTAATGCAGCTTCACATTATTCATCCTGGCCGGTATTTCTTACTCCGTTTAATCTTCCTCCTAAAATGTGCATGACCAGTCCGTTTATTTTTCTATGTTGTGTTATTCCAGGTCCCCATAATCTAAAAAGTTTGATTGATGTCTATCTACAACTATTGATAGATGAGCTCAAACAATTGTAGTTTGAAGGCATTTTGACTTATGATATATCAACTAAGTAATATTTTGTTATGTGTACTTCTTCAATGTAGACTATTAATGATTTTCCTGCATGGGATGTTGTCTGGTTGGATGACGGCTGGAGAGCTAGTATGTCCGTATTGCATGGAAAATTGTATGGAATTCACTTTAAAGAATGGAAAAAATACATGGTTTGATTGTCATCGTTAGTTATCACCAATGGACTACGAGTTTAGAAAGATGAATAATGCATTTAGGAAAAATAAGGTTGAAAGTGACCCCCCATCTCCATTACTCACAGGGCATCAAATTTAGAAGAGAGTTTCTCAATTACCTAAAGTTGCAGAAGCGTCACCTTCTAGACTTCGTGGATATGGTGTTGAACATAATTGTACCAAACAAAGCATATTTTGGGAGTTGCCTTGTTGGAAGGACAATCTGCTACAACATAATATTGATGTGATGCACATTGAAAAAATTAATTTTTATTATTTGTTTAGCACAACGATGGGTGTTAAGGGTAAGACAAGATAATTCAAAAGCAAGAATGGACTCAAAGGAATATTTTAGGAGAAAAGAGTTATGGCTACATGAATTACCAAATGGTAGAATAGTTAAGCCAAAAGATAGCTTTTCATTCACATTGGATGAGAAACGTGAAATTTGTGAGTGGGTTAAAAATTTAAGGATTCTGGAGGGCTATGCTTCGAATTTAGGAAAGCGTAGAAATATGAATGAAGGAAAATTGATAGGTATGAAAACTCATGATTGTCATGTGTTCACGGAAACGTTAATTCCTATCGCTTTTAGTCATCTACCAGAAAGTATATGGAAACCAATAACAGAGGTAAGTCTGTTTTTAAAGACGTGTTCTGGAAAGTTGATGGAGAGTGGTATAGATCGGATGGAGGAAAATATTGTGGTTATTACTACTAAGTTGGAGAAGATATTTCCATGTGGTTTCTTTGATGTGATGGAGAATCTTTCAGTGCACCTTGTACAAGAGGCCCGACTCATAAGTCCGGTTCAAACAATATTGACGTATCCACTTGAGAGGTATCCATTTGAAATATTCAATAACTTATATATATTCTCTAAGTCTTTTATTAACTAACACACACACACACATATATATATATATATACACTATGTAAATTGTCTGCGCTTTGCGCAATGGTGAACTACTTCAATAATCTACTTCTGAACATTGAATAATATAATTATTTTCCAGAGGGGAAAACCCTACGATAAATTGTCAAGAATATTTTATCCAAAAAAGAAATGAATTGTATTTTTAATCTTAAAATGAAAAAGATTTGATTCTATGTCTTTATGAATTTTGTTATTAATTTTTCATTTTACTGTAGTTGTCCATCACCAAAGTCTTCATAAAAGATAACTAATTGTTTCATTGTCTATATTTGTATTTTTAAAAAGAGGTACCAACATTTTACTCATGAATTGTGAGAGTTTATCTCCTATTAAAGGCCTCTACATACAGAATCTAAATGTTATACATATTATATAGTTAGTTGTTTACTTGATAAGTTAATTAAAATATAAAAACACATCTCTTGAATTTCAATGAATGAAATAATGTATGTCGCTAAATAATTTGGATTAAATGATGCTTTGGCATATCCATTATTCAAAATCATACGCAGTCGATGACACTACTTTGATTGCCCAAAGACATATTTTATTATTTATGTTACGATCAATATAGTGAAAACTTTATTTTTTTGGAACTTTCAATCTAAAATTTATAAGAAGATAATTATTTCTTTAATATTTGATTAATATATATCAATACTAATTCGAGGGGTAATTCATTGACACAAACCCAACACTTGAACCCGAAATGTTTGATTAAGGTTGAGTACAATACTTACCATCCCACTACATTCCTTTTTTTTTCTTTTTTTTTTTGATGTTACTAATCGATTGAATGTCTCAATAACATAGAAAGTTAAATAAATAAAATACAAAGGTAGTGTGGAACCACCATAACTTTTGAACACTCAAAGTACCTTTTAGACATACCATGAATCTTTTACCCAGTGAAAGCTCTATAAAGATCAAAGTCATTTATTTTACAAGTTTAAGAATTTGAATCTACATGACACCAATAGTCTAATGATTACATCAAGCTCTTGATTAACATATATTTACTTCAACATAATGATCAAAAGCATAAAGATAAACAACAAAGTTCAAAACATGTAGTAAAAAACAAAAAATAATAACTTAAGCATAAATTAATGAATGTATAAGAACATACAAGGATCTGGAACAATAAAATGAAAAAAGAAAAATCGAGCCCACTGATGGACATTGTCCTCTTAAGGAAATTATTTCATTTTAGTACCCAAGATTTAATGGAATATAGATCCTCTCAGAACAGAACGATTCTATTAACTAGTGTGTTAATACAAACACAATGGTGTGTGTGAGCCACTCAACAAGAGAAAAATACATAAATATTTAATTGTGCTGAAGAAGAAGAAGTTCAGAATTTTCGTTGTTTTAAAATAAGAGAAAATCCCTCTATATATAGACTACAAAGGGTAGCGTGACTAAATGTTTGTGGTGCCTTATCATAAAGGTCACAACTCTTTGGACAAGTCACAATCTTTATAAAAGTCGCAATTTTTATTTAAGTTGCAACTCTTCATAAAAGTCGCAACACTTCATTAAAGTAGCAACTCTTCATAAAAGTCGCAACTCTTCATTTAAGTTGCAACTCTTCATATAAGTCGTAACTCTTCGTAAAAGTCACAACTTTTTAAAAAGAGTCACAACTTTTCGTAAATGTCACAACTTTTTGTAAAAGTCACAACTTTTTATTAAAGTCGCAATTTTTCATGAAAGAGAAGTCTAATTTTGAAAATAAATAAGTTAAAAGGGAATCTTGGTTTGTGGTGGTGCTACATAGGCGAACCTAAGATTCCTTTTTATGTAAATATATGATATGATAGTGCAATAACTTATAAAATATTTGTACCCAAGAAAAAACAATCAAACTAATATACTAATTGTGGCAAGAAAGAGAACAATCATTTTGGTTCTTTTAACAAACTTCATCATTATTTCAGTATTAGTTATCAAATATTTATTGTTTTGTGCAATCAAATATAGCACAACCCACAAGCAATTTTCCAAAAATCTATATGAATAAAACCTGTAGAAAGGGACAAAAGAGCATATAAATTTTCAATCATGCTCACTGTAATTTTGAACATAATTAATAAAAGTCACAAAAATTGCAAAAAGAAGTTGTAATAGATAAATGAATCGCTATGATTTATAGTAACAAAAATCTTCATGAAATAGGAGGAAGAAAATATTAAGAAATCAAACACACTTTATAAGAAGCATAATTAATGTATTTGAATTCAAAAAAATAACATACAAGCAATAATGGCAGAAATAAAAGATTTGCTTACTATAGAACAGAATATAATAAATTCAACTATCAACCATTTCAGTAGTGTATAGCATATCAATTGAAATCAATTTTCTTTGATTACATGTAATAACCTTTAGAAAGAGACAAAAGAAGATACATTTTAATCATCCTTGCTGCAACTTTAACAGAGTTAAAAAAAGGTCACAAAAATAGGAAAAAGAAATTGTCATAATTATGTGAATCATTATGACTTATAGTAAAACTTAGGATCTTAGAAAACTTTCAAAAATGAAACAAAATTAATAAAAACATAATTAATGCACTTGAATTTGACTACCCTATAGCAGGAAACAACTTACAAATTATAGATACACGAAATTCCTCTATTTATAGACAACATAGGGTAGTGTGAACAAATGTTTGCTGTGCCTTATCCGAAATGTCACAACTCTTTGGAAAAGTGACAACCCTTCACAAAGGTCATAACCTTTCATAAAAGTCAAATCTCTTCATAATTTTTTCATAAATGTCGCAACTCTTCATAAAAGTCACAATTTTTCAAAAAATTCACAACTTTTCATGAAAAGGAAGGCTAGTTTTGTAAATAAATAAATTTAAAAGGGAATGCAGGTTTATGGTGGCGCCACGTAGGCGGGTCTAGGGTTCTTTTTTATATGATTATATGATATATATATATATATATATATATGTGTGTATGTGTGTGTGCGCGCGCTTGTGTTTGTGTGTGTGTGTGTGTGTACATGCAAAACAATTGGCAGATCCAACCAAATAATGAAGCCAAGGGGAAAGATCGAATGATCATTTGTTCAAGGTCATATTGGGAGATAAACTGATGATTTTTATTCTTATTACTTTGGTAATGATGTGACATTTAGGAGAAACATGCCAAATTGCAATGATGAACGCAATATTGATGCTTCATTTCAACCCATATCATTTTTCAATCAAAATAGTCGAGGATTTATAAAGCTTGAAAAGCGAGGCTTCACTAATATGGAAATGCAATCAGTTGTGACACACATTTGCTTAATTTTCCAAAGATTCAACCATATCTCAAGTAAGTGTTAAAAATATGTTATCAAATTACATACTAATAATTGTTCATTAACTAACGAAATACTTGAATGTAAAATGATCAGCTTGTTCATAAACACATGAGGTAATGAAACCATCTATGCAAAATTTTCCAAATAGCTATACAAATATTTAAGTGTCCAATCACTAAGTATTTAATAATATATTCATGTTATACTAAATTATATTACTTCAAATAACAATCACGTAGGTTTACGACGAATACTCAAGTGTCAAACATTTACAATTAGTGAACGAAGTAGCACTTGGACCGGAATCTCTAAGTACTGACAATGAATAAGTATTGCGTTAATGGTCTTAAGTTTCAAAGTGAAGAAGTTTCTAGGAAAAAGAAAAAAATAATAGCGGTATCTACATACAAGGTGATGTTGATGGTATTGGCCAAACTATTGAATATTATTGTGTCATTAATGAAATTATTGAAGTGAGGTATTCAGGTTGGCCTAAAAAGAAGATTATATTGTCTCGGTGTGAGTGGTTTGATCCATCACACAGAGGCACAAAGGCAGACCATCAATATAATATAATTGAAGTTAAGCACACCAAGAAATACAGAAAATATTATCCTTTTATCATTGCACAAAATGCTAAACAAGTGTATTACGCTACATATCCATTGCTTAGAGAAAAAGTTGATTGGTGGGTTATTATAAAAAGTAAGTCTTTGGGAAGAATTGAAATTGACAATGTCGTAGATGTGGCGTATCAAAATGATGTTGCAACAGTTCAAAAACAAGTTGGTGTTGAATTGGAAACCACACTACAACATGCTAAACACATATTAGAAGAAGTATCTGATGATGCGATACTGAATGTTGAGGAAGAAATATGTGGGAATGAGGAAAATGAATCATTCGATGACGAAGAATATGACGACAATATAAATGAACGACTGAGATGGAAGAATGGGAGAATGATGGAATTGAAACAAGCGAGGAAGAATACTGTATAATGAAACCTAGCTAGTACGTAAATGTAAGTAACTGTATTTTACTATTTTTTTTAATTTATTATTTTTATGTATATTATACATATAAATTTGCATATACAGATGTCATTAGGAGGTGACGGTAATAGAGATCGCAAGCATATTGGAGGTAGCCAGACTAAACAGGCTAAAAAGAAGAAGTCCAGGAGACACATAGATCATGAGGATATTGAGTGATCTAATTCTTCTGCGCGAGAGTGCATCAGCCGTGATACTCATATACTTGTTCTTTCGTTTGGTAAAGCGGATCCTCAGAAATATTATCCTAATTATCATCGACCAGTCCGTGCTTCCTCTTCTTCAGAGGCATTGCCTTTCATACGCTACGAGGACCTACCTTTATAGTATATTCATCGAGGACGACCCTTATCGGCAGGTACTACATCTCTCACAAGTACATCTCCTCAGTTATCTGCATGAGGATTAGAGATTCTAGTAGTGAGCAGTCAGATTCTATGGCCGGTACGCCTCCATTGACTCAACGATATGTGCATCCTGAAGTATGACCCTCAGCTACAACTACACCTAGTGCTACTCCAGAAGAGATGCCTTTTCTAGTTCCTTGCCAGAAGGACAGACTTGGAAGAGTCATGATTGAGCTGGATGGATCATCGCAAGTTTGTTTTGTTATCTATTTGTTAATTTATTTTATTTATTTTGTTATACTGTAATCTTATATTATTCATGAACTAATATTTTTAATATGTGTTTTGCATGTGGCATCCGGCAATTGATGATGCCCGGGCTTTAGAAGTTCGTGTTAGAAGACTCTTTACATAGGCTCATCACTATTGGAGCCAGATCACAAACACTATACCCCAGGCGATGTTTAATAACTTTAAGGTATATATTTTTTAGTTAAGTTTAGTATACTTTACTTTTTTTTACTATCAATCTAATTAACGTTATTCAGTTTTTTCGTACAGACTATGTGTACTTGGCAGTCGAGGCACAATCGTGTAATTTCAACCACATTTGAGAGAAACGCATACACCATACTATTTGTCTGGCTAAAGAAAGTCGGGATAGCGGTGAACGTCCACATTGGATGTTTCCTCATGTTTTTGACGAACTAGGTCTTTATTGGAACACAGACAAGTTTAAGGCAGGTCTTTATTGGAACACAGACAAGTTTAAGGCAATATTAGACCAAGCAAAAATTTTTAGAGGCAGGATTTGGGTGACTCGTTTCATACCGGAGGTGCAAAGTCCGTTAGAACAATTGCAAGAGAGATGGTATAAGTTATAATTCAAACTTTAAATAAATAATTCATTGATTCATATAAATCTTTTTAAATTTCTGTTTTTATTTATATGGAAAAAAATTGGGATGCACTCCCATTGAACGGAAGGTTTTCAAGAAGACTCATATCAAAGGAAAGAAAATGAGTCAGATCCGGATGTGCGGTTTGATGAAAGAGACAAATGAACTTTAATAAGTGATTCAGTATGAATAATATATATTGATTGTGAATATATTGATGTCAATTTTGATATTTAACATGCGGAATGACTTTCAGCACTACGTCGTTGAGAATCTAGATAGTTCGGTCCAATTAAAACCTAAACTGTCAACCCAGATTTGGAAGGAAAAAGTTGTAGGGGGACACACATGGGTAGATACTATTGTCTAGGCTCTCGAAATGATATCAGACAACTCCAATAGGGATTAGAAGGAATTGGATCGTCTCCTCAAGGCACTTGACGGTGTAGAGATTGTTTCTATGTCGGATCAATTAGCTAAACATATAACAACACTAGCAGAGTCGAAGCGGAGAAGAGTAGATGAACAAGAAATCATGAGTGCGAATGTTCAGCAAATCAAAGAACAAGTCATGAACCTCTCGCGTAGACCTACTACTTCGGCTCCCGATGACACCAATGATGAGAGTACTGATGAGGATGATTATGTAGAGCGCACTCCCTAGTTTAGATCTTTGGACATTAATAAACATTTTGAAATTTTGAAACGAATTTTGAAAGACTTTATGAGTCTTTAATTTGTGATTTAGATACTTTTGAATGTTATTTTAAGTTTGCTCTTTCAAGTTTTGTTGTGATTGTTCAAAATTGAATTGATTTGAATTGTGTGTGCTGCCAAAAAAACGCGGAAAAAGCAACGGACAACATGATTTTATCTGTTACTTTTTTGGCTTTTTTTTTAAATCCCGCAAAAGCGACGGACATTGTCCTTTTGTATGTCACTTTTCTGGGATTTTCAATAATAAAATTTAAGAAAAGCAACGGACAGGGTCCTTTTGTCCATCGCTTTTTTGGGATTTTCAACAAATAAAACTCAGAAAAGCAATGGACATGGTCCTTTTGTCCGTAAATTAACTGTGATTTTCAAAAGAAATTAGCAAAAAAGCAACGGACTGCGCCACATTTTAGAAATAAAAAAATAAAATGAAAATGAAGCGACGATGTCCGTCACTTTTGTTAAAATATTCTTTAAAAAATCAAAAAGAGACGCAGTACATTGCTTTAGCGCGACGTAGTCTGTCGCTTTTTGAAAAGAGTCGAGCTAAAAAGAGACGAAAGTGACTGCGTCGCTTTTCGGTCGATTTTGACCAAAAAAGCAACGTAGTCCGTCGCTTTTGGCCGTCATTTTTTTTACAGTTTGTAGTAGTAATTGTGAAATACTCCGACAAGCAATGAGGCTCACCAAAGTTGTCTGAAGCGGAAAGTGATCTCAACAAAATGCTTGTTGATGATCCTAAACAGTTGTACCTCCATCATAAAATATGTGGGTTGACTGACAACAGTACATTGAATGTACGAGTAAGTAATATATTTGAACAGAGAACATCTGAAAGAAAGGGCTTCAATAGATGTAGATATGTACACAACTTAATGTAAAGAAATAAGGAAGTGAATCATTAAACTTTACAAAAATACTTTCTCATTCTCAAAACCGTAGAATATTAAGTGATATATAAAGATACACTTTAACTCTATTAGGAGATTCTCTAACTGACAACCATCACTATGAGCTATATGATGATATAATCCATGTTTCCAGAACTTTCCTATATTATGCTGGGATATAGAACATCTCAACTAAGTGGATCCACTAAGCTATGCCCGAAGACTCTAAGGCTTCTTCTAAAAAGTATGATCATGTACCTCATGTTTGCAAGATATAGTTTATGGGGGATGTAATTTGTTTGATTGATCAATACTACTTCCAATAATATTTACATTTGCTCAATCTATAAAAACATTACTCTTTCTCTGGTTCGAGATAATTTCTCAACTGTCCTCGTAAAAAAGACAACTGCTACGACTTAACTTTGAACTCATTACCTGAGTAGAAATAAAAGTTTCTCTTTCTCAGTGTAAAAAATAAAAATTGGGGAGTCAATATTTCCCTTAAGATTTGCTGGAAATTCCTCTTTAAACTTTCTTCAAAAACTCATTTTTACCTTTTAAGAAAATCAATTTAAGATACTTATTCGGTTAAAATGATTCTCCTTAATAACTCAATGAATACTTCAAATAATAGGGTTCATACTGGAAAATAGGCATGAGGAAACAACTCAATAATCTCAATATATAATACATAGCAACTCGAAAATTTGGAATAATAACTCGGAATTCAACAACGAACTCATCTCAAGAATTATCAAAACAAAGGATGTTACAACCCAAGCCTACACCCTGGACGTGGCCGACACTCGAAGACCATTGTTGTCCTTGAGCGGACCCTTGGTATGGCTTAATTAACTCAGCGGAAGACAATACACACAGTTATACAATGATCAATAGCTCAACTAACTAATAAAACTGATAATGTTTTAAAGATTAAACATTCAACTGGCCAAAAGTGGCAACCCAAGTCTTAACAAATATAAACATAATGAAAAGAAAAAAGGATGAAAATCTGACTGTCTATCAATGAAGCCTTCTAAAACTGAGATGGATCTTTGTACAAACCCCATAACACACTAATAAAGAAAATACTATGAATGCAATAAAAGGAGGGCTCCACAATGCAAGGAGGCTCACCAATGACTCTGGAGTGCTCAACTGGATCAATAGTGTGTCAGATATCGATCCTCGTTACATGTGTCTAAATCATGATACAATGCCGCCAACTGGCATCTGTACATTGAATGTATGAGTATGCGATGTGAAATGCTAAAACAACTTATGCTTGAAAAGAGTAAGAAGGAACACTTACCTTGGCTCTGCTCAACTCATGAATAATATGACTTAATAATACTGACTCATTTTACTATACGAAAATTTAATAACAAGTGTAATATAAAGAGAATCTATTTGAAAACATGTTGTAAATTATTAATGTATACAAGGATACAATTAACTCTAAGATGTATATAAAAATACAAATAAACTGATGTATATATGTAAATACATTTAACTTCTGTTGGAGTTTCTCTAACCAACAACCATCACTTAAGACCTACAGTGATGATACAACGATCTACCTTACGCTGCTAGCGCATCCTATACCTTGACAAAGGTGTAAGACCTGAACTACCTCATGGATCAACTAGTCAACTGTGAAAAGAGTTCATCTCAAAAGTATGACCCTTTCCTACCCATGGTGGCTACATGGTTTATGAGGGCTGTGAGTTGTCTGAACTCTCCCACATATCGGTGCTCAATACTACTCCCAAAATATACTGGCTCTTATTTTTTAAAAACATGTTGATTCTTTAATTTTAGATTAGTGCTCAAAATACTTAGCTTAAAGGCTATCTTGGAAATCTCAGTTGCCCTGCTTGCTTCATTTAAAAAGTTATTTCTCTTTAACTGAAAACTAGCCCGAAGGCTCTTTGGAAATCTCAGCATCTGTTTTTTTTAAATGTGAAGACATTTTAAGTTCTTTTGGGAATACATAGTTCCCATATATTTCTTTGCAGGAATACCTTACATTTCTCTAAACTAAACTCGAGCTAAAGTCTTAAAACGACACTTAAAACATTTTTGAAAGACTTATGAAACTTGAAATGAACTTCTCCTTCTTATCTTTAGTCCATACTCAAACTGATCTTTAAGTCTTAAAATAAGCTTAAAGTATTTGCAAATGACTTCTTCAAAAGACTTCAGGAATTCTCTAGACTAGGCTCTAACTTTTCCTTCAATTTGAAGTTCTGGATTTAAGGTTGTAAATTCGTGTTTTTTGATGATTTCTATATGATTAGAAGTTATTTAGAGTAGTTACAATCGTTAGGAAGTGTTAAAACACCTTAGCAAAGCTAAACCAAACTGAATTACAAAAACTGGGCGAAAGCCGCCAATTCGGACGCGTCGTAGGTGTGTCGCGCCAGACCCATTTGTCTAAGACTGTCTGGGTGCACTCCAGGCGCACTGCGCTAGACACAGCCCAGATGACGCTTGACAATTTTTTCATCCCATTTTTCAACGCTAAACCCCCTAAACCTCCATAGTTGTTTTCCCAAACCCATGGGATTATTAGTACCTTTAATACCCTATAGATATAACTCAAAAAATAACTCGGAATTATGAATCAAAGAAACAATAGTCATTGAACAACTAAATCAACAAGAATTCAGCAATGTTCTTCAAGAACTTCACTATTCTCATTAAGCCGATTCGAAAATCATAGAATTGAAACAAGCTTTGTGTGTGGGTGAACTGACCCAACAGTAAACATACCTTGATAGGGATCACCCACGACGAAATCCACTCGTAAATCTTGACCTTGTTGGCAAATTCTTGACTTTTCCCCCTTTCTTTCTTCTTTTATCTCTTCTCCAAGCTCTAAGTGTGATTTTGTTTTTTTCAAAACTGAATTTAACTCAGTTTTAACCCCAATAAACCCCTAAAATGCAATACGTAATTAATTGGTGAAAATACTAGTTTTCCCTTCCTTAAATTCGGATTGGGACTTTCCTTGCTTCAACAACCCAACTTTCGATAGGTATATATCTCTCATACAATATTGAAAATGCGCAAACTCGGTGGCATTGGAAAGATCTCTCCTAGGGATTCCCAACCATATAAAGAACTACCTAAAGCTCATCCTGAGCTAGAAGTTATGGCAATCGAAAATGACCAAATTCACTTTCTTAACATATGCAATTTTTCAGATTTTTCCTTTCCTTTCCAAATATGAATATTTTTTTTAGCTTAGTCTTAGCCATTTCAAATTGTGAAATGTTACAACATCTCCCCCTTGGGCACATTATTCCTCGAATGAGATTTCTTTCACTAAGCTAAGGATAATAATATCAAGTTCAACACTCAACAAATTAAAAGTAAGTACTTACATGCTTACTTATAATTTATAAGATACTGAGAAGAGTATTAGTACCTTGATCTGATTTCTCTCCAGATTCAAAGAGATGTGGATATCTCTTCTTCATATCCTATTCAGCTTCCCAAATCGCTTCTTCAACAAATTGTTTCCTCCAAAGGATCTTGACTAATGCAAACTCCTTTGTTCTCAACTTGCGAACTTAGCGATCTAAAATCTGAACAAAAATCTCCTCATAGGATAAGTTATCCTTAATCCCACCATTTTTTTTACTTGGTACAATAAATGAAGGATCTCCCACGCACTTCTTCAAAATAGAGATGTGAAACACTGGATGAACTACTATCAACTCTTGTGGTAACTATAACACATAAGCTACATTGCAGATCCTTTTGGCTAAGCGATAAGGTGAAATATATCGAGGAATAAGTTTACCCTTCTCACCTAACCTCATAAAACCCTTCATGGGTTAAACCTTCAAGTATACCCAACCATCCACTTCGAACTCCAACGACCTCCGCCTAACATCTATGTAGAATTTTTGATGACTCTGTGCCATTTTCAATATCTCTTGAATCACCTTCACCTTCTCCGTAGCATGGTGAACCAGATCTGGTCATATCAACCCTGTTTCACAAACTTTGAACTAACCATTAGGAGATCTGCATATTCTCCAAAAAAGGGCTTCATATGGAGCCATCTAAATGCTAGAATTATGACGATGTTGTAAGCGAATTTGATAAAAAGTAAGTAATCATCCCAATTACCCATGAATCAATCACCCAAGACCTCAACATATCTTCTAAGGTCTTGATAGTACGCTCCGCTTGACCATCTGTGTGAAGATGAAAAATAGTTCTTACTTTCGCCATTGAACCCAAAACTTTTTGGAATTATTCCCAAAACTGTGCAGTAATTGTGCACCTCTATCTAAAATGATCGATACTGGGAATCCATGAAGTCTCATCACTTCCTTAACATATAACTTTGCATAATCCTCTGCTTATTGAGTGGTTTTACCGATAAAAAGTGGGTTGATTTTGTCATTCTATCGAAAATCACCCAAATTGAATCATATTGCCAGCGAGACCTTGGTAAACCTGTGATGAAGTCAATCTTAATCATCTCCCACTTCTATTCCATAAGTTCTATGTTCTAAGCCAACCCTCTAGGCCTTTGGTGCTCTACTTTAACTTATTGGAAATTCAGGTACTTGGAAACAAATTCGGCAACACCCTTCTTCATAGCATTCATCCAACACATTTCTCTCATATCGTGGTACATCTTTATGGAACCCATATGAATGGAATATCTAGAGCTATGAGCTTCCTCCATGATCCTTTCTTGAAGTCCATCCACCATAGGTACACAGAATCTACCTTGATATCTTACCACACCATATCCCTCTTGTTCAAAAGCTAATAATCTTTGCTTATGAACATTTGCCTTCAATTCAAGCAAAATGGGATCTTGGTCTTGCTTCTCTTTCACTTCTGACACGAATGATGACTCTAACTCATTTTTCACCACTATTTATCCTTCTGTGGAATCCATTAGTCGGACTCCTAGGCGTGAAAGTGTATGCAATTCTTTTGCCAGTTCCTTCTTCTTGTCCTCAAGATAGGCGGTACTACTTATAGACAACCTTCTTAAAGCATCAACAACAACATTAGCCTTACTTGGGTGGTAAAGAATGCTCATGTCATAATCTTTGAACAATTCTAACCAGCTCCTTTGTCTGAGATTAAGCTCTCTCTAAGTGAACACATATTGTAGGTTGTTGTGATCAGTGAAGACATCCACATGAACACCATACAAATAGTGACGTTATATCTTCTAGGCGAATACTACAAAAATCAACTTTAAGTCATGTGTTGGATAATTCTTCTCATGAACCCTTAACTGTCTAGAGGGATAAGCTATAACCTTGTCATTCTGCATTAAGACACAACCCAAACCAACTCTAGATAAATCACAGTACAACATAATGCCTTGAGTACCTTATCGTAAGGTCCAAATTGGGATAGTAGTCAACCCTTCTTCAACTCCTGTAAGCTTTTCTCACAAGCTTCAAACAATTGAAACTTAACTGTTTTCTGAGTTAACTTGGTCAAAGGACACGATATAGATGAAAACCCCTCAACAAACTTTCTATAGTAGCCAACCAAACCCAAGAAACTCGTTATATCAGTTGGAGACGTGGGTCGAGGAAAACTCTAAACTTCTTCTCTATTTTAGGTATCAACTCTATTCCCCTCACCGGAAACTATGTGGCCCAAGAATGCCACAAATTTAAGCCAAAACTCACATTTTGAAAACTTAGCGTACAACTCGTTATCTTTCAAATTCTGAAGGACTATCCTAAGGTGCCTAACATGATCTTCATCAATTCTTGAATGGATTAATTTGTCATCAATGAAGACGATAACAAACATGTTTAAATAAGGTTTGAAGACTCTATTCATAAGATCCATGAATATTGCAGGCACATTGGTCAACACAAACGACATGACAAAAAAATCATAATGCTCATATTTGGGTCTAAAAGTTGTCTTTGGAATGTCGCATTTTCTAACTTTCAACTGGTGGTAGCCTGATCTGAGGTCAATCTTGGAAAAACAAGAAGCACCCTGAAGTGGATCAAAAAGATCATCTATCCTTCTTTCTCACAAACAAGACTGGAGCACCCAAAGGTGAGACACTTGGTCGAATCAAACCCTTGTCTAATAGATCTTTCAATTGTTCTTTCAACTCTGTTGGTGCCATCTTATATGGCATAATAGAGATAAGACGAGTATCTGGAAGAAGATCTATGACGAAGTCTATCTCTCTTTCAGGAGGGACTTCAGGAAGATCATCTCTAAGGACTTTTAGGAACTCTTTTACTACTGGAACTGACTAAATAAGAGGTATCACAACGCTAGAGTCATTAACTTGGACAGAGTGATCGGCACACCCCTTAGAAACTAACTTTCTTGCCTTAAGGTACGAGATGAAATGTTCTTTAGGCACGTCTTAACTGTTTTTCCACTCAAAGACTTGCTTATTTGGAAACTGAAACTTGATTACTCGAGTTCTATAATAAACTGAGGCATAGAAGGCATGAAGACAGTCTATACCAAGAATGATATCAAAGTCTACCATGTCTAAATCAACTAAATCATCCATTGTACTGTTGTGCTTGATGGGAAATGATACAATCATGATCGACTCTCTCTTGTAGAATATAATTCTCAACAAGTATAAAAACATTGAAGGGATCAAGAGTTTCTCTAGAAAAACATCAAAAATAAAGAAAAGGATCATACTAGTGACAACATCCGGCGATCCTCTTGCTCTCTGCACCTAGTGACAGCATAAAGGTGATTTCCTTCTCCATCCGCCCCTAAAGTAGCTTTTCCAGAGGTAACTATATCTGTAGGGAAACCGAAGAAAATCGGGCTCTATTTCCCTTTTTATCATTTCTCTGCCAGTTCTTCAGACATTCTCTTATAAAATGTTCATTTTTCCACACTTGAAGAATCACTGAAGGAATCATGAAATATCCCTGAGTGGATCCTACCACACTTGGAACATGCAGGAGTCTATGTACCCCCTTGTTCCTTACCATGTTGCGAATACGTAGGTGTAGATCTAATGTTCTGAGAATCCTAAGTATTGTACACACATTGGTTCCTTTGTGCAGGTGCACTAGCAGATGATGAAGCAAGTCCTTTCTGCTTCTGCTAGAAAGAAGACTAGTTCATATTATTTCTTGTTGCCCGGACTGAACTCTTCTCTATCCCTCAGCTGGTCCTCCTCAAATTGTTGCACATGGATCATCAGCCTTGTTGTGTCCATGTCACCTATTAGCATGATTTCCTTACTTTCCTTACTCGACCGATAAGTTAACCCAACAATAAACAAGCTCATTCTACTCCTCATGTTAACAACAATCTATTTTCTTCTCTTAGCTCACGGGGAAACAAAACTCCCTAAATGGCCTCCTCAAACAATGAACATCTCACAATCAGTTACGAGTAAGGACGATTAGAGGTAAAATTCTTAGCAATAAACTCAAAAGCACGAAGTGAGTATGAAAGAAGTGAGGAATTTCCTAAATGTTTTAGCCTCTTAATTATAGATTTGGCACGCTTCACATCGATAACTAGAACTCCACTGAAATGACTTCTTAGACTCTGTAAGACTCTTGAACTTTGTGCTATGATACCAAGTTTTTCAAGCCCTAATCCTACACCTTGGACGTGGCTGGCACTCGTCGACCATTGCTGGCTTCCAGTAGACCCTTGGCCTGGCTTACTTAAGTCAGCAAAAGGCAACACACATAGTTATACAATGATCAATAACTCAACTAACTAATAAAAGTGATAATATATTAAAGATTAAACATTCAACTACCCAAAAGTAGCAACCCAAGTCTTAAAAAATAGAAAGATAATGAAAAGAATACATGATAAAAATATGATTGTCTATCTATGAATCCTTCTAAAACTGGAATGGATGTTTGGACAGACCCCACAACACCCTAATAAAGAAAATAATGTAAAAGCAATAAAAGTAGTTCCCGGAATACAAGGAGACTTACCACTGACTCTGGAGTGCTAAACTAGATCAACGGTGTATCGGATGTTGATCCTAGATACCTTCGTCTGCATCATGATATATTGCAGGACAAATGGCATATGTACATTTAATGTACGAGTATGCGAGTTGGAATGCTAAAACAACTTAAGCTTTAAAAGAGTAAAATAAAATACTTACCTTGGCTCTGCTCAACTCATGAACAATATGACTCAATAATAATGACTTATTTAAATATAAAGCAATTTAAAAACAAGTGCAATATAAAGAAAATTTGTTTGAAAATATAATGTAAATTTTGAATGTATACAAGGATACAATTAACTCTAAGATGTATGTAAAAATACAAATAAATTGATATATATATGTAAATACATTTAACTTATGTGGGAGTTTCTCTAACCGATAACAATAACATAAGAGCTATAGTGATTATAAAGTGATCTACCTCATGCTGCCAGCGCATCCTATACCCGACTGAATGTATAAGACTTAAACTGCCTAATGGATCCACTATTCCACTTTGAAAAGGGTTCATCTAAAAAGTAAGACCCTTTTCTAACCATGGTGGCTACATGGTTTATGGGGCTATGAGTTTTCTGAACTCTCCCCCATATCGGTCCTCAATACTACTAACAAAATATACTGGCTCTTATGATTTAAAAACATACTGATTGTGTGATTTGAGATTAGTGCTCAAAATACATAGCTCAAAGGCTATATTGGAAATCTCAGTTCCTCTTTTACTTTATTTATGATAAAGATTCCAATTAGGGAAGAAACCAATTGAAATAAAAAATGGAATTAAACAATACAAAAGTAATATAGATTTGAAATAAGAGACGAGAAAGAAGAAAGAAAGGCTAATTGATTAAACAATCAACCAAGGAAGAAGAGAAACTTGAATTCTAAAAGAAACAACTTAAATCGAAAAACCATAAATGAGCAATCTTAAGTGAAATCAAGGTTAAAAAGTTCTAAATCAAAAATGAGAATTCACCCATCAATTGTAACACCCCGTAGCCAAAACAGACCAAAAATCAGTTTTTTCAGAAAAATCTGCAGGTGCAGCCGACGTGACCATCAATGAACCGTAGCCTGACCCACGGTCTGTACTGCACATCCATCGATGGTATCAGAGACTCCCAAAAACCCAGTCGGGAAAAATTGGCTAAGTCTTGATCGACGGACGGACCTACGGTCCGTAGGTCATACGACGGTCCGCAGTCAGTTACCGTCGATTGAGACCCCCTTCAGCCACTCTCTGACAAGGACCACGGGTGACCAACATGGTCTTTAAGTGGAGCCACGGTCCGTAGGTCTGACCGTACGTGGGAACTAGCAGCCAGTTAAGAAGGAAATGCAGTAGGGTCAACTTAAATGATCATAACTCTTAGCACAAAATGAATTAGGTGTCCCATAACATATCAACAAATAGATAACTGAATTATCTTTCCATAGCCACTAACCTTGCTAAAATCAGAGCTTAGAGTAAAAAGTTATGACCCTTTTTAATAAAGGCCTATCGAACAGACCCAACCTACGGACCCAAACGACAGACCGTCGATCGAACGACGGACCGTCTGTCTAGGTCGTCGTTCGGTCCGACAATAACTTACCCAGGGGTCTTTTGGTCTTTTCCCACTTCGTTTAAACCTTAAGATACATCATTTTGACCCTAAATCATCATATTTTAGTCAGTTTAAGCCTAGAAATATAACTAAAACTTACCTAAGTCAAAATCATTAATCAAAAGTTAGAAAATTAGAAGCAAGAAAGCAAAAAAAACTCAAGAACCCTAGTTCAAGAACACAACTACTTTCCAGCAGTTCCAGCCACGAAATCTAAGTATTTTTCCGTGAATTTCATCACCAGGTATGTGGGATTTCACTAGTGGGTTCCTTTCACCCATTAGATCCCTTGTTTTCAGTCAAATTCTTGATTCCCATATCATCATTAGACCTAGGGTTTCTAGAACATTAACAGAACTTCATGAATTTATTAGTTATATGTTCCAAATCAGATTATTATGTTATTACTCAGATTATTGCATGAATTTCAGAACCCTAGCTATGTATTTCTTTAGTTCTTGAATTACACATGTTAGGTCAGATATTTTAGTTACTTCAGATATACATGCCTCAGTTAAAAATGAATAATTACCAGATTAATTGTTGCATTCTCAGTTTGCATATTCATTTATGAGCTAACCAATTCTTACAGAAAATTCACACATAGTCAGTTAAATACATAAATCAATGGGAGTATCATAATACCGAGTTGGACTAGGGTTTAGCATACTCAATAGTCCTAGAACTACTAGCCAAGTAGGTTGTAAGTCCCCTTTGTGGGCATCAGTTTAGTGATGATGCCAGCATGCCTTTATACCTTTGGCATGGTATATTGGGTCCTCTTGATGGGGCGTATACATCGGACTCCAAATTTAGCTCATGTGGTTTATTATCTGTTATTAGTAGCTCCCACAGTTCAGTCAGACTCTCTTGCATTGATCATTTATCAGCATATTCAGTATTCAGTTTCAACATGTTATAAATTGGTCATTGCATTCACTTAGCTCAAAATTCTCTATATCATGTTCAGATTATTATACTTGCTTTTGTGCTTGTTCATATATGTTTTGTTTCAGCTGTATTCTATCCTACATGCTAAGTACCTTTCAAGTACTGACGCATACGTGCGCTACATCTTCTCGTGATGTTGGTTTAGGTTCTCAGCATCCATATTACGCAAGGATCGATTTCCGATCTCCAGTTCATCAGATTCAGTGGTTAGTCCACATTGTCCGAAGACAACACTCATGAGTTTCATTTCAGTCTTTTAGTCATTTAGTTTCAGTTTTGCTAGATTTAGCTGGGGCTTGTCCCAGTATTTCTAGTCTTGTTTAGAGGCTATTTTCAGACATAGTTAGTTTCAATTTAGTATTGAGTTAATATTTTCTTTGTATTAAACTCATTGTTTTCAAATATCTCAATTATTGAATATGGGTATTCTCCATCTTTTCAGTTTAAATTATGATTTAACTTCCGTATTTAGTTTATTATCTTTAGTATGCTCATGATCATGCCAGCAGGATTAGCTAGGGATCACTTGTGGTCCTAGGTTCCTTGTCCGCATCTCGGGGGTAGCTCGGGGCGTGACAAAACTTTGTATCAGAGCACTAGGTTTAAGAGTCCTAGGATTTATGAAAAGACGCACTAAGTAGAGTCCTTTTCATGGGTGTGAAGTGCACCACATCTAATGAGAGGGAGGCTATGAAGTGTTTTACGAAAACATCAGTTTGTTGTTACTCTTATCGTGCGTAAGGTATGATCTAATCCCATTCTAATTTGATGTTCTACATTTTAGATAATGCCTCCTCGTAGAGCTAACGCTAGGAATGCAAATGCGAGGAATGCAAATGCAACTCCTCCAGTCCAGAAGAATAATTCTCCAATGCTGAGTTCAGGAATGCAATATAGTTTTTGGCTCAGAGTATGACCCACCAGAAAAATCGGGTTCATGATCCTCTGAATGAAAATGGTGGATCATCAGCAGAAATGGTCAGTGACTTTGTTAGGATGAATCCGCCTGAGTTCTTAGGATCGCAGACTAACAAGGATCCTCAGAATTTCGTGGATGAAATCAAGAAGATCTTTGAGGTGATGCAGGTTACTGGGAATGATCGGGTTGAGTTAGCGTAATGCCAGCTGAAAGATGTGGCTCATATCTGGTACACTCAGTGGAAGGAGAATAGGGGTGCAAATGCAGCTCCTATTACTTGGAAGTGCTTCAGTGAGACTTTTCTCGACAGGTTTTTCGCAATAGAGTTGAGAGAAGCAAAGGCTCAAGAATTCATGAACTTGAGGCAGGGAAACATGACAGTCCAAGAGTATGGGCTGAAGTTTAACCAACTCTCCAAGTATGCTCCTCACATGGTTGCTAAATCCAGGGCTCAGATGAAAAAGTTCTTGTATGGAGTGTCGAATTTGGTAAAAATAGAGTGCAGAAATGCTATGTTATTGGGATATATGATCATCTCTAGGTTTATGAATCATGCTCAGCAGGTTGAGGGTGATAATCCTAGAGAACAGGCCAAAGAGAATAAGAAGGCTAGGACTGGGAATTATGACTATTCTCAGCAGAAATCGGGTGGTGGAAATCGCTCGTAGAGTCTGCAATAGTTCTCATCCCCAGCCCCTTCGTTAGCTTGTGTTCCATCCTCCAAGAACATGTTTGACCAAGAACAAGTTTGACCAGAAGGTTAGAGCACTAGGCTCTAAGTCTCAGGGAAGTGTTTCAGGCACCAAGACTTACCCTGCTTGCCCTAAGTGTGGTAAGAACTATCCGGGCGAGTGTGTTGCACGAAAAGAAGGATGTTTTGGGTGCGGTCAGTCTGGTCACAAGTTGAGGGATTGTCCTTCGAGACAGGGTCAAGGAGGTGGAAATAGTAGAGCTCAGTCTACAACTTTATCAGCACCAGCAAATTGCCCGACTCAGCAGGGTAACTCATATGGTATAGGTGGCGGTCAGCGACAGAACAGGTTGTATGCTCTTTAGGCTCGCCAGGATCACGAAGGTTCTTCCTGATATAGTCACTGGTACGTTATGAGTCTTTGACCTTGATGTTTATGCATTGTTAGATCCAGGGGCTACTCTTTCTTTTGTAACTTCTTACATAGCAGTCCAATTTAGTGTCAATCTAGAAACTCTCTCAGAACCTTTCTCAGTCTCTACTCCAATCGGTAACCGAGTTATAGCTGGACGAGTATATAGAAATTGCCATGTCATAGTCTCTCAGAAAGTCACCTTAACAGATCTTGTAGAGTTAGAAATTGTAGATTTCGATGTCATTCTAGGCATGGATTGGTACATTCCTGTTATGCCTCGGTCGATTGTAGAACTAGGATTGTTCGTTTTTAGTTTCCAGACGAACCAATCTTAGAATGGAAAGGTAGTAGATTAGAGCCTATGGGTCGATTTATTTCTTACCTTAAGGCCAGAAAGATGATCTCTAAGGGTTATCTCTATAATCTAGTTCGGGTTTAGGATTCTAACACTAAAACCCCAACTCTTAAGTCAGTTCGAGTAGTCAGTGAGTTTCCAGAAGTATTTCTAGAAGATCTTCCCGGAGTTCTTTCCGAAAGTGAAATCGACTTCGGATCTTCTTCCAGATACCCAGCCTATTTCTATTCCTCCTTATAGAATGGCTCCAGCAGAGCTTAAAGTATTGAAAGAGCAATTGAAGGACCTTCTAGATAAGGGTTTCATAAGACCTAGTATTTCTCCATAGGGTGCACCAGTGTTATTCGTAAAGAAAAAAGATGGTTCTCTCAGAATGTGCATTGACTATGGACAGTTGAACAAGGTTACAATCAAGAATAAGTATACCATCCCCAGGATTGATGACTTGTTTCACCAACTTCAGGGTGCAAGCCATTTCTCAAAGATAGACCTCAGATCGGGTTATCATGAACTCAGAGTCAGAGATAGTGACATTTTAAAAACAACCTTCAGAACTCGGTATGGTCATTACGAATTTGTAGTTATGTTGTTTGGACTAACCAATGCTCCTGCAACTTTCATGGATTTTATGAACATAGTGTTCAAACAGTACTTGGACTTGTTCGTTGTAGTCTTCATTGATGATATCCTCATTTACTCTAGGAATGACGAAGAACATGCAAGTCATTTGAGAGTTGTTCTACACTCTCAAAGATCGCCAGCTATTCGCTAAGTTTAGCAAATGTGAGTTCTTGTTACAATCTGTTGCTTTTCTTGGTCACATTGTATCTAGCGAAGGGATCCGAGTGGATTCACAGAAGATAAAAGGAGTGAAACAATGGCCCAAACCTACCTCTGATACCGATATCAGAAGTTTCTTAGGTCTAGTAGGTTATTACAGAAGGTTCGTGGAAGGATTTTCATCCATAACATCACCATTGACTAGGTTGACGCAGAAGATCGTCAAGTTTCAATGATCAGATGATTGTGAGAAAAGTTTTGCAGAGTTGAAAACTAGATTGACTACACCTCTTGTTTTGACTCTACGAGAGGGATAGATGGTTATGTGATCTATTGCGACGCATCCAGAGTTGGCCTTGGTGGTGTATTGATGCAGTGAGATATGGTTATAGCTTGTGCTTCTAAACAGCTTAAGGTGCATGAGAAGAACTATCCAACTCATGACCTCGAGCTTGCAGCAGTGGTGTTTGCACTCAAGATCTTGAGACACTACTTGTATGGTGTTCATGTAGATATGTTCACTGACCATAAGATCCTTGAGTATGTGTTCACCCAGAAAGAGTAGAATCTTTGCTAGAGGAGATGGATTGAATTCCTTAAGGATTATGATATGAGTGTGCATTATCATCTTGGTAAGGCGAATGTAGTAGGAGACACTCTTAGTAGACGATTTATGGGTAGTGTAGCCCATGTTAAGGAAGAAAGAAAGGACCTAGTGAAGGATGTTCAGAGGCTTGCTCGCTTGGGAGTTCGCCTTATGAGCATATCAGACAATGGTGTAACAGTTCAGAATAGGGTAAAATCTTTTTCGGTAGTGGAGGTTAAGGAAAAGGAAGAAAGTGATCCAATCTTGCTTAAACTAAAGGGTGCAGTCCACAATCAGAGAGTGGAGGTTTTCTCCTAAGAGGGAGATGGTGTACTTCGCTAACAGGGTAGATTGTGTGGTCCTGATGTGGGAGAGTTGAAACAACATATTTTTGCAGAAGCCCATAACTCCAGCTATTCTATTCAGCCAGGTGCCACTAAGATGTACCGCGATCTGCAGGAAGTGTATTGGTGGAATGACATGAAGAGGGATATAGCAGATTTTATGGTAGGTGCCCAAATTGCCAGCAAGTCAAGGTAGAACATCAGAAACTAGGGGGTATGACTCAAGAGATCGACATTCCTAGTTGGAAGTAAGAAGTGATCAATATGGATTTCATCACAGGGTTAACACGTACTCGCAGACAGCATGACTTCATTTAGGTGATAGTCGATAGGATGACCAAGTCTTCTCACTTATAGCGGTCAAGACTACAGATTCGGCAGAGGACTATGTCAAGCTTTACATTAATAAAATTGTGAGGTTGCATTGGGTTCCTTTGTCTATCATCTCAGATAGAGGTCCTTAGTTTACCTCTCTTTCTCGAAGTCATTTCAGAAGGGTCTTGGTACTCAAGTTAACCTTAGCACAACATTTCATCCGCAGACGGGATGGACAGGCAGAGCGTACTATTCATACCCTAGAGGATATGTTGAGAGCTTGTGTGATCGATTTCAAACGTAGTTGGGATGATCACCTTTCTCTTATTGAGATTGCCTACAAAAATAGCTACCATTCCAGCATTCAGATGGCCCCTTATGAGGCTTTGTATGGGCATAGATGTAGATCTCCTATTGGTTGGTTTGACGTAGGTGAAGCAACTTTGATAGGGCCAGATTCAGTCCTTCATGCTATGGAGAAAGTGCAACTTACTAGAGATAGACGTAAGACAGCCCAGAGTCATCAGAAATCTTATGCTGATGTAAGGAGAAGGGAACTAGAGTTCCAAGTCGATGATTGGGTTTTTCTGAAAGTGTCACCTATGAAAGGAGTGATGAGATTTGGAAAGAAAAGGAAGCTCAGTCCTAGATATGTAGGCTCTTACAAGATCTTGAAAAGGATTGGCAAGGTGGCATATGAGTTAGAATTACCAGCAGACTTAGCAGCAGTGCATCCGGTTTTCCACATCTCACTCTAGAAGAAGTGTGTGGGTGACCCAGCATCTATAGTGCCATAGAGAGTGTGGCGGTGAAATATAGTCTTTCTTATGAGGATATACCAGTTGAGATTCTTGAACGTCAGGTTAGAAGGTTGAGAAACAAAGAAATCGTTTCAGTCAAGGTTTGGTGGAGGAGTCAGTCTGTAGAGTGAGCTACTTGGGAAGCAGAAGCAGCCATGAAAGCCAAGTATCCTCACCTTTTTTCTTCCGATTCCACTCCATCTTGAGGTAGTTGGTCCTCTTCAGTTTTCCAGTCATTCATGCGTAAATTCAGTCTTAGAATCATGTTCCCTCAGTTTGTACTTGCATTTTCAGTGTATTTGCATGTTCTCAGAATTCAATTCAGTCAGAAACTCAGTGATTAGTAGTAGGGTTTGCAGCTCTGTCCCTCTATTTCAGCTAGTTTAGTCTTCATTTGACGACGAATGTTCCCAAGGGGGAGATAATGTAACACCCCGTAGCCAAAATAGACCAAAAATCATTTTTTCAAAAAAATCTATAGGTACAGCCAATGTAACCATCGACGGACCGTAGCCTGACCCACGGTCCGTCCTGCACAACTTTCAATGGGATCATAGACTCACAAAAACTCCGCCGAGAAAAATTGGCTAAGTCTTGATAGACGGACGGACCTACGGTCCGTAGGTCAGACGACGGTCTGTAGTCCGTGACCATCGATCGAGACCCCCTTCTGCCACTCTCTAACAAGGACCATAGGTGACCAGCACGGTTCGTAAGTTGACCCACGGTCCGTAGGTCTGACCGTAGATGGGAACTAGCGGCCAGTTAGGAGGGAAATGCAGTAGGGTCAACTTCAAATTATCATAACTCTTACCATAAAATGAATTAGGTGTCCTATGACATCTCAACAAATACATAATTGAATTATCCTTCCATAGCAACAAACCTTGCTAAAATCAGAGCTCCGAGTTAAAAGTTATGGCCGCTTTAGTAAAGGCCTGTCGAGCACACCCAAACAACGGACCGTCGATGGAACGACAGACCGTCTGTCCAGGTCGTCGTTTGGTCCGACAGCAACTACCTAGAGGTCTTTTGGTCTTTTCCCACTTCTTTTAAACCTTAAGATACGTCGTTTTGACCCTAAATCATCAGATTTTAGTCAATTTAAGCCTAGAAACATAACTAAAACTTACCTAAGTCAAAATCATTAATCAAAAGTTAGAAAATTAGAAGCAAGAAAACAGATAAAGCTCAAGAACGCAACAAGTTTCCAGCAGTTCCTACCACGAAATCTAAGTATTTTTCCGTGAATTTCATCACCAGGTATATGGTATTTCACTAGTGGGTTCCTTTCACCCATTAGATCCCTAGTTTTCAGTCAGATTCTTGATTCCCATATCATGATTAGACCTAGGGTTTCTAGAACTTTAACAGAACTTCATTAATTTATTAGTTATATGTTCCAAATAAGATTATCATGTTATTACTAAGATTATTGCATAAATTTCAAAACCCTAGCTATGTATTTCTTTAGTTCTTAAATTACACATGCTAGGTCAGATATTTCAGTTACTTCAGATATACATGCCTCAGTTATAAATGCATAATTACCAGATTAGTTGTTGCATTCTCAATTTGCATGTTCAGTTTTGAGCTATCCAATATTTACAGAAAATTCACACATAATTAGTTTACTGCATAAATCAATGGGAGTAGCATAATACGGAGTTGGACTAGGGTTCAGCTTACCCAATAGTCCCAGAACTACTAGCCAAGTAGGTTATAAGTCCCATCTGTGGGCATCGGTTTAGTGATCACGCCAGCATGCCTTTATACCATTGGCAGGATATATTGGGTCCTTTCAATGGGGCGTATACATCGGACTCCACATTTAGATCATGTGGTTTTATTATCGGTTATTAGTAGCTCCCACAGTTCAGTCAGACTCTCTTGCATTGACCATTTATTAGTATATTCAGTATTTAGTTTCTGCATGTTATAAATTGGTCATGGCATTCGGTTACCTTAGAATTCTCTATATCATGTTCAGATTATTATACTTGCTTTTGTGCTTGTTCAGTTATGTTTTGTTTCAGATTTATTCTATCCTACATGCTCAGTACCTTTCAAATACTGACGCCTACGTGCGCTACATCTTCTAGTGATGTAGGTTTAGGTTCTCAGCATCCAGATCATGCATAGATCAATTTTCGATCTCCAGTTCAGCAGATTTAGTGGTAAGTCCTCATTGTCCGAGGACATCAGTCATGAGTTTCATTTCAATCTTTTAGTCATTTAGTTTCAGTTTTGCTAGATTTAGCTGGGGCTTGTCCCAATATTTCTAGTCCAATTTAGAGGCTATTTTTAGACATAGTTACTTTTAGCTTAGTATTGAGTTAATATTTCCTTTGTATTAAACTCATTAGTTTCAAATATCTCAGTTATAGAATATGGGTATTCCCCATCTTTTCAGTTTAAATTATGATTTAGCTTCCGTAGTTAGTTTATTATTTTTAGTATGCTCATGATCATGACAGCAGGGTTAGCTTGGGATCACTTGTGGTACTAGGTTCCGTGTCTGCGTCTCGGGGGTAGCTCGGGGCGTGACATCAATAATCTATATTGAGCTACACTAAGCTAAGGTAACCTAAAGGGATTCAACCTTAAACTACACTCTTGAAAGAGTTTGTTCAGTTAACATTCAAATTCCATAAAGTCTAAGTCTTCCAAAATAAATAAAACTACTATTTATACTAATAAAATAAAGAAGACACTTCTTTGACAATTTTACCCTTAATGAGGTAAGGGCCTTGTTTTGTTGTCTTCTTTTGTGATTTCTTAAAAATTATGAGATGACCATTTGCACAAATGGTCTCTTTATTCTTTCTCTTAACTTAGATGAACATTCCACATATTGTACTTCTTGATTTTGTGTCCATAAAGATCCTCTAAATATTTTATGCGATCCATGCTATCCATGTTGTTATCATCCTCCCCTTCTTGAAAAGGATTCATTTTCGGATCCAAACCTTGCAAAGCCATGAAAAAGGACAAACAACAAATATATCCTCATAAAATGAGGGTAAGTACGATGGTAAGCACAAAAAGCACTACACCAAGGAGAGTAAATCTCAAGGAAGAACCAAGTAACCTTTATTATCATGACTATTCAGCCCGTAGGTAAAGAACACGGAAATGGGATATTCCTCACATGAACAGGATAATACCACCCAAAATATGACATTAGTATAAGCTCAAACACTACCAAATGCTCACCGGGGTCAAGATGATAATAGGTCCACATAATAAGGTCATACAAACAAGTATAAACCTCAATGATACCCCGACCGAAATGTAATGCCCATTTAAGACAAATATGTGCTCATCATATGCAAAAAGATAGTAGAGAAATGTCGCATGCACATAAGGGTCATCTAAGGTGTTCCCATATGCAAGATCGCAACTAGGTTTAAGGATCATAACACTCATCACAACACAAGATAGAAAAAACAAAGACATCATGAAGAATTTAAGAGAAACTTTCCCTTCTCCTAACAAATAACTCCTTCCCCCATAAAAGGCACAATCAACAAGATCATACGCAAAGAGATAGTAAAGAAAGAGGGTTAGAAAACTACCCTTCCCCGTGCACCACGTAGGCCTCTCAAGTGGATTGTAAACCCTCAAGAAGACCATAGCATCACAGGGAAAGGTGTCGCATAAATTAACTTCAATAAAGGTGTTCCCAACTTTAGCTTTACTTTATATACTAAAGAATCAGAACTCATATTAAGAATTGGAAAAAAGAAGGAAGAAGTAACAATTAACACATAAGCATTCCCTTTAATCTTAACACTACCCTCTAAAATAAATGTAGTATCCTCTTCAAAAAAGAGATTTCCATCCTTGGAAAGTTTTACATCAAACCATAGGGCTCAAACAATTGATAGCCTCCAAGAGCTACACTTCCAACATTATAAGGCATATCACTATGCACACTGTCAAAAGTCATGTCATCATCAAACACAAGATTATCCTTAAACAAACATTCTACCTCAAGATTCTCATGAAAAAAAACCAACAAGAAATGGTGTTAAGGTCTAAAGATTCATTCAAATTACTAATGCCAACACTAGGTGGACACAAATTGATGTTTCTACAAGAATCAATTTGGTTATCAATAGGATCAACTAGTGTAACATCACTTTCATTCGCATGACAATGTACCCTCATTCAAGCTACAAGTGCCAACACTAGGTGGACACGAATTGACCTTACTACAAAAGTCGATTCGGTTATCAATAGGATCAACTAGTTCTTGCTCACTCACAACAAGGATAATATCATCACACGACAAAGTGCTATCAAGAACATCATAAGATAAAGACTCACTATGCTCACATAAACACAAGCTATTACTTACACTCAATGGACTACTAACTACATAATGATGTTTCAAGTTCAAGGAAGTGTAAGAGTTAGCATTTTTACCTTGAAGATCATAGGAAGTAGTGTCTTCACCTTGGCTATCAACATTGGAGCACATTTTCTCCTTTTGGAAGCTTTCAAGAACCTCATGATTCTGCACATTTTGAGTTGCCTCACTTGGCTTGCTTCCAAGGATACCTTCTTTAATTTTCAAACAACTAGAGAAAGAAAAGTTACATGAGTTAGGAGAAACATGTGACAACCCTCTCACAGCACTCCGCCCAACCTATCCTTTTTCCACTCTAAAGTTTTCACTTTTCACACCCTTACTCCTCTCAATCTTTTGTCTCTCAGTTTTATGTGAGTTAGGGAAAGTGCCAAGGATTCTTTTTGAAGGGTTAGAAGATCTCTTTAAGTTCAACTTCCATTTTGGTGCACAAGGATTGGGTGTTTTGACTTCTATTTGCAACTCCTTAGTTCCAACCTTACAAGGAGTATCTAGTTTTTCATCCAAGGGTAACTCCTTAGGCTTATCTTCATGATGAATAACTTGCCCTTTTTTACCATAAACTTGACCTTTTCAAACATCCGCAAGAAATCATCAAAATCTTCCCTCAAAGTTGTAAAAGATTCTCTTAACTCTACTACTTCATGGCTTAGTGTTCCTCCTCCTCTACCTCCAACCTCATCACCATACATATAACAAGAAACATTGGAACTAGAATGAGAAAAATAATTCATCATATTTTGAGAAGTAGTGAATGTACCACTTCTATAGTCCACACGACAACCTTCAAATGGTCCCGCCCAAACATCTATGCCTTCTTTTATAGAATAACAAGTAGCACACGACAAGGAAGAAAATTCGACCTCATAACCTCCATTTCCTTCCTGATTCTACTCAAAGCATTCATTAGACCTATGAGATAATGAATTGTACCTCATATCACCATCATAACCATGGTGCAAGTCTTGAGAATCTTCATTGTCGCAATGGTATACACCACAAGCTCTTCAACATCATCACAAGAGTCATAAGTTTCATTCATCTCAAAATCATCTCTGAAGTAGTAGTTCTCACCACTATCTTATTCATTATCCCATGATTCAACATAAGAATCACCATCATAAACAATATTCCCATTTACATGCTCATAAGGACAATCATATACATCACAAAACTCATTTTCATCATGCTCATAGCTCACATTGCTAGAAACGTATTCACTAATGTCATCTCCATCATATTCTAAAGTTACGAATGACATTGTTCTTTGTAATCACCTTGGGTACCTACAAAACGTAGCAAACAAGGTTAGTGGAAAAATTCCTTCCACCTCTCGTATTTGATCTCACACTCACCTTCCTAAAGTGTCTTTCGAAAGTTGATAGAGAACTACCTTTGCCCAATCAATTCACAAGATCACTAATTCTTTGTGGTGGAGTGGATTCTTATGACTCTTGAAAGAAGGATGACCCAAAAATCTAAAGGACTTGAATCAAGAAGGTTATTAAGAAATTAAGATGAGAAAAGTAGAAGAAAGAAGTACCAAAAGATTCGGAGTCAAACTAAACCAAGTAACAAAAGTATAAGAATTAGTACTTGTTACTTAATTGGAAGGATCAAAGAAATGATTTGATGATTAAAATTTAGTTAACAAGTAATCAAAGATGTTAATTAATCGTTGCAGTCCACCAGCGCCTTGACACCTTCAAGTTGAGAGTTCTCGCCTGGCCAGCCCCTACTATTGACTTGATGACTCTCCAGGCTGCTGTGGCGAGTCTGAGGGCTGATATGGATGCCATTATGGATGCGCTGGTACCTGAGCCTGAGGCCACACATGCAAAGCCTGTTGAATATATGGTGCTTGCTGCACTATTCTAGACCACCGTTGCGCCACTGCCTCTGCCACGTGAGCATGCCAAGAGGCCATGGACCAGAGAGGGTGATGAGGCTCGTGCTAGGAAGAGAGAGCGTACTGAGTTGGAGGCTGCGAGGAGAGCCTCGTTGATGGATGAGGAGGTCGGGCATATGAGGGCTCATGAGTTGGTTGCTGGGGCGTCTAGCTCCAGAATTGTTGATGTTGAGCAGAGCACTACTGAGGGTACTGACATTGCTGCGGACACTACTGATGGTGTCCCTCCTACTGATGCAGCATGTTCTGGGCAACCAGACCCACCTGCTTGTTGATCTTCGATGCTATGCGCCTCAGGTTTGCTTCACCTACCACCTTATTATTTTATTTCTTATGCATTAGGGACAATTGCTTGCTTTTTTGTTGTGGGTGGGGTAAATGGATAGTGAGTGTTAGGGTGAAGTCTGAGTAGCCCAACTCACGATCCTCTCTTGGGGTTTTCTTGCCTGTGTTCTTTTGCCACAAGAGACTGGTTATTTTTTTGTTGAACCGTCCTATTTAGTATCTTGTACAAAGTATAAATATGAAATCTGAATCATGATGGCTAAATACAATGATATCCCATTCTGAAGAGAATGCTTGCATGATTAGGCATAGTGAATGTGAAAATGTTAGCTCTAAGTATGACATTGAGATACACCATTGCATGACCCTCGATCTAATGCTCGAACTAGGTGTCCGATAATCTAGTAGGGTAATGAGGTGTTAAGTGAGTGTGAGGAAAGTTGAATAGTCCACCATTGGTACCTAGCTAGAACTTGCCCGGTTAGTCCTGCAAAAAGTAACCTGTGTTAGACAATTAGGAAAGGATCATGTGCCCTTGTTCAAAATAATAAATCTTTACCCTAAATGAAAGAAAACCAAATGAAATTCATCATTTTTATCCAAATGATTTGAGCTTACAATGGACCTTTCTTTTCTACCCCAACTCATCTTTTCTAGGTACAATGTATTGGCCCTGGTCCCTCCTTGGACATGTGCACCTCAGCCTATGCCAAAAGGATAAGTTGAGGGTGGCTAATGCAGAAACCAATCTCGTCCTGGCCCTGACCCAACCTTGGGTATTGTGTACCTTGACTCATGGCAAAGCCATGAGTTGAGGGTGGCTATTATGAGGAATGTTCCGGAAAGCGGGGTTGAAAGAATTAATGTAAAAAAAATTGAAAGAAGAAAAGAAAAGTGGCTCAATCAAAGTTGAAATCAAGTGAAAAATTTGAAAATGTGAAAATAAAAATAAAAGAAGAGTCATTTGCACGAAAGGAGAAAAGCAAGCAAAGATTATAAGAAAATGAAGAGTAGGGCATAATAAACGATGAAAAGGTAGGACGCTTAGCTGTTATGTCAAGGAAGGCAACAATTCACTAAAATGCATCCAAATGTACCCTACCTGACCCTGAGCCTACGTTATAAGCCAATAAAATCCTATCGTGATCCTGAGAGTCTAATATGGTGAACTCAAAGCAGTGAAAATACGGGCAAGCCTATGGCGACAAGTATCAGTTAAGTGTGAATTTGTTCTGAGAGTAAGTGTTGAAAAATAATCCGTATACTCAAATTGAAATCACTGTGTGAAAAAGGAGAATGTTATTTTTAAAGTGAGGACACTAGTTGCAATATTGGAAAGTTGGTACCTTGGTGAGAGATACAAGAGGAGAGGTGTCGGTGCGTGGTGAGTCTGTTTCGTGGTCTAATCCACATGAATGAGCCTAAGAGTGATATCATGCATAAAAACAATGAAAATAATCGGGATTGATATCCAGATGATTGTGAAAGCTTAAATAAAGATACTTTTGTACAAAGGTGTTGTGGTGAGTCATAGAGTGTCGCTTGAGGACAAACAATGAATTTAAGTTGAGGGTGTTGATGTACCGTGATTTCACGGTACTTTCAATGCTTTTTCCTTAAGTTTAGTGTGTGTCTAAGGCCTTTTTGTATTAATTTTAATGTATTTTTATCTGTGTTTGCAGGAAAACTGTCCAGAACGGAAATGTTGAAGACTGTGCTAAAATAAGTGTAGAAGTGATGACCCACGAAGCCATCGATGGTCCGTCGACCCATTGATTGTCCATAGGTGATGATCGTCGATTGGGGGTTCAAGATGCTCAAATCAAATCGGGGAATTATGACCAATTGTGGGGCTATGGAAGGATCGACGTTCTGTCGACTGATCGGCGGACCGTCCTGGCAAATCGTTGATGGTAACAGAAAGTAGTCCTAGTACCCGATTTGAAGAAACCACTAAGTATGGAGGAATGGAGCCCATCGATGGACCGTAGGTCCTGCTACGAACCGTGTTGTTGGTCCATCGATGGTAACAGAAATGATACAAAAAGTGGAAGCTGAAAAAGATTTTAAGTGTGGATCGACGGAAGCTGTCGATGATCTGCCGTTCCATCAACGGACCGCCAGTTGGGTCGTCAACTGATCACGAATTTTGGATAGATTTTTCCTTATTTAGAACTTCTTTTATTTTAGGACTTTATTATTATACAATAGGACTTAAAACCTCGTTTTTGGGGTTAGACTTTTTATTATTTTTTATACTCTTTTTATTGGAACTTGAACGGGAGATTTTGGGAATTACTTTAAGTTTCCGAAATCGTTTCTTACTATATTTTCGTTGATTCAAGTGATATTTCTGGATTTTCTTAAAACTTGTCAAATTAAGTATATGAATTCGTGTTTAATAACCCTGAATTGTGTATTGATAAGCATGGGTAACTAAATCCACACTAGGGTTGTGGGAACCATTGGTAATTAACAAGATAAATCTAGCTAAATAATAATTCTAGAATAGGATCTTGCATGTATTGATAGTACTTTCGTTTAGAAATCTTTTTAACGAGTGCACGCATTAGAACTTGCCCTACTTCTACTTGCCAAACTAAGGAAGTAGTTGATTGGAATAGAATCATCAACATAGATTTAGTATACACTATCTAATAGGTTAGTCTCAATTGGTGCGAAGTAGTAACTTAGCCATACATTGAATATGATGCTTAATATGAGGTAGGGGTAAGGATTAGTAATTCGACACACATAGCCGGACCAAGGTACGGTATGAAATTCTCTAGTTGCCGGACCAAGGAACTAGAGATATATAACTTACCACTTTGCATGCAAGACACTAGGAAAGAATTGTTATAGCTAGAATTATCGTGTTATGAACCTATGGGGAACACTTTACGCCCTAGTTTCCCTCATCACTTGATAAACACTAAAGCTTTAATATTGCTACTTGTTTACTTAGAAATAATCAAACATTTTTTGTTTCACAAAACCCCCCTTTAATTTAACTATTTTCGGAAAGGACTTGACTAAATAGACGTAATTGTAGATTAAAGTTAAGTCTAAATCATTTTCCTCATGGGATCGACCCCAACCTAACAATTGGGTTCTCTACTTGATACGACCGCTTATACTTCTTTAGGAAAGTATAATTTGAGCTTATCAGTATGGTATAGTAGGTGAGCAATCGTATTGATAATCGGGTTTAGTAACGAACATTAAGCTTGAATTTGAGATGAGTGTCATGATCTAAAATAATGGCAACATAAGGGTGATGATATTACTCTTGAGATTTAATCTAGAAGACTTGACATAGAATGGATGAGATATTGAGATGGTTGTTGCAACGAATATGAGTAGTAGCGACCCTAACCTTGAGATACGGATAGTGAAGTGTGGCTAAGTTACAAGTATAAAAAGATCATTAAGAGAATGTACACCAGTTAAAGATGTGGAATAGCTTCATATCTTTCAAGTGTTAGCTTTAGACCTAAGGGGCAGACGATAAGATGCGAAAGCTAGTCAAGTGTTGAGAATGAGATATTAATGAGTTCTAAAGAGTTTGTGGGGTACCTTTTTAGAGATCCTTTTAGTAATGTACTTGTTAGAGTACTAAGATTGAATGTGATTTTTCTAAACAATTGGTAATTCTTGATATGAGCTCGAGGTTGATTAAATGTGGTGGTAAGGAGTAATAGTATTGGGATGAGATTTCCTATAGAGCGGTATAAAAGCCGAACTTAAAGATTTGGGTTAAGCTTGAGTGTATAAAGAGCATACCATTAGAAGCATACCTTAGTAAGATTAGCCCATTCCATAGCCGGTCCAGCCATCATTCGAGGAAGAATGATCCCAAGGGGGAGATAATGTACCACCCAAAAAAAAATTGAGCTAAGACTCGAGCCGTTCTTCGTAGTGAGTTAGATTTTACCAAGAAATTAAAAATTTCTTAAGTGTTAAGGTCACTAGATGTAGCACCTTGAGTTCTAAAAGAACTAAATTGGAAATAGCAAAATCTAAAATTTCGGAAGGTTACGCTAAGTACGAGTTTTGAGTCAGCTTGAAATAATAATAAATCCTAGCACATGATGAGTTATATGTGATACAAGATACCATAGGAAAGATATTTGTATTATCTTTCCAATGCCACCGATTTTGTTACGTTTCGATTTCAGATGAGTGAGATATGACCTTTTGAAGTTAGGTTGTCCAGTTAAGGAAAGTTAGCCAAAACAAGTGAGAGGTATTTTGGTCTTTTCCTTACCTAATTAGATTTAATTCGTTGCCGAAAAAAGTGAGAGGTATTTTGGTCTTTTCCTTACCTAATCAGATTTAATTCGTTTTAGGTAAGGTTTAAGGGTCTAATACTATTAGATTCAATTTTATAATCCTAATATACGCCTAGGGTTTTAATTGATAGTTCAAGAAGAGAAAAAAGAGAAATGAGGAGAAAAGAGGAGAGGATCAAGTGTTTGTCGCGAGTCTTGCGTTTTGTTGCAGATTTTCGCCATGGGTTTAATCCCTAAGAGGTATGTAAGGTTCCATATTTTTGGGTTTGTTCACCCACATGCCAAACATGTTCATATCAGTGTAATTTCATTTTTAGAAAGTTGAAGTATTTAAGTACTTGATAGGTGCTCTTGAGATTCATTATAAATCATGTCTTGTTGGGGTTTTGATGATTTGTTGAGATAAAAGTGATAATTTGGAGTGTTGTTTTGATTGTATTAGTGTGTACTTAAGTTGGTTAATTGAATCTAAGGAAAACTTGAGAAAAGAAATCGATTAAAAGCGATTTAGGGTTAGAAAACGAGAGGGAAATTCGTCAAAATCTTGCATGGGGAGATACTGGCGCGGCGCGCCCAAGGGTATAAGACAGCGTGCTTGCAGTGCACCCAAATGATGTCTTTAAAATTAGTAGCTGGCGACCCGCGCCTGGAACGCGCCAGGGTCGCCTACCCATACTCCTTTTCCGTCGGTTGTCACGTTTGAGCTCATTTAAAGTGTATCTTCACTCCTTTTGATTCTAAACTACTTATAAACACTTATAAATAATTCATAAAATTAATCATAACCTTGAATTAATAATTCAAATTCAAGGTGAAGTTAAGATTCCATTTAGGGAGTTCTTCTAGACATTTTGAGAGAGTCCCTTTGACTCTTTTTGAGAAGTCTTTTACAACTTGTAATAACGTGTTTCAAGACTCGAGCAATTGAGTAGATGAAGATCTTTTATTCATGAGTATACTTTGTGATAATTAGATCCTTCATATCATGAACCATAACTCTTGAATTCACAATTCACATTCAAGAGAGAGTTAAGAGTAGAGTTCAAGAAAGCCTTTGAGTTCAATTGTGAATCCTTTGAGATCAACTATTATTTTGAACTAAGTTTTGTGTAAGAAAGTATGATAGTGAGAAGATTTGTATACATGAGTTCCTTACTGACATTTTGAACCTTGAGTCAAGTCGTTCTTGCACATAATTTTCGCATGAACCCCATCGATTGAGTACCTTAAAGAGGAGTAGTATCTTGAAATTTTAAGTCTAGAATATTGAGTTCCTTATCTCCTTTGAGATTATATTTCTATTCATGGTACTATTACATGTTACCCATGAAGTCCTTGAGTTGAAATGTTCATGCCCATAATTATGCATGAACCCTATAAGTCGAACGGTCTTGATATAAGGAGTACCTTGGTGTTCTCGAGATGAGTAGTTCATGCTTATAATTCCACATGAACCCTCCAAGTTGAAAATCATGAAATCATCCAAACATGAGATCATGAAACTTGAATCCATACTTTAATTCAAGGAATGTTAAGAGTCATCTTTAGAAGTTAAAAAGCATGTCAAAGCAAAGTTTATAAAGTTCTCAAAAGTCTTTTACCAACGTTTTAACCTTTTTTTAAGCCTAAAAGTTTCAAGTTAAGCTAAGAGTAAAGAGTTAAGTTCACTTCTCAAAAATCTATAGGGAACTAAGTATCCCAAAGAATTTATAAATGTTTTCACATGTAAGATAAGAGGAAATTAAGATTTCCAAAAGAGTTTTGAGCAAAAAAGGGAACATCTATTCCAAGAGAGATTTTAAAGCTAAGTGTTGAGCAATTATCTCAACCTAAAGAAAGAAGTTGTTTTAAAAACACATGAGATAAGTATATTTTTGGGAGTAGTATTGAGCATCGATATGGGGTTGCGAGTTCATAATAACTCAAGTCTCTATAAACCATGTATCCATCTTGGTATTAATGGGTCATACTTTTTAGATGATCACATAAGTTAAGATAGTGGTTCCCCTAAGTTAAGCGTGCTGTATGACGGTAAAGCATAGGATAGTTCTGGCAACATGGGCAAGTCGATGTATCACCGTTTAGTCTTATAGTGGTGGTTATCGCTTAGAAAACCTTCCACATAAACTATATTTACTCTATTACATGAGTAAAAATGAGTTTTTATTGCATTTTCGTTAATTAACTAAGTTGCTTTTAATGTTTTATAAAGCTTTCTATATATTGCATATGTATTCTTGCTTTATATTGTGTTGAGTATCTATTGGTGAGTACCCAGAGTCGAAAAATCATATATTTGAGTTGAGTATTTAATCTTTTAGTTGAACATCTAATATATGGGTTGAGTATCTTGTCCTTGAGTACTTTTGAGTTGAGTAAGTTTGAGTTGTTTTCAGTATCCTTGAGTATTTCTTGAGTTGAGTAAGTTTGAAAACAGATAAGTATGTTTCCATTTTTATCAAGTTCAAGCTTATGTTATGCTTTAGAATTCCCCTTAGATGCTCGTACATTCCAGATAATGAGCCATTTGTCCTGCATCTTCTCATGATGTAGACATAGGTATTCAGGATCATCAACAAGAGCTTCATTGATACATCCGAGAGTTTGAGTTAGCTATGGTGAGCCTCTTGCTTCCGGAAGATTTTATTTACTTTTCAGTTTAGTCAGGATGTCGTGGGTCTTGTCCTGACTTCCATCTTTATAAATTAGAGGCTTCATAGATAGTCAGTTTAGTTAAGAAGTCTGTATTATTCATTTATTTTATGAAATGTTTTAAAGACTTAATTTGCCTATTTATGAAGAGTTTAATATATTATTTTATTCAGAGTTAATCTTTTAAGTTAAAGCTTTATATTTGAGTTATTGATTTTTATTCAATTAAGCTTTTATATGCTTAAGTTAGTCTTACGCTTGTAGTCAGCCAGGATAGGATTCGATTGTGGACCAACAATGGTTCTTTAGTGCCGACAATGTCCAGGGTGTAGACTCGGGTCGTCACAGTACCATAAATATAATACAAATGTTTCTTCTACTCTTCACTTTTAAGACGGACTCTTTGTCGATATCACACTGATATAATATCTTTGAATATTCCACTTTTTGTTCCCCAAGAAACAAATCCATAGAATTTATCGAGTAGCCAACGCTCCTTTCTATATTTTTTTTAATGTCGCGAACAATTAATTTAGCTTTGACTTCTACTTTAACAATCTTCTCTGTTAGCATTACCACGGGAAAATAAGTAACTTGTCTCTCGTATTGGTAACCATATGAAGTGTTGATCCACCATCGATTTTGTAAAAAATGTTGTCATCTTCCAGAAACTTCCCGTCATGAATAAGAGAAAATTGCTTTGAGTTTGCTCCTTCTTTTATCCCAATCCTATATTTGACATCCGTGATAGTATCAAAAGTCCTTGAATACACCGTAATTGCAAAAATACCTTCGAGACTAAATTGTTGATATAAGCATGAAGGGTGGAGTATTCGATTATTCCACAATCCATTAGCTTTTGTTCATCATATGTTAGGTGAACATCATTTGAAAATAGTTGGTGAAGACAATCCGGTGTGACCTCCGTATCATATAATACAGATTTCATATGTCCGATACTCTCTGGTTCCTTAACTTTTAAAGTGACTGATTTAATGACCTACACGTCTTTAGTCATCTGCAAGAGGATAAACAACTGGGATTCACATCGTACACCCGTAGCTTTCACTTAAACCCTACATATGAGTAAATCAAATAGACTATCATAATATTCCAACTCGAACAATAAAAATTCTAAATTAGCCATAGGTAGGTGTCGAGCATCAGATATTAGTTATGGTTGAATCCTAAACTTAAACAACAAAACTCAACTCGTGGACGTAATAGATAATCACACCATTTTAGCACAAAATTTATCCCAGAATTAATTATTAAAACTTGTAATTAAATGCGAAATAATATTTTATCTCAGATTGTTAGAAGGAGCAAACCTCTTTTTCCTTTTCATCAACAATAGTTATCTTGCGATTCATGATCGACTCCATATTTTGCAAAGCTTGAGATCTCCTAAAAAAATAACACAAAAATAATAAAGAAAATAAGAAGCAGCAAGTTGTCATGACCCGAGCCTACACCCTAGACGTGACATGTACTCGAGAACCATTTCTGATCCCCAAGAGATCCCTTGGCAAAGTTGAATATTTAACAGAAGACTTACTCAAGAATAAAGAAGCTTTAAAATAGAATTTATAACATTCAAACTCAAGTAAATACTTAACTCAACTACCGGAAAATACTTAAGTGCAATAATAGTACTACTTCGCAAAACAATCTCAAAACAAAAGGGAAATACTAAGAGACTCATCAACACAAAATATCTATGAATTCTCAAAAACTAGGATAGAAGTCAGGACAAGGCGCACGACAACTCAAAAATAACGTGGAAGTAAATTCACTACTAAAAACAGCTAAAAACGACGGGAAAAAAAAGCGTTTGACGGCGCCGCTCAAAAAAAAGTGACGCCAATAGCCACACTGTCCATCACTTTTTAATTAAAATATTTTTAAAAAAAACATCAAAAAGCAACAGATGGCATCGCTTAGTCTTTAGTTTTTTTGGCGGATTTTTGCGACAAATATATATAATGAATAATTAATTATTTTATATAGACAGTGACGCAATCAGTCACTTTCTATTAAAAATAATTATTTATTAATTTAAAAAAAACTATACCGTCCGTCACTTTTTATTAATTTAAATTATTTAATTATTTTTTATGTAAGCGACGGACAACATCTTTATGTCTGTCGCTATTTGGTCAAAATTTTTGGTCAAACATATCAAGAAAGCGACGGACAGTTTCTCTTATTCCATCGCCTTTTTGTCAAAATGTTGGTCAAACATTTAAAAATCTATGTATGTCGCTTTCTTTGAAATATCTGCTAGTGCATATTGGAATTTTCCCCATTTCTCCATATCTTCTCATTCTCTATTCTATTCTATCTCCCTTCCTCTCTCTCTCGACGAAGTGACACCGACACCGACCATGCCTCCCGTCGCCCCTTCCCACGCCGTCGCTGCCCTCTGCCAACCCCCACCCCGACCCACTGCCCTTTTCTCCTTTAATTCAAGGTTAGGGTTTATTGTTCTAGTTTTAATTTCTTTCAATTTGAGTATTGAATTTGTTAATTAGTTTATTGTATTAGTATTTTATAAATTGTTAGTGTAATTTATTGTTAGTTGATTAGTAAGTGAATGAGTTAGGGTTATTGATTAGGGTTTTTTAATTGACTATTGTTTTAAGTTTGATCGATTGTTATTTGAATTAGTGATTAGTTGATTGTTTGTTTGTGTTTTTTTATTGTGAATTGAAAATTTTAATGTTAGGGTTACTTTGAATGAGGGTATCTTAGGATTTTGTTTGAATTTTTGGTGTTGTAAGATTAGTTTGAGTTTCGGATTTGTAAGATTAGTTTGATTGGGAATGTAAGATTAGTTTGAATTAGGATATCTAAAGAGTTGTTTTGAATTTGCGTATTATTTGAGTTAGTTTGATTTTCAGATTTTAGGACTAACTAGAGTTTGAATTATTATTAAAATTTCGGACTAATAGTTTGAATTTGGGATTAGTAATAGCTAGCTAGTTTGAATTTAGTTTTCACGCCCCGATCCTACACCCTGGACGTGGTTGGCACTCAATGACAATTTCTAGCCTTGAGCAGACCCTTGTCCTGACTTACTTAATGTCACGCCCCGAGCCTACACCCTGGACGTGGCCGGCACTCGAAAACCATTGTTGGCCCCAAGCGAATCCTTGTCCTGGTATTCTTAACTCAGCGGAAGACATAAACATAGAGAAATAACTCAAAGAGAATAATTTTAAAGTAGTAACTTAGCCAAAACGGCAACTTAAGTCTTAAACGTACACAATTGAAATGAATAAGACAAAAGACTAATGTTATCTATCTATGAAGCCTCTAAAGTAGGGATGGATGTTTGGACAGGACCCCAATAATCCTAACAACTGAAAACTAAAAACAAATGACTACAGGATAAATATGTCCTCTGGAATGAAGGGAGGCTCACCAACTACTTTGAGCTGCTCACTGGATCAACGGTGCGCCAAATGTAGATCCTGGTTATTTTCGTCTGCATCATGATACGATGCAAGACAACTGGAATTAGTACATTCAATGTACGAGTATGCCAATTGGAATGCTAAACAACAACAACTTAAGCTTTAAAAGGAGTAAGAAGGAACACTTACCTTGGCTTTGCTCAACTCATGAATAACTAACTCATTTCAATATATTATAATTTAAAAGTAAGTGCAATATATTGTAAACTCTGAATGTGTATAAGGATACAATTAACTCTAAGATGTATGTAATAATATAAATAAACTAATGTATATGAAAATACAATGACTTATGTGGGAGTTTCTCTAACCGACAACCATCACTTAAGAGTTATAGTGATGATACAACGATCTTCCTCACGCTGCCAACGTATCCTAATGGATCCACTAGTCTACGGTGAAAAGGGTTTATCCAAAAAGTATGACCCTTTTATACCCATGGTGGATACATAGTTTTATGGAGATGTGAGTTATCTGAAGCAATGCTCGTCCCCACTTCGGTTCTCAATACTACTCCCAAAATATACTGGCTCTTATGTTTAAAAACATACTTCTTCTGTGGTTTGAAATTATTGCTCAAAACTTAGTTCAAAGGCTATTTTGGATATCTTAGTTTCCCTGCTTGCTTCATTTTATAAATTTATTACTCATTCCTGAAAACTAGTCTAAAGGCTCTTTGGAAATCAAAGTTTCCTTGCTTATTAAATGTATAAACATTTTAAATCTCTTTGGGATACTTAGTCCCTATATACTTTTGAAGAAAGCAACTTCAACTTTCCTCTTTACTGCTTACTCTTTACTTAGCTTGAAACTTGATTCTTGAAACAAAGTTAAAACATTGTTAAAGACCCTAGAGAACTCTTAAGAACTTTGCTTTGACTTACTTCTTAACTTTTAGACATAACTCTTAACTTCTTTGACTTTGATCATAACTTTCCTTGAATTAGATTATGGATTCAAAGTTCATAATCTCATGTTTATGGATGATTTCGTGATGTTTAGATGTACCTTAGAGTGTTGGAATCAACTAGGAAATGTAGGTAAATCACTTAGGAACTAGTACGAAAAGATGGGGAATGAATGGGGTCTCCAGGCATCTTTGGCGCTCTGAGAGGCGTGGTGAGCTAGAGCCTAACGGGCAGAATCTGTCCTGAGGGGCTTTGGCTGGCGTGGCGCGCCAGGGCTTAACGAACAGAGCTTGTCTTGTGGTGCTCTGGCTGGCGCAGCACCCCAAGGCTTGACGAATGGGAATTTCGACTTTTCTTCTCCGTTTTTCATCTCTAAACCCTTAAACTTCCATGGTTCTTTCCCTAAGCACTAGGACTCTTAATACCCTCAATACCCCAGCGATTCAACTCGAAAAAACAACCCGGAAACATGAATCAAATCAACTAAAAGCATGTAACAACTCAACCAACAAGAATTCAACAATGTTCTTCATGAACTTCATTTTTCATCATTCAATCTACTCAAAATTTGTTGTATTAAAAAATTTGGTGTGTGGGTGAACTAACACAACACGAAAAGATCTCAGATACCTTGATAGGGATCATCCCCGACGAATTCCACTCACAAAACCTTAGCGTTCTTGATCTTTATCCCTTTTCCTTCTTCTCTTCTCTTTTCTACCAACCCCTAAGCGTGATTTTATTTTTATAAAACTGACTTAAGGCTTATTTTTACCCCTAATAAACCTTTAAAATGAATTAGGAAATTGATGGGTGAAAAGACTACATTTCCTTTACTTAAATCCGAATTGGACTTTCTTTACTTCAATAGTCCAACTTTCGGAACGCATATCTCCCTCATCTGATATCGAAATCGTGCAAACTCGGCGCCGTTGTAAAGATCTTTACAATGTATTTCCATCCATATGAACAACTGACTCTAACTCATCCTGATCTAAAAGTTATGGCCATTTGAAAATGACCAAAAACTCACTTTCTTAACTTTAGGAAATTTTCCAGATTTTCCTTTTTATTTCCAAAAGTTTTTTTTTTTTTAGTTTCTTAGCTTATTCTTGGCTATTAAGAGTTACAAGATGTTACACTTAACTGAGTGGAAGACTTAACTCAATAAAAGAAAACAATCTCTTAATGTAATTTAAAGTAAGTAACTTGGAAAAAATGGCACTTTAGTCTCATAGCAAAATATCTGTAATACAAGGATAAGAGACTCAATTATAACTCTCTGACTATCTATGAAGCCTCTATATTACTAAGATAGATGTTGGACAAACCCCACAACATCCTATAAAAGAAAGACCGAAAGCGAATAAATGTGTCCTCCAAAATGCAAGGAGGCTCACCACTGACTCCGAGTGCTCACCTGGATCAACGAGGTACTGGATGATGCTGATCTTGGTTACCTACGTCTGCATCATGATACAATACAGGCCAACTAGCATCAGTACATTAAATGTACGAGTATGCGAGTTGGAATGCTAACAACAACTTAAGCTTGAAAAACAGTAAGAAGGAACACTTACCTTGGCTCTGATTAACTCATGAATAACTTGACGTAATATAAAGCAATTAGATACATGCAATATATATAGCTTGTAAAACAATGAAAAACACTTAGTTCGTTAAAGAAACTGCAATCACAAACTCAAATTTACTTATATATGAGGTACTATTTGTGGGAGATTCTCTAACTGAAAACCACCACTATGAGCCTAAGTGGTGATAGAGCGTCTTACCCACGCTGCCAGAACTGTCCTATACATTTCCGTTGCATAGAACTACTTAACTTAGTTGATCCACTATATTGACTTATGTTATCATCTAAAAAGTATGATATGTTAATACCCATGAATAGCTACATGGTTTTCATGGAAACTTGAGTTGATATGAACTCTCATCACCACATCAATGCTCAATAGTACTCCCAAAATTTACTTTAGCTCATACTTTTAAAGCAACTTCTTTCTATAGTTTGAGATAATTACTCAATCCTTATCCCCAAAGGCTCCTTTGGAATCGGTGTTCCCTTTTATTACTCAAATGTGAAACATTTATAACTTCTTTGGGAATACTTAGTTCCCTTATAACTTTTTGAGAAGTGAACTCAAATCCTTACTCTTTGCTTAAGTTGAAACTTGATCCTTACTATGAAGTTAAAACGTTTATTAAAGACTCATGAAACTTTTAAAAACTTTGTTTTGACTTACTTCTTAACTTCTAGACTTAACTCTTGACTTCTTTAACCTTGATCTTAACTTTCCTTGAATTAGATTATGGATTCAAGGTTCATGATCTCATGTTTATGGACGATTTCATGATGTTTAGATGTACAATAGAGTGTTAGAATAAATTAGGAAACATACGTACATCACTTAGGAATTAGTACGAAAAGATGGGGAAAGAATGGGGAGAACTGGTGTCCCTGTAGCTATGAGAGGTGTGGGGCGCCAGCCCTCAAACTTCATAGATGTTTTGTGGTGTACTGCCTGGCGCGACGCCCCAAGCCTTGCATACAAAACTTCCGACTTTTCTCCTTCATTTTTCATCTCTAAACCTCTCTAACTTCAATAGTTCTTTCCCAAATGCTTAGGTTCATTCGTACCCTCAATACCCAATAGATTTAACTCAAAAAAACTATCCAAAAACATAAATCAAATAAACCCCAAGCATCAACAACTTAACCAACAAGAGTTCGACAATTTTTTCTTCAAGAACTTCACTTTTTAACATGTAACCAACTCAAAATTGTAGAATTGAAACAAGTTAGTGTCTGGGTGAACTAACCCAACACGAAAATATCTCACATACCTTGATAAGGATCACCCTCGATGAATTTCACTCCCAAATCTTGACATTCTTGGCAAATTCTTGACTTTTCTCCCTTTCCTTCTTCTTTTCTCTTTTCTCCAAGACCTAAGCATGATTTTGATTTTCCAAAACTGAAATAAACTTAGTTTTAACCCCAATAAACCCCTAAAATAAAATAGAAAATTAATTGGTAAAAAGACTAATTTGTCCTCCTTAAATCCGGATTGAGATTTTCCTTACTTCAACAGCCCAACTTCCGTAGGCATATCTCCCTCATACGATATCGAAAATGCGCAAACTAGGTGGTGTTGGAAAGATATCTCCAAGGGATTTTCAATCATATCAAGAACTACCTCCAACTCATCCTGAGCTAGAAGTTATGGTTGTTTTAAAATGACCAAAACTCCCTTTCTTAACTTAGACAATTTTCCAGATTTTTCCTTTTCTTTCCAAAAATGAATTTTTTTAGTTTCTTAGCTATTTCAAATTGTGAGATTTTACATTAGGATTTTAGCACAAGTTAGATTTGGGATTTTAGGACTAGTTTGAAATTATGATTTTAAGACTAGTTTGAATTTGGAATTTAGGAGTAGTTTGATTTTGGGATTTTGGGATTTTAGCACTAGCGATAGTTTGATTTTGAATTTTGAAATTTAGAAGTAGTTTAAATTTGGAATTTTAGGGATTTGAATTTACTATAAATTGAACTTAATTGTGAATATGAACTTGAAATGTTGTTGACTTTAATTTTTTATTACCTAATTTTCATTCTTATTTGAACTTAATTAGAATTTTGTAGTACTTGAAAATATTATTGACCTTAATTAGTTGAACTTAATATAAATTAATTAGAACTTTATTAAACTTAAGTAATTAATTTTTAATAACTTGAAACCTTAATTGAGAATTAATATAAACTTAATTTTGATCAACTTAACTAGAACTTAGAACTTGAAGTTAGAACTTGATTAGTATTGATTAATTAATTAAGCTTTAACTTGTAGATCTTGAACTAATTAAACTTAATTAGACCAAACAGAGCATATTCTGGAGTTGGAACTAATTAGACTTGAATTTGAAGTTGAACTTAGACTTGCATGTGAAATTAGAACGTAACCTGAACTTGGAACTAATTAATTAGCTTGAACTAATTTATGAATATATATATATATATATATATATATATATATATATATATTTGGATTTGATGTTTAGATTTAACTAATTTTAGAACTTCTCATGCTAGGCAACTGAGAAAGCTCAACATATAAAAAAGTTGATTCAATGCTTCTAAAATTGTAAAGTTCAATTACAATTATCTGTAATAATGTGTTTGTGTCCATCGTCTAGTATTGATACTTTGCTTTGATTTTGTGATAATTTTTTTGTGTCGATCGAGTGTTTATTTAGCATAAGTACCAACACTAGTTGATCCTATTGATGACAAAATTGATTTTTTTACAAGATCGATTTGTGTCCATCTAGTGTTGACACTTAAGCTTTAATTTAGGAATAATGTGTTTAGCATAAGTACCAACACTAGTTTATCCTATTTATGACAAAATTGATTTTCTTGCAAGATCGATTTGTTTCCATCTAGTGTTGAAACTTAAACTTCAATTTAATGTGTATTTTTGGAATAAGTACCAACACTAGTTGATCCTATTGATGACAAAATTGATTTTCTTGCAAGATCAATTTGTGTCCATCTAGTGTTGACACATAAGCTTTAATTTAGGAATAATGTGTTTGTTTAGCATAAGTACCAACACTAGTTGATCCTATTGATGACAAAATTGATTTTCTTGCAAGATCGATTTGTGTCCATCTAGTGTTGTTAAGTTGTTTAAATAAGTTAGAATAAATAATGTGATTTATTTGGTGGATTTAGTTTTTGTATTAAGTCAAAAATAAACTAGTTAAAGTTGTTAAGTTGTTTAAATAAGTTAGAATAAATAATGTGATTTATTTAGTGGATATAGTTGTTTTATTAAATCAAAACTAAACTAGTTAAAATTGTGCACTATTTCAATAAGATAGAAAAAATAAGTTAAAACTAGTTAGTGAAATTAATGTGATTTTGTTGGTAAACTTAGTTGTTGGAATTAAGTCAAAACTAAGCTAGTTAAAGTAGTTTAAATAAGTTAGAATAAATAATGTCATTTAATTGGTGGATTTAGTTGTTTTATTAAGTCAAAACTAAATTGTTAAAGTTGTTAAATTGTGTAAATAAGTCATGATAAATAATGTGATTTAGTTGGTGGATTTAGTTGTTGTATTAAGTCAAAACTAAACTAGTTAACGTTGTTAAGTTGCTTAAATAAGTTAGAATAAATAGTCTGATTTAGTTGGTGAATTTAGTTGTTGGAATTAAGTCAAACTAAACTAGTTAAAGTTGTTCAGTTGTTTAAATAAGTTAGAATAAATAATGTGATCTAGTTGGTTGATTAATTGTTGGAATTAAGTCAAAACTAATTGAATATCTATATTTTTGTAGACGGATCATCGTTTGTGGATGTATAATATGCTAGAAAGCTAGTAGTAACAACCTAATTTCGTCGTTATTGAAAAGTCTATTAAGAAAGAATTGGGGCCAGAAACTCTTTCGTAGTAACTTGAAATTACCTAACCTAGTCTAGATTTGGAAGAAATCAAAGTCATTAAGGTGTAGGAAAAATCTAATAATGAATAAGAGATATAATTGTGAATTTTAATACATAATTGGATAAATAAGACGATAAGAAATCCATACCACTTTATGGAATCAAATTTGGACAAGTAGAACTCCCGAAATTGACCTTTTCGTCAATGGGTACATTTTGTCCGCGCTGAGGCCGCTATAGATGGATTTAGGCCGCTGGTGGGCGCCTCTACAGCAGGATGGGTCCGCTGGAGCAGGCCAGACGCATTTTAAAGTTGCTTATAAACCCTATTTGGCATTTTTCTACTATTAGGACCACGGAGGCGACCCCAAACGAGTTCTTATCAATTTTTCACTATTCTTTAGGCTAAAGGTAAGGTTTTAACTCCTCGAATCCATTTTTCAATCCGTAGAACCTATTTCGTTGGGTTATTATCGATTGGGAAGGGTTTTGATCTAAGAATTATGGTGAAAAAACCCTAATTTAGGTATTATGATCTTAGGTTTGGTCTAGGGTTATTGGGTTTGTTATAATCGAAATAATTATACCTTTGATTGTTGATCCTTGCGTATATCAATTGATGTAGACCTAGAACAAGCATAAAGAATCCATAAAAGGAAGATTCAAGTGCCTTAGGGGATTCAAGATTGTATTCGAGGTAGGTAATGGTTGTGATTCTATGATTGTGTGATATATACATTTTCTCTGTTCATTGTGATATGTGTATAAATATGCATGTTACATTATTGATCATAGTTGTTGAAATTGAAATCATGACTTAAATATGTGATCTTGATGTGTTATTGTGATGTGTGATTGGAATCGAATTGTCACGTTCTTGCACGTTAATTGGGATCGGTTGCCACGTTCCGGCATAGAAATTAAATCAGATTGCCATGTTTCGGCATGCTAACTAGCATGTTAACCGGGATTGGTTGCCACGTTCTAGCATAAATAATTGGATCGGATTGCCGTGTTCCGTCATGCTAACAGTTTTACTTTGGGTTCCGTGGGAGGAACAACTATGTGATGAAGCATGTGAATTTTGATATTGATTCTTATTATGGTATTGAACATGTTGATATTTATGAATGTGTTATAATGATGTATTGACTTGTTTATGCTACACTAGTGTAGTAGCGGTGTGATCCTACTAGTACACGGTGATTGTGTACTGATTCTACACTTGCTCTTATTTTTGTTAAGTACAGGGCATCTTCCGGCGGCTATTGTCAAACCTCGTTTACACGATCAGTGACCGTTTTGAATTCAAAGGTGATCTAGTTCTTTCAGGATGCCTTGAGTTCTCCTTATTTAATTCCACTCTCTTCAAACTAAAACTATTACATAAGATGTTGTTTAGTTTCATGTTTGTACCCTTTGTTCTTAGATTTGTCTTAAGTAGAGTTTTGGTACATTGACTTTCAAGTTCTAGATGTATTTTTCGCATTATTTTAGCTATTTAACTTGCTTTCATAACTTAAATACCTTAGTTTTAGATTAATTGCTTGGTTGGGTTGTAGTAATGGTTGTCCCACCGAAGGGTTAGTGTGGGTGTCAATAACGATGGTTTGGGTCGTAAAAAGTTAGTATCAGAGCCTAGGTTCATTGATCTCATTGTTCAAAAACGAGTCTAGTAGAGTCTTGTAAATTGTACGATGATGTCCGTACTTTTCTTTGAGATGCTATAGGACTTAATGAAAAACTCACTTCTTTATTCTCCTTCGTGCTATGACTTCAATTGGTATCTTTCCTGCTTCACTCTACGGTCCGAACTAGAACAACGAAAGTGGTAATACATCACTAGCAAGAGAGTATGTGCATAGATTACCGACAATTGAATAAGGTCACTTTTCAGAATAGAAAACCCTTGCCTAGGATAGATGATCTTTTTGAACAATTGCAAGATGCAGCGGTCTTCTCTAAGATTGATTTAAGATTCGTGTATCATCAATTGAATATTAGGCCTGAAGATATACCTGACGGAGTTTAGGACTCGTTACAGGCACTATGAAATTTTGGTTATGTCGTTTGGGTTGATAATGCGATTGCAACTTTCATGAGTTTGATGAATAGAGTATTCAAGCCCTTTCTAGCCTCTTTTGTGATAGTCTTTATAGATAACATTTTGGTGTATTCGAAAAGCAAAAAGAGCATGCTAACCATCTTTGTACTGTTTTGGGTACCATTGGAAAGTAAATGTTATATGCAAAATATTAGAACTGTGAATTTTTGTTGAAGTCAGTTGTGTTTTTGGGTCATGTGCTGTAAAAAGAAAGGGTAAGGGTAGATCCCCAAAAGGTTGAAGCGGTTGAGAATTGGGTATGACCTAGTTCAGTGACGGAAGTTAGCAGTTTTGTGGGGCTCGCTAGCTACTATTATCGTTTGTAGTATGAGTTGAGTTCAATTTGTATCTCAAAGGAGTGAACTAGATGGAACACAAGCAAGATAATTGAAACTAAGAAGGTTCCAATTGATATCTGGCTTGTTTATAGAATAAGCTAAGTAAATAAGAAAAAAAATTGAACTTATCTGTAAATTGTATCTTGGAAACTTTGAACGCGTGCTTCTGGTTGTCTGAATTAACAGTGAATGTGATGAGGTAATTAAGTGCATGATAAATGTGAGGCAGAACATTGATATGGACAATACGTTTACCTGGTCATTAAAATTATGCAAGTTTTAAATAGTTGAGTGTTGTGGGACTTGTTGTAAATGGAAAATCATCATGAGATTAGACTCAAGGGGCTACATAAATTACGATGTAGTTTGTAAGATAGAAATATTGATGTGTGTTGCGACCAACTAATAATCATGTGAATGTTTGGGTGTATCCTGGGGATGTCTGGATTATGGTTTTGAATTAATGAAAATGAGTTGGGTTGTGTCATTAAGATTGACTAGGGGTAGACAATGATTAACCTAGCTATGAGAATTAGTCTAAAAAAATTACTAAGTAATGCTGGAAACCTTTAGAAAAAAAAGAAAAAAAAAACCTAGAAAATTAGTTGGTCTGGGTTTTGTTTCCGTTATGGCTGCTGAAGCGGAATTATTCTCGCCAGGGTGATGCCCTTGGAGCGGAATTTCTCCCGCTAGAAAGGGACAGGGCGAGACATAATCTAAGCCATGTCTGCCCTGTTTTCCTAGTAAAAATTATGGACCCCAAATTTTACCATAGTGTACAACATTCGAATATAAGTTATAAGGTGTGTTAAAATTGTGGAAAACCTCAGCATATGAGGGTTGGATGTAGTATCACAAGTACTATAATTGTTATGACCGAATGGCTAATGTGTTGTTTGATCCTGAATCTACTTATTCATATGTGCCAGTTTAATTGCCGTGGGATTTGATGTGGTTTATGTGCTTAATGCCCTCATCGTTGTATGTACCTTAGTTGAGGAATCAGTCATAGTCACCCATGTGTATCGTGTTATCCTGTTGTGTGGTGGATTCTCAAATCTGGGTTGATTTGGTTGTGTTAGATATAACTAACTTGATTTGATCTTACACATGACTTAGTTGTTCCCCTATATACCAGACTTAATTGTGATGCCAAGAAGGTAACTCTAGAGATCCTCAATAGGGAAAGAATAGAGTGGGAAAGGGTGTACAATCCCAAGTTAGCTAAGATCATATCCTTCATTCGGGCTAGGAAACTGGTAGGGAAGGATTGTTTGGTATAATTGTCTCATATTCAATATGTTGAGGTCGAATTCCCCCTTTGAGTTTATTCATGTGGTGTTAGAATTGAGAGAGGTTAAAACTTAAATCAAAGAGCTTCTTGATAAAGGTTTCATTTGTCCTAGTGTTTCCCCGTGGGGTGCTCCTGTCTTGTGTTTCAAAAAGGAGGGTAGTATGAGGACTGGTGATTTTATCTTAATCCATAAGGGAGTATATTAATACCTGAATGACAAGCTTATGGATAAAAAATGTTCTATTGAGTACACTTGGGTGAAGGAAATTGATGATTCTAGTTAGAAAGTGTGTGCCAAGATTAGGTTAATCTTTTGAATTTGATGAGTATACATGAGTTTGAGGTGTTATGTCCATGGAAATGTTGACTTGTAGAGATATTCAGGACTGACTGAGCATAATGGTAATAAGAGTTTGTAGTAGATTGTGACGGGATGCAACTATTTAATAAGATTGTGGCTAAGCGAATTTGGTGTAGTAATTATGACTTGTGAATATATAAGGTTGTACATTTCTAATATTTGATGAGTAACATGGTTGTATGTGAAGTTTTAAGAGTTGGTGGGACACCTCCCATATAGAGTTTTAAGGATCTAAGTATAGTAGGATGTAGTACAACCTTCAAATAGAGGTGAGGGCAAGAATATTGTATTGATTGGAAAGGCTAAAGATATATCTTTAGAGGTATAGATAATTGGGTGTTGAGATGTGTAATTTCGTTAATGTTGTTGTTACTATAGTAATAGTGTCACAAGTCCATCAGATAAGTTGTAAGCTTTTGGAGAAGACTTGAGAAATAAGTATACAGACACTACCTCAAAGGTGATGAAAAGTGATTTATTCGTTTCTGATTTGGATAAGTAGATATACGGTAATCGACCTCACCATGGAAGGTATTTTCTAAGCGTAGTGGGTTAAAAATGTGTTGTAAAAAGGCGGAGTTGAATTTCTTCAAAAAAAGGTTCTGTCAATAATTTTGTCGTTATAAAGGGATTTTTACCGCTGCAGCGACGCCGCTATAGAAGGAATTGTACCGATGTGGCGGATGAGACGAGACTTAAAATTGTAGATTTTTTTAACGAGGGCTCATTGTTTTGAAATTGCCACTGCAGCAGGATTTTGTGTCGCTGTAGCGGGATGAGCGCGAGGTAAGGTCATTAATAAAAATATAAGCTGATGTTGACAAATAAGGAAATAGTGTTAGATGATTGAATTAACATTCATATATTTCATTGGAAGTCTACAGTGAGGTGATATATTTTATCAAGGTATAAATTTGTAAGGTGTGGAATGGTCAAATGTATCAGTTATTGAGCATTCAACAAGCACTTACACCTGAGTTGAGTTGTAAAGTTGAATACTGTTGAATTGTTAAAGTACCTAAGAAATTTTTTCACTTTAAAGGTATTGTTTTCGAGTAAAGTAAATGGTCGGAGTGTCCATTTTGGTGGTTAATATTGAGAGTGTGAGATCCAATGGAAAGATGTGAAGAGTATGTAGAGTCAAGTGAGTGGAAATGGTTGATATCAACTCTTCATAGGAAAACCTTTCTTCTTATTCGATAAATTCTTATGTGAACATCTATTTTGATTTGTGCATGGTTATGAGTGTGGTGAACTAACTATGGTCATGTGTGCTTTTATTTTGAGGGTGGATCCCTAGTGGTGGATCAAGTGTACCTATACTACAATGTTCTCTTGGATGAGTGGGATGAGTGGGAAGAATTGATTATTTAGATGACTTATGTGGTATAGACTTGCAGTTGTTAAAGGATTTTTAATGGTTTTGCTTGTACCACCTTGCTTATGACAGTTTATTGAAGAAATACCATGCGTAATTATGGGTGGACGACAATCTTAATATTCATCTAGTCATTGAGGTCATGTATTGATTATGTGTGATTTAATGTGGGGATCATTGAATTCAATTCTACCATTCTTAAGAGGTGATCTACAATTACTAAATCTAGAATTTCGATAGTGTTGTTGGACATATCGCTCAAGGAGTATCTGAAGTCTACGGATTGAAATTTGTGCAACTTAAGCATATAAAAATTTATTTTGTGAGATGGAGATGTGTATAAGAACTATGATAGTTTGGGTATTATGAGTGTGTGTTGGTTGGTTTAGGTTCACCTCTAATTGTGGCAAGTTTTTATTTTAGGATTTTATCATGGTTTTATGAGTAAGGATTATTCCTTATGATTGTGTCAAGATCCTTGGTAACTTGTGGCAGACGTGTCTACGATCAACTTTGGTGGTTGTTGAAATTCATTTGTTAATTAGTTAAGCTTACGTACAGCAATATGTATCACTCGAGTGTTGAGATGACATCATTGATACATGGTAAGGAAGGATGTGTAGGTATTAAATTGGTTGTTTTGAGGTTGGAGATATGAAACCCTTAGGAGGTAATGAGATTCCGTAAGAAGGGCATGCAAGACAAGTACCCCTAGTAATTTGACGTTTCAGATACTACTCTACCTTTACCCAAGTCTTTCCTAGTTCATCACTTGGGGACGAGTGATGTGTAATGACCTAATTCTGTCGTTATGGATAAGTAAATGAAGAAAGAATTGGGGCCAGAAACTCTTTCATAGTAACTTCGAATTACCCAACCTAGTCAAGATTTGGAAGAAATCAGAGTCATTGAGGTGTAGGAAAAATCTAACAATGAATAAGAAATTTGTGAATTTTATTACATGATTGGATATATAAGAGTATAAGGAACCCGTAGCATATTACGACATTGAATTTTGGGTGAGTAAAAATCCCAAAATTGATCTTTTTGTGAATGGGTACATTATGTCCGGCGCTGAGGCTGCTGTAGCGGGATTTAGGCTGCCAATGCGGTGTCGCTGCAGTGGGATGGGTTCGCTGGAGCGAGAAAGATGCATTTTAAAGTCATTTATAAACCCTAAGATGACCCTATTTGGTATTTTTCAACTTTTGGGACTAAGGAGACAGCCCTATTTGGTATTTTTCAACTTTTAGGACTAAAGAGGCGAACCCCGACGAGTTCTTAACAATTTTCACTATTTTTTATTAGACACGTAAGGTTTTAATTCCCCGAATCCATTTTTTAATATGTAGAACCTATTTCGTTGGGTTATAATCGATGGGGAAGGGTTTTGATCTAAGAATTATTGTGGGAAAAGCCCTAATTTGGCTATTATGATCTTGGATTTGTTCTAGGGTTATTGGGTTTGTTATAATCCGAATAATTAGACCTTTTATTGTCGATCCTCGCGTATATCAATTGTTGTAGACCTAGAACAAGCGAAAAAATCCAAAAAGCAAAGATTCAAGTGTCTTAGGGGATTCAAGCTTGGATTCGAGGTAGTGATGGTTGTGATTCTATGATTGTGTGATATATACTTATTCTCTCTTCATTCTGATACTTGTATATGTATGCATATTGCAATATGATCATAGAAGTTGAAATTAAAATCATGACTTAAATGTGTGAGCTTGATGTGTTATTGATATGTGTGGTTGGGATCGGATTACCACATTCTGGCATGCTAACTGGATCGGTTGCCAAATTGTAATATAAAAATTGGATCAGATTTCCACATTTAGGCATGCTAAATGGGATCGGTTGCCATGTTCCGGCATAAAAATCGGATCAGATTGCCACATTTTGGCATGCTAACAGTTTGACTTCGGGTTCTGTGAGAGAATCAACTATGTGATGAAGCATGTGAATTGTGATATCAATTTTTATGATAGTATTGAATATGTTGATATTTATGCATGTGTTATAATGATGTATTGACTTGTTTATGTTACACTAGTGAAGTATCCGCATGATCCTACCAGTACACGGTGGTTGTGTACTGATTTTGGACTTGCTCTTATTTTTGTTGAGTACAGGGCATCTTCCGGCGGCTATTGTCAGACCTCGTTTAGAAGATCAATGACCGTTTTAAATTCAAGGGTGGGCTAGTTCTTCTGAGCTGCCTTGAGTTCTCCTTGTTTATATCCACTCTCTTCAGACTAAAACTATTATTTAAGGTGTTTTTTAGTTTTGGGATTGTACCCCTTGTTCTTAGATTTGTGTTTAGTAGAGATTTTGTACATTAACTTTCATGTTCTAGGCGTATTTTCCAAATTTTTTTTTTATTTAACTTGTTACCATAACTTAAATACCTTAGTTTTAGATTATTTGCTTGGTTGGGTTGTAGTAATGTTTCTCCCACTGGAGGGTTAGTGTGGGAACACTTGACATTTTCAAGAATAACGGATTGGTTATGTGTCCTTGTAGTGCATGTAAGTGCTTAAAAGTTTTTGAACCAAATACAGTTATGGTTCATTTGTACCATAATGGATTCAAACATAGATATTTTGTGCAGATTGATCATAGAGAAAGTGATTTATTGGATGGTATGCTTTATAATTTGATGCTTGTGGATGTATATAATATGGTTGCACCACATGGTCAAATTAGGGTTGAATAGGTTAGGGTTGAACATGATAGGGTTTATGAAATGATCAATGCTACTTTTGGGGTTCAAGGTTTGATGGAACCGGAACAACATTTTGATGAAGCTCCTAATGAAGTAGTTAGACGCTTCTATGATCAATTAGAAGAGTCTAGTCTTCCACTCTATGAAGGGAGTCCGCATTCTGCCTTGTCAATTGCGGTTAGATTAATGAATATTAAATCACATTGGATATTAGATCAGATTGGAATGTTCCTAATGCGTCTATGGACTCAATGGTTGATCTTTTGGGTGAACTAGTTAATTCGGAGTTTAACATACCAAAAAACTTCTATCAAGCAAAGAGTTTGGTGTCCAAGTTAGGATTGATGTATGATACGATTCATTGTTCTGTTAATGGATGCATGTTGTTTACAAGACTGATAATGAATTAGAAAATTGTAAGTTTTGTGGACGTGCTCGTTATAAGAGGACTCCGGCTGGGAAAATGGTCCAAGTTCAGGCGATGCATTATCTACCTCTTATTCCTAGGTTAAAGAGGTTGTATGCATCGATGAGGTTTGCCCCACATATGAGATGGCATTGTGAATATAGAAGGTCGACGGGTGTCTTATCTCATCCACCTGATGGTGAAGCATGGAAATATGTTGATAATTTATATCCTGATTTTCCTAGTGAACCAAGAAATGTTAGATTCGGGTTGTGTTCAGATGAATTTACACCATTCTGTAATGCAGCTTCGCCTTATTCATGTTGTTCTGTATTTCTTACTCTGTATTATCTTCCTCTTGAAATGTGCATGACCAGTCCCTACATATTTCTAAGTTTTGTTATTCCAGGTCTCCGTAATCAAAAAAGTTTGAGTGATGTCTATCTACAACCATTGATAGATGAGCTCAAACAATTGTGGTTTGAAGGCGTTTTGACTTATGATATATCAACTAAGTAGAATTTTGTAATGCGTGCTTCTTTAAGAACTCACTTTGACTTTCTTCTTAACTTTTAGACTTGACTCTTAACTTATTTTGAATTGGATTATTGATTCAAGGTTCATGATCTCATGTTTATGGATGATTTCATGATGTTTTGATGTACTTCAGAGTGTTGGAATCAAATAGGAATTGTAGGTACATCACTTAGGAACTCGTACGAAAAGGTGGGGGAAAATGGGATCTCCAGGTGACCCTGGCACACGAGGCGCCATAGCCTGAATGGAAAAGGCTGTCCTAAGGGAATCTAGCTGGCGCGGCGCGCCAGGCTCTGTAAGACAGAGGATGCCCTGAGGGGCTATTGTAGGCGCGGTGCCCCAGGGCTTGTCAGACGGGATTTCCAACTTTTCTTCTCCAATTTTCAATTCTAAACCTTCTAAAATCCCATGGATCCCACCCCCAAACACTTAGGATCACTAAAATCCTATATACCCAATAGTTTAGACTCATAGAGCATCCCGGAAACACGAATCAAACAACCAAAGGAATACTACAACTCAACCAATAAGAATTCAATAGTTTTTTCATCAAGAACTTCAATGTTCATCATTCAATCTAATCTAATTGCACTGAATTAAACGTATTATTGTGTGGGTGGAAAAAACCATCAAAGAAATATCTCACATACCTGAAAGGGATCAGCCCCAACGAAACGCAATCAACGGTCTTGGCGAAATCTTCATCTTTTCTCATTTCTCCTTCTTCTCTTCTCTTTTCTCCCAAGCCCTAAGTATATTCAATCTTCTAAAAACTGACTTAAGGCTTAATGTTTCCCCTAATAAAACCTTATAACAAATTAGGAAATAGTAGGGTGAAAAGACTTCTTTACCCTTAATAAACTTCCGATTGGATTTTCATCAATCAAACAGCCCAACTTCCGAAAGGCATATCTCCCTCATACGATATTGAAATTTCGCAAACTTGGCAGTATTGGAAAGATCGCATCAAGGGAGTTCCAAAAATATAAATAAATGTCCCTAAATTACTATAATCTAGAAACTATGGTCGTTTTAAAATGACCAAAAACTCACTTTTACACTTAGGAAATTTTCCAGATTACTCCTATTCTTTCCAAAAATAACTATTACTAGTTTCATTGTTTAATCCTAGATATTTTGGTTTAAGAGATATTACAATATCTCCCCCTTGGGAACATTCATCCTCGAATGAGATTTCTTTCACTAATCTAAGGATAGTAACATCATTTCAGCACTCAACCAACAAAAGCAAGTCATACATGCTTACACATAGTCTTATGAAGTGCTAAGAAGCGAATTTAATACTTTGATCTGCATTCTCTCTGGATTCAAAGAGTTGTGGATATTTCCTCTTCATATCTTCTTCAACAAACTTATTCCTCCTAAGGACTTTGACTAATGAAACTTCCTTTCTTCTCAACTTGCAAATTGACAATTCAAAATTTGAACCGGATTCTCCTCATAGGATAAGATATCCTTAATCCCAACATTCTCAGTTGGTATAATCAATGAAGGATAAGCCAAGCATTTCTTCAACATAGACACATGGAATGCCGGATGAACCGCTTCTAACTCTTGGGGTAGCTCCAGCTCATATGCTACATTGCCAACCCTCTTCGATACTCTCTAAGGTCCAATATACCAGGGACAAAGTTTCTCCTTCTAACCAAACCTCGTTACCCCCTGCCTGGGTGAAACTCAGATACACCCAATCGTCCACCTCAAACTCTAACGGTCTTCTTCTCACATCTGTGTAGGACGTCTGGAGACTCTGTGATGTTTCTAATCTCTCTTGAATCACTTTCACTTTCTCCATGGCTTGGTGAACTAAATGTTCTCCTATTAACCCTGCTTCACCAACTTTGAACCACCCAATAGGAGATTTGTATCTCCTCCCATAAAGAGCCTCATAAGGAGGCATATGGATGCTCGAATGATAACTGTTGTTGTAACCTAACTCAATGAGAGGTATGTGATCATCCCAATTCCCTTTGAAGTCGATCACACAATATGTCAACATATCTTCTAAGGTCTGGATAGTAAGATCTGCTTGTCCATCCGTCTGAAGATGAAAAGTAGTGATTAAGTTCACCTCCGAACCCAAACCTTTCTGGAAAGATTTCCAGAATTGTGCAGTAACTTGTGCACCTCTATCTGAACTAATAGACAACGAAACTCCATGAAGTCTCACCACATATTAAAGGTACAACTTAGCATAATCATCGGCCGAATAGGTATTCTTTACCGGCAAGAAATGGGTTGACTTTGTCATCCAAATATTAATCATCCATTCCAGAAGATCTATAGTCTAAGCCAAACCTCCAAACCTTTGGTGCTCTACTTTCACTTGTTGGCAATTTGGGCACTTGGCAAAAAAATCAGCAATATCTTTCTTCATGCCTTCCCACCAATATACCTCTCTCAAATTGTGGTACATATTGGTGGAACCCGGATGAATGGAATATCTAGAGCTATGAGCCTCCTCAAGGATCCTCTATTTGGAGTCCATCCACCCTAGGTACACATAATCTACCTTGGTACTTCAGTACACCATCTCCCCTTTGTTCAAAAGCCAATACTCTTTGGTTATGAACATTTGCCTTCAAGTCAAGCAAAATGGGGTCTTGTTCTTGTTTCTCTTTCACCTCTGGCATTAGTGATGATTCAGCCCCATAAATCACCACTATCCCTCCATATGTGGAATCCATAAGTCTGACTCCCAGACGTGCAAGTTTGTGCACATCTTTAGCTAACTCCTTCTTTTCTTCTTCAACATGGGCGGTACTCCCCATGGATAACCAGCTTAAGACATCAGCAACCACATTAACCTTACTGGTAAAGAATACTCATATCATAATCCTTATGTAATTCTAACCACCTCCCTTGTCTAAGATTTAACTCCTTTTGAGTGAACACATATTGGAGGGTTTTGTGATTAGTGAATATCTCAACATGAACACCATACAAGTAGTGACGCCATATCTTCAAAGCAAACACTACTGCAGCCAATTCTAAGTCATGAGTTGTATAATTCTTCTTATGAACCATCAACTGTCTGGAGGCATAAGCTATAACCTTGCCATTCTGCATCAACACACAGCCTAACCCAACTCTCGATGCATCACAGTACACCACAAAACCATGAGTACCCTCTTGTAATATTAAAACCGGAGCGGTAGTTAATCTCCTTTTCAATTCTTGAAAGCTTTTCTCACAATCTTCAGACCATTGAAACTTGACTGTTTTCTGAGTTAGCTTGGTCAAAAGATGAGATAGATGAGAAACCTTCTACAAACCTCCTATAATAACCAGCCAAACCCAAGAAACTCCTTATATCTGTTGGAGATATGGGTCTAGGACAACTCTGAACTGCTTCTATCTTTTACGTATCAACTCTAATCCCACCGGAAACAATGTGGCCCACGAATGCCACACAATTAAGCAATAACTCACACTTGGAGAACTTGGCATATAACTCATTAACTTTCTAAGTCTGCAGAACAATCCTGAGGTGACTAGCATGATCTTCTTCATTCCTTGAATAAACCGTTATGTCATCAATAAAGACGATGACAAACAGATCTAAATAAGGTTTGAACACTATGTTCATAAGATCCATGAATGTTCCTGGTGTATTTGTCAAACAAAAGTACATAACTAAAACCTCATAATTCACATACCTGGTTCTAAAAGCTTTCTTTGTAATGTCACATTCGCTAACTTTCAACTGATCGTAGCCTAATCTAAGATCAATTTTCGAGAAGCAAGAAGCACCCTGAAGATGGTCGAAAAGATCTTTATCCTTGGAAAGTATATGTATTCTTTATGGTCACCTTATTCAATTGGCGGTAGTTTATACACATCCTGAGGGAACCATCCTTTTTCCTTACAAATAAGACCGGAGCGCCCCAAGGTGAGACACTTGGTCGTATAAAACATTTATCTAACAAATTCTTAAATTGTTCTTTTAGATCTTTTAACTCTGCTGGTGTCATTCTATATAGAGGAATAGAGATACGACGAGTATCTAGAATGATATCTATGCCGAAGTCTATCTCTCTTTCGAGAGGGACTCCGGGTAGATCATCATGAAAGACTTCTGGAAACTATTTCACTATAGAAACTGACTGAAGGGAAGGTAACTCAGCACTTGAGTCATTAACTCGTACTAAGTGATAGATAGACCCCTTTGAAATTAAATTTCTCGCCTTAAGGTACAAAATGAAATGACCCTTAGGCACTGTTGAACTACTACTCCACTCTATAACTGGCTCATTGGGAATCTAGAACTTGACAACTCGAGTACTACAATCTATTGACGTATAACAGGCATGAAGACAGTCGATACCCAAAATGACATGAAAATCTACCATGTCTAACTCCATTAGATCAACCATGGTGTTCTTGTGATTGATGAAAATAGGACAATCACTATAAACTCTTCCCACTAGAATAGACTCCCCAACAGGTGTAGAAACATAAAAGGGTTCACATAGTTTTTCGGGAAGAATCTCAAACTGATTTGCAACATAAGGAGTTACAAAAGATAAATTGATCCAGGGTCTTACAAAGCATACACATCAAAAGTAAAAACTTTGATCATACCCGTGACAACATTTAGATAGTTCTCTTGCTCTTGGCGGCCAGTGATTGCATAAAGACGTTTTGCCCCTCCGCCAGTACCAGAAGTGGCTCCTCTAGGTGCAGCCCTGTCTGGTGGAGCCACTGATAAAGATTGAGCTCTATTGTTTAGATTTCCACCATCTTGCTCATTCTTAGGGCACTCTCTCATAAAGTGACCCTCATAACCACACTTGAGCAACCTGCCTGACCACCAGGACATTTACCGTGGTGGTTCCTACCACACTTATCACATGTAGGATCCCAACTCCCTCCTTGTGCCACACTACCTTTGGATTTGGCTAGTCTAGCCTTGAAGTTCTGAGAATTTTGGCCTCACCTCTGTTTCTGGGCGCAGGTGCACTAGCAGATGATATTACATGCCACTTTTGTTTCTGAAATTGTGGTCGACTTGAACCACTCTTCTGTTGACTAGATTCATTTCCAGTCTTACCTTTCTTGTTCCTGTACTACTCTCTATCCCTAATCTTCTCTTCCTATACCTACTGCACATAGACCATTAACCTTTAAATGTCCATGTCCCCAATCAATATTGCATCCCTACATTCTTTGGTTAAAGCACGACCCTAGCCAGTAACAAACAAGCTCATTCTACTCCTCATATCCTTAACCATCTCAGGATCATAGTGATACAATTGGGTGAACTTCAACCCATTTTCATGAACGCTCAAGGAGTCCTGTTTTAGAGTAAGGAACTCATGTACCTTTGCTTTCTTCAGTTCCCGAGGAAAGAAACGCCCCAAGAAGGTTTCTTCAAAGCAAGCCCAGCTTGGATGTGGTTTATTCTCATCTTTGTTCCCATTCCACTGATCGAACCAAGTCCTACCCACATTCTTCAGTTGATATGCGGCTAGTTCAACCCTTTCAATATCAACCACATGCATCACCTCAAACACCTTTTTCAACTTTTCCACAATGTTTTATGGATCCTCAATAGTGCTTAAACCAAAAACACTTAGGGGATTCATCCTCAAGAATTCCTGAATTCTCGAAGTATCAGCCTCTTCCTGTCAATCTCCTCTTTGTTGACCAACCTGGTTAGTCACCGGTTGGCTTAGCATCCGGATAGCCTCATGGAACTCAGCATTGGTAACTTCCACATAAGGTTGCACTTTAGGAGCATTAGGTACCTCCGACACCTCAATATTTATTCTGGATGGACGACCTCTAACTACTCTTCGCGGAGGCATGATACACGCACAATCACGAATTAAAGGGAAACTTTTTAGAGATAAACTCTAACGCAGAAGTGAGTATGAAAGAAGGGAGAAATTCATAAATTTTATAGCCTTCTAATCATATATGTGGCGCGCTTCACACTGATGACTAGGACTCTAAAGACACGGCTTCAAAGACTCCCTAGGACTCTTGAACTCTCTGCTCTGATACCAAGTTTGTCACGCCCCGAGCTTAAACCATGGACGTGGCCGGAACCCAATGACCAATGTTGGTCTTGAGCGAATCTTTGGCCTAGCCTACTTAATACAGTGGAAGACTTAACTTGACTCAATATTAAAGCAAGAACATTTTCATTAAATGCTTAAATTAATATCTAAGCCAAAAATGCAATTTAGTCTCACAATGACATATCTGAAATAAAAAAGACTCGACTGGACAATCTGACTATCGGTCTATGAAGTCTCTATAAATGCTAAGATAAATGTTGGAACAGACCCCACAACATTCTAACAAAAAAACTGAAAAGCATAAAAAGGATTCTCCAGAATGCAAGGAGGCTCACCAATGACTCTAAGTGCTCAAACTGTATCAACGAAGCGCTGGATGCTAATCCTGGTTACATGCGTATGCATCATAAACAATGCAGGCAAACTGGCATCAGTACATTGAATGTAGAGTATGCAAGTTGGATGCTAAACAACAACTTAAGCTTGATGAGAATAAGATGAACTTACTTTGGTTCTACTCGACTCAAGAACTACTCAACTCAGTGTATGTATATAAAGAAATTTAAAGCACATGCGATATATTTATAGCTTGTAAAACAGTAAAGCAACTCAATTCATCAAAAAAATGTAGTAGCAACTCAACTTTACTTATATATGAAAGTAAAATAGTTCTATGGGAGATTCTCTAATCGACAACCACCACTATGAGCCTAAGTGGTGATACAGCGTCTCGCCCACGCTGCTAGAACTGTCCTATACGTTGTCTTCGCATAGAACATCCTCAACCTAGTGGATCCACTGGCTAAACTCACGTGATCATCTAAAAAGTATGACATGTTAACACCTATGATGGATAAATAGTGTACGTGGATACTTGAGTTAATATGAACTCTCATCCCCACATCAGTGCTCAATACTACTCCTAAAATATAATTTAGATCATGTTTTAAAAATAACCTCCTTCCTCTGGGTTGAGATAATTTGCTCAACCCTTTTTATCTTTTAAAAGCCCTCTTGGAATGTATGTTCCTTTTTCTAGTTCAAAATTCTGTGGGAAATCTTAGTTCCCTCTTAACTTAAATGTAAAAAACATTTACAAACTTTCTAGGGAATTACTTAGTTCCCTTATATTTTTTGAGAAATGAACTCAATCTTTGCTCTTTGCTTTACTTGAAACTCAACTCTTAGGGAATACTTAGTTCCCTTATAACTTTTGAGATTTAAACTCAACTCATTGCTCTTTGCTCAACTTGTAGCTTGAGCCTTAAAACAAAGTAAAAATGTTTGTATAAAACTCTTGAAAACTTTAAGAACTCACTTTGACTTGCTTCTTAACTTTTAGACTTGAATCTTAACTTTCCTTGAATTGGATTATGGATTTAAGGACCATGATCTCATGTTTATGGATGATTTCATGATGTGTAGATGTACTTTAGAGTTTTGGAATCAAATAGGAATTGTAGGTATATCACTTAGGAACTCGTACGAAAAGGTGGGGGAAATAGGATCTCCAGGTGACCCTGGCGCTCTGAGAGCCGCTGGGCGCTAGAGCCTGAAGAGCAGAGACTCTCCTGAGGGGGTCTAGCTGGCATGGCGCACTAGGCTCTGTCAGACAGAGGCTGCCCTGAGGGGCTCTGGCAGGCGCAGCGCCCAGGGCTTATCAGACAATATTTCCAAATTTTCTTCTCCGATTTTCAATTCTAAACCTTCGAAACTCCCATAGATCCCACCCTAAACAATTAAGATCACTAAAATACACAATAACCAATAGATTAGACTTGTAAAAAAGCCCGAAACACGAATCAAACAACCAAAGTAATACTACAAATGAACCAGTAAGAATTCAACGGTTTTTAATCAAGAACTTCAATGTTCATCATTCAATCTACTCTAATTGCGCTGAATTAAACGTATTATTTCGTGGGTGTAAGAACCCATCAAAGAAAGATCTTACAAACCTGAAAGGGATCTTTTCCGATGAAACTCACTCAACGATCTTGGTGAAATATTGGTTTTTCTCCTTTCTCCTTCTTCTCTTCTCTTTTCTCCCAATCCCTAAGCATATTCAAACTTCTAAAAACTGACTTAAGGCTTAATGTTTCCCCTAATAAACTCTTAAAACAAATTAGAAAATAGTAGTGTGAAAAGACTTCTTTACCCTTACTAAAATCCGGATGGAATTTCTCAATCTAACAGCCCAACTTCCGATAGGCATATCTCCCTCATACAATATCAAAATTTCGCAAACTCGACGGCGTTGGAAATATCTCATCAATGGATTTCCACATATAAAAAAGTGGCCCTATCTCACCCTAAGATAGAAGTTATGGCAGTTTTAAAATGACCAATAAGTCACTTTTACACTTAGGAAATTGTCCAGATTTTTCCTATTCTTTCAAAAATAACTATAACTAGTTTCTTTGTTTAATCCTAGCTATTTCGATTTAGGATATGTTACATTGATTTTCATGTGTTCATGGAAACTTTAATTCCTATCGCTTTTAGCCATCTACCAGAAAGGATATGTAAACCAATCATAGAGGTAAGTCTTTGGAAAGTTGTCGGGGAGTAGTTTATATAGGTTAGAGGAAAATATTGTTGTTATTACTACCAAGTTAGAGCAGATATTTCCATGTTGTTTCTTTGATGTGATGGAGCATCTTCCAGTTCACCTTGTACAAGAGGTCCAACTCGAAGGTCTGTTTCAAACAAGATGGATGTATCCATTTGACAGATCCGGTTCAAACAAGATGTATATATATATATATATATATACGTATATACATGCAGAAAAATGGCAGATCAAAGCAAACAATTAAGCAAAGGGGAAAGATCGAAGGATCATTTGTTCAAGGTCATATTGGGAGAGAAACTGGTGATTTTTATTCTTATTACTTTGGTAATTATGTGACATGTAGGAGAAACAGTCCTAATAAAAATGATGAAGGCGATATTGATCCTTCATTTCACCGATATCAATTTTGTAAGACCTTGAAAATAGCTTAGGTGCTCTAGAGCCTAACATGTTGGTCTCAGTGTTATAAGGTTCTAAGTATGTTTAATATGTTGTATATAGGAAGTAGCTAAAATATTAAAGGTGTTGGAAGTCAAACGTCAAGGGACGACTAAGACGTTTGACGACTAAGTCACCTAAATGTCTAAAATGTGGTTTTATGTGTTTATGTGTGTTTCATGGTGTTTTAAGGTTCTTAATAGAGTTATTATAGCATTTATAGGCAGTGGTTAAAGTTTCGTGAAGTTTGGAGTTCAAACGACCAAGAACGTCCAAGGCATTCGAAAGATATGCCTTGAGTCGACCTTGTACGTCTAGGCGAGTTTCGTTGAGTTTTACGTGTTCGTTTTGGATGAAATTCATGTGAGAGGTGTTAAACTTATATATGATCGGATTTGGGTTGGAAACGTCCGGGAAATTTTCCCCAAGGACCATCAAAGGGTCCTTGAGGAAAGGACCCAAAACCTGATGGTAGGCTGTCCCAGGCAGCCTTGGCGACGGAGCAGTCAACGGCCAGTCATGGCTGTGACGCCCCATCACAAGGGTTCCGTCGTGGGGGACTTGTCCAAGGGTGTATAGGTAACCCTTGGCAAGCCACTGGAGCTTGCAACGGAGGTCCATGACGGCCCGTGTCAGCCGTGACGCCCCGTCACAAGGCAGTCGTCGCAAGCCAAGTTCTCCTGCGCAGATTTTCTGCCAAGTTAGGGGTGAACTTGTAAATTCACCCCATGTCTAAATAAGAGTTTAGGCGGTTGTTTAGGGGTCTTATGGGTATTTTAATTAACTATTTAAGTGGTTAAGACCCTAGAGACTTCATTATTCTTCTAAAATCAAAACCCCAAAGTCTCTTAGAAATCCCAAAACCTCCATTGAAGACTCCATTGAAGAGGCAGCTTGGTGAGGGGTTCTTGAGTGGAAATTCTTCATCAAAGTGAAGGATTATAATCCTTGAGGTATGGCTTTTGATCCTTGAAACCTATTTCATCAAGGATCCCAATCCTCAAAGTGTTTTACAAAGTTTTCTAAAGTGAATTGTCCAATTTCGTGATTCTACCATGGGTTCTTGCATAAATGATTTCTAAACATTGAATTATGATCTAATTGATATTGTATTGATGATTTCAACATAAATTACCTATGAACCCATGTGAATTGATGAACCCTAGTTTTGACTACTTTTTGGGTTACTTGATATTAAGCTAATTTTGATGAATTGTTGTGTAGTTTCTTATGGGCTTTCTAATGATGTAAGAATTGTATTCAATTGATATATAATTGATCTTAGATTGTTAAACCTAGATTGAATTGATGTAGATTCATTGAGTTTTATGGTTATTGCTTTGAGTTATTGTTCATGGCCATGGGTAAGGGCCTTGTGATGTTGAATTGGTTGAATTGGCATTGAATTGAAGTGTGGATATGGGTATGAAGGTATGCTGCCCCGTTTTCCTTAATTTGATATTATTATACTTCGATTCTATTGTGTTTGGTATGGTCCACTTATGGTGGCGGTGTTATGTGTTTTACTTGTAATTGATGTGGCCTTGTCGGCGTTACTTTATTCAATATTATGAGCATGGCCTTATTGGCAATTACTTGAAGTTATGTGGCTATTTGTGTAGTTTGATGACATTACCTATCTACATGTGAAGTTATATAGTCATGTATGTATTCTTCTAGTTATGTTGCCTTAAAGTGATCATGTTGGACTTTGACTTGATTTTATGAATGTAGTGTTAGGTTAAGTCTTGGTTATTCTTACTTGACTTTATGAGTCTATGTGGAGTATATTAATGATGTTATGATGATATATAGCATGACTTGAAGATAATAGGTTGTTTTAGAAGTGTTTCTAGAATGGCTTGTATTATTGGTTAAAAGTGAAGTATGTGATGTCTTGTCTTGGTTGACTTGTATCTCTTGCTTGATGTATATATGATTATGGATATGTTATGTCTTGATATAGGGTGTCATAACTCTTAGTCTTGAATAATAATATAAGTGGGACCTTAATGATAAGAAGGTCAATGTTATGTGGAACCTTGAACTTAGTGGCGAGGTTATGAATTGTGAAGTAGTTAGCCATAATGGTATCCTTCATGTTATGAGTGATGGACTTAGGGATGGTGGATGGAACGGCATCATATCATACCTTAGAAAATTGCTATGAGCTTCTTGTCGCTAAAGTGAGATATGCCCTAGTGGAACTTGCTTTGGTAGGGTGAATGTAAAGGGGGTCATGAACTAGATAAGGACCTATTTATATGAACCTTAATGTGAATTAATCTATGAGAACTAAGTCTAGAACCGAGTGAGTATGAGTAAGGGGGAAGTTGATTCAATTAAATAAGAGATTGAATGCTTCGCACACTCTTCATATTCCTTAACCATGTGCCTACATGGGATGTGTCCAAGTTCTACCATTGGCAAGTAGAACAACCTCATCGAAGTAGGATAGAACTTCAGATTCCATGTCTTGCTACCATGGTCTATGTCGGTTATTGCCTATTCTCATCATGTGGAATACCTTTTAGCATTAGATAAGTGTATGAGGTTTAGGTGGTGGTATGGGACGCTATCTAGACATTGCACAATAGACTTTGAAGATGTTATGTGGAGTTCCTAGGTCTTGTCCAAAGACCATTATGTGATCTATTATGTGAGTGTCTTATGTGATGCTTTATGTGAGTGTCTTAGGTGATGTATGAGTCTTAATGAACTAATGAACTAATGACCTATGTAGTAACTATGTAAATGATTGAGTACCTAATCTAAAGTGACTTAAGCATTCCTTAGCTAAAGTGTGAGGAGGACATGAAAGGATGGTCTCTTCATGTCTTATCTTTGGAAGTCTTGAGGATGACTCTAGTTAGGGAAGTTGGTTAATCTTGTTGACATGATCTAAACCTTAGGAAGTCTTAAGGACTAATTAGGTAATCTTGAAGAGGTTATTGCACTATGGACTTTATCTTCTCGATTTACTTAAGTAGGTCTTTTGATAGGCTTTGGAAGGAGAATGTCTTATCATTTAAGTGTTGGTGTGTTTAGTGAGAATGATTCTATTATAGGTAGTCTATAGGATCTCTTGTGTGTGTCTGATAGAGATTGTATGGGTGGTCGCTCCACACTCACTCAAGTGAACCTTGGAAATTACCTTTGGTAGATGAATCTTACATAGATGTTTATGATTGTTTTCTAAGTATGTGTGTGACTCATCGTAGGTAATATTAAGGGTCGTTTAGGCACATCTAGAGAGGGTGTATGGGATGTCTCTCTTTGTGTGACTTAAGTGAATCTTAGGATGACTTTAAGTGAGGGAATTACATGCTAGGAAGACTTAGGGTGAAGGATGAAGTGATTCACTATAACAGTGAATTAATTCACTGTACAGTGAGTATAGCTCAGTGTAAAGTAAGTTCCTTAAATGTTATTTTTGATTAAATGTTATCTTATGTGTTTCTTAATTGCTAAATGATGTTCTTATGTTTAAACTATGATTTCTTAAATTAAAAGATGCATATTTCCAATAAAGTCCGTTTTCATGATTTTATGCATATAGTTATACTTAGTACATGTGGTTGTACTAATTCCATGCTTTATTTTCTATCTATAATCCTTGGTAGGTAGGGAGCTTTTGGAGAAGAAGACTTGGACTTACAAGAATCGTCCGAGTAGAAGAATTGAAGTATGTCCTCATTTGTATCAAGGGCACATATATGTCATCTTAAGTTTCATTTATGAAGTATTGTAATAAGACTATGTTATTTCTATTTTCGTATTAAAGTACTCTTGTGTCTTAAGATGATGAGATTGAGACTTAGCATTTCTATTACTTTTATATCAAAGAGGTTTTTAAAAGTCTATATTATGTTTTTGTAAAAAGTTTTAATTCCGCACTACTTTTCACTATATATATGCAATGAATGATATGAATGAGGCTTGTCTTAGAACTCTGAGAGTTCGACGACGCCGGTTGCAATCACAGATTGCACCCTATCTTCTATGGTATGGTCTCGCGTTGTGACAAAGTTGGTATCAGAGCATAGGTTTGGTGAAAGTAGTATTAGGTATCAAAAAGTCTCATCAAGTCACGTCTAGTAGAGTCTTGACCATCGGTGTGAGTCGCGACACATCTATGGGCTAGAGGCTATAGGACGATAGAGTTTCCCTTCTTTTCTACTCCTATATCGTGCGGTAGAGTAAATGTTATGATTATCCTTCTTATGAGTTTCCTTGTGTTTGCTAGGAGATGAATACTAGAAGGATGGCCGCTAGAAGGATGGATGAGGGAAGGGGTAATGAGGAAGTTCTTTCCCAAGTTGAGCAAGTTCCTCAAGGTGCTCAAGGTGGGCAAGGTGTTCAAGGTTCTCGAGGTGAGCAAGGTGCTCAAGGCGCCCAAGATGATCATGTTCCTAATGTGGATGGAGGTGATGAGGTACCGGAGTTGTCTAATAGGGTGATTGGAGAGGCTTTGATGGCTTTAGCTTAAGCCGTAACTACTCAAATCAATTTGAGTATGGTGCCTAGGGTTATGGAGAGCACTATGACTTCTAGGTTGAGAGACTTTGTGAGTATGAATCCTCCTATTTTTCTTGGCTCTAAGGTGAATGAGGATCCCCAAGAATTTCTTGATGGTGTGTACAAAGTTTTGAGTGCTATGGGGGTTACATCTAGGGAAAAGGCGGAGTTGGCTTCATACCAATTGAGAGATGTTTCTCAAATTTGGTACACACAATGGAAGGACAATAGGCCGGAAGATTCGGGTCCTATTGAGTGGGAAGAGTTTAAGAGAGCTTTTCTTAGCAAGTACTTTCCCCGAGAGAAAAGAGAATTCAAGGTGGAGGAGTTTATTAATCTCAAGCAAGGCAATATGAGTGTTGAGGAGTACTATTTGAAATTCTCGACATTGTCTAGGTATGCTCCTTCTCTTGTGTCCAATCCAAGAGACGAAATGAGTCGCTTTTGTACCGGAGTAGCCGATTTGGTGAAGGAAGAATGTCGTACCGCTATGCTTCATGATAATATGACCCTATCTAGACTCATGGTGTATGCACAATCTATTGAGGAGTCTAAACTTAGAAGGATGGCTAGAAGTTTGAAAAGGGGTGTTGCTAGTGATCAAGAGCAACCTAGGTTCAAGAAGAGAGTTCAATCTCAAGATGGACCTAGTGTTCCTAAAAAGATGTTTGAGAAAGGAGGTGGTTCTAAGGATAGCAAGCCTTCTTGTGCCAATTGTGGCAAGAGTCACTATGGTGAGTGTCTATTGGTTACCAGAAATTGCTTTGGTTGTGGTAAGGGAGGACATAAGGCTAGAGATTGTCCAAACATTGCTTCTAGGAAGGAGGGCAAGAGGGTTGAGCCTAGTGTTCCAAAGGATGATGCTCCAACTAAGAGGCATTTCTATGCACTCCGTACTAGAATTGAGAAGTCGGGTGATGGTGATGATGATGTTGGTAAGTTCTTGTTTCTCTATTGATAGTATGGGTTCCTTCTAAGTGGGGGAGTATGGTTTGTAGATGGGATAGAATTCCTTGAATTGTTGCATGTGCATGATGTTTAGGAGTTTGGTTGAAATTGAATTTCATTTACTTCTTGCATTGTGTGTTTTATGAAGCTTTGAGCATTTTGTATGATGTGTTTATATGATGTTATCTTGCATATTAGCATGTCTATATAGAGAATTGCCTAAAGATTACATTTTTGGAAAAGTTGCAAAAATTACTGTTGGTTTATGAACTGTTCACTGTAAAGTTTTTGTAAAAATGGCTATTTGATCCTTTGGTCTAAAATTCTTGTTATGTGGTTAGAAGTTATGTATATGAGAATGATGTTGAATATAAAATGAGTTTTTGATATTTTGATTGAAGCATGTGAGTTTTGTAGCATAACGAGTTATAGAATTGTTTTCTAGTTTCTTGTTGTGTTGTGAATCTCTTAATTATATGAAGTTGATGATTTCTTCTTGATAATGTGTTGTATGGTTTGGTTATGTGCTGCTAGTTGAATCTCTAATCTTGGAAGTGTTCGGAGAGTGGCAAGTGTCATTCGAGGACGAATGTTGTCCAAGTGGGGGAGATTGTAAGACCTTCAAAATCGCTTAGGTGATCTAGAGCCTAACATGTTGGTCTTAGTGTTATAAGGTTCTAAATATGTTTAATATGTTGTATATAGGTAGTAGCTAAAATATTAAAGGTGTTGGAAGTCAAACGTCAAGGGACGACTAAGACGTTTGACGACTAAGTCACCTAAATGTCTAAAATGTGGTTTTATGTGTTTATGTGTGTTTCATGGTGTTTTAAGGTTCTTAATAGAGTTATTATAGCATTTATAGGCAGTGGTTAAAGTTTCGTGAAGTTTGGAGTTCAAACGACCAAGAACGTCCAAGGCCTTCGAAAGATATGCCTTGAGTCGACCTTGTTCGTCTAGGTGAGTTTCGTTGAGTTTTACGTGTTCGTTTTGGATGAAATTCATGTGAGACGTGTTAAACTTATATATGATCGTATTTGAGTTGGAAACGTCCGGGAAATTATCCCCAAAGACCATCAAAGGGTCCTTGAGGAAAGGACCCAAAACCTGATGGCAGGCTGTCCCACGAAGCCTTGGCGACGGAGCAGTCAACGGCTAGTCATGGCTGTGACGCCCCGTCACAAGGGTTCCGTCGTGGGTCCCTTGTCCAAGGGTGTATAGGGAACCCTTGGAAAGCCACTGGAGCTTGCAACGGAGGTCCATGACGGCCCGTGTCAGCCGTGACGCCCCGTCACAAGGCAGTCATCGCAAGCTAGTTCTCCTGCGCAGATTTTCTGCCAAGTTAGGAGTGAACTTGTAAATTCACCCCACGTCTAAATAAGAGTTTAGGCGGTTGTTTAGGGGTCTTATGGGTATTTTAATTAACTATTTAAGTGGTTAAGACCCTAGAGACTTTATTATTCTTCTAAAATCAAAACCCCAAAGTCTCTTAGAAATCCCAAAACCTCCATTGAAGACTCCATTGAAGAGGCAGCTTGGTGAGGGTTTATTGAGTGGAAATTCTTTATCAAAGTTAAGTATTATCATCCTTGAGGTATGGCTTTTGATCCTTGAAACCTATTCCATCAAGGAGCCCAATCCTCAAAGTGTTTTACAAAGTTTTCTAAAGTGAATTGTCCAATTTCGGGATTCTACCATGGGTTCTTGCATAAATGATTTCTAAATATTGAATTATGATCTAATTGATATTGTATTGATGATTTCAACATAAATTACCTATGAACCCATGTGAATTGATGAACCCTAGTTTTGACTACTTTTTGGGTTACTTGATATTAAGCTACTTTTGATGAATTATTGTGTAGTTTCTTATGGGCTTTCTAATGATGTAAGAATTGTATTCAATTGATATATAATTGATCTTAGATTGCTAAACCTAGATTGAATTGATGTAGATTCATTGAATTTTATGGTTATTGCTTTGAGTTATTGTTCATGGCCATGGGTAAGGGCCTTGTGATGTTGAATTGGTTGAATTGGCATTGAATTGAAGTGTGGATATGGGTATGAAGGTATGCTGCCCCGTTTTCCTTAATTTGATATTATTATACTTCGATTCTATTGTGTTTGGTATGGTCAACTTATGGTGGCGGTGTTATGTGTTTTACTTGTAATTGATGTGGCCTTGTCGGTGTTACTTTATGCAATATTATGAGCATGGCCTTATTGGCAATTACTTGAAGTTATGTGGCTATTTGTGTAGTTGATGACATTACCTATCTACATGTGAAGTTATATAGTCATGTATGTATTCTTCTAGTTATGTTGCCTTAAAGTGATCATGTTGGACTTTGACTTGATATTATGAATGTAGTGTTAGGTTAAGTCTTGGTTATTCTTACTTGACTTTATGAGTCTGTGTGGAGTATATTAACGATGTTATGATGATATATAGGATGACTTGAAGATGATAGGTTGTTTTAGAAGTGTTTCTAGAATGGCTTGTATTATGGTCTAAAAGTGAAGTATGTGATGTCTTGTCTTGGTTGACTTGTATCTCTTGCTTGATGTATATATGATTATGGATATGTTATGTCTTGATATAGGGTGTCATAACTCTTAGTCTTGAATAATAATATAAGTGGGACCTTAATGATAAGAAGGTCAATGTTATGTGGAACCTTGAACTTAGTGGCGAGGTTATGAATTGTGAAGTAGTTAGCCGTAATGGTATCCTTCATGTTATGAGTGATGGACTTAGGGATGTTTGGATGGAACGGCATCATATCATACCTTAGGAAAATTTCTATGAGCTTCTTGTCGCTAAAGTGAGATATGCCCTAGTGGAACTTGCTTTGGTAGGGTGAATGTAAAGGGGGTCATGAACTAGATAAGGACCTATTTATATGAACCTTAATGTGAATTAATCTATGAGAACTAAGGCTAGCACCGAGTGAGTATGAGTAAGGGGGAAGTTGATTCAATTAAATAAGAGATTGAATGCTTCGCACACTCTTCATATTCCTTAACCATGTGCCTACATGGGATGTGTCCAAGTTCTACCATTGGCAAGTAAAACAACCTCATCGAAGTAGTATAGAACTTCGGATTCCATGTCTTGCTACCATGGTCTATGTCGGTTATTGCCTATTCTCATCATGTGGAATACCTTTTAGCATTAGATAAGTTTATGAGGTTTAGGTGGTAGTATGGGACGCTATCTAGACATTGCACAATAGACTTTGAAGATGTTATGTGGAGTTCCTAGGTCTTGTCCAAAGACCATTATGTGATCTATTATGTGAGTGTCTTATGTGATGCTTTATGTGAGTGTCTTAAGTGATGTATGAGTCTTAATGAACTAATGAACTAATGACCTATGTAGTAACTATGTAAATGATTGAGTACCTAATCTAAAGTGACTTAAGCATTCCTTAGCTAAAGTGTGAGGAGGACATGAAAGGATGGTCTCTTCATGTCTTATCTTTGGAAGTCTTGAGGATGACTCTAGTTAGGGAAGTTGGTTAATCTTGTTGACATGATCTAAACCTTAGGAAGTCTTAAGGACTATTTAGGTAATCTTGAAGAGGTTATTGCACTATGTTTTATCTTCTCGATTTACTTAAGTAGGTCTTTTGATAGGCTTTGGAAGGAGAATGTCTTATCATTTAAGTGTTGGTGTGTTTACTGAGAATGATTCTATTATAGGTAGTCTATAGGATCTCTTGTGTGTGTGTGATAGAGATTGTATGGGCGGTCGCTCCACACTCACTCAAGTGAACCTTGGAAATCACCTTTGGTAGATGAATCTTACATAGATGTTTATGATTGTTTTCTAAGTATGTATGTGACTCATCGTAGGTAATATTAAGGGTCGTTTAGGCACATCTAGAGAGGGTGTATGGGCGGTCTCTCTTTGTGTGACTTAAGTGAATCTTAGGATGACTTTAAGTGAGGGAATTACATGCTAGGAAGACTTAGGATGAAGGATGAAGTGATTCACTGTAACAGTGAATTAATTCACTGTACAGTGAGTATAGCTCACTGTAAAGTGAGTTCCTTAAATGTTATTTTCGATTAAATGTTATCTTATGTGTTTCTTAATTGCTAAATGATGTTCTTATGTTTAAACTATGATTTCTTAAATGAAAAGATGCATATTTCCAATAAAGTCCGTTTTCATGATTTTATGCATATAGTTATACTTAGTACATGTATCTATAGTCCTTGGTAGGTAAGGAGCTTTTGGAGAAGAAGACTTGGGCTTAGAAGAATCATCCGAGTAGAAGAATTGAAGTATGTCCTCATTTGTATCGAGGGCACATATATGTCATCTTATGTTTCTTTTATGAAGTATTGTAATAAGACTATGTTATTTCTATTTTCGTATTAAAGTACTCTTGTGTCTTAAGATGATGAGATTGAGACTTAGCATTTCTATTACTTTTATATGAAAGAGGTTTTTAAAAGACTATATTATGTTTTTGTGAAAAGTTTTAATTCCGCACTACTTTTCACTATGTATATGCAATGAATGATATGAATAAGTCTTGTCTTAGAACTCTGAGAGTTCGACGACGCCGGTCGCAATCCAAGATTGCACCCTATCTTCTAGGGTATGGTCTCGGGTTGTGACAAATTTTTATTCAAAATGGTTGAGGATCTAAAAATCGTGGAAATGAGGCTTCACTAATATGGAAATGCAATCAGCTGTGAGACATATTTTGCTTAATTTTCTAGAGATTCAATCATATATCAAGTAAGTGTTAAAAATATGTTATCAAATTACATACTAATAAGTGTTCATTAACTAACAAAATACTTGAATGAAAATTATCATCTTGTTCGTAAACACATGGGGTAATGAAGCCATCAATAAAAAAAATCCAAATGGCTATACACCTATGTAAGTGTGCAGTCACTAAGTATTTAATAATATATTCATGTTATATTAAATTATATTACTTCGAATAACAATCACATAGGTTACGATGAATACTCAAGTGTCCAACATTTACAATTAGTGAAAGAAGTAGCAGTTGGATCAGAATCTCTAGTACTAACAATGAATAAGCATTGAGTCAATGGGTTTAAATTTTAAATTGGAGAAGTTTCTAGGAAGAAGAAAACAAATGATAGCGGTGTCTACATACAAGGTGATTATCACAACTGGAATCTAGACCCCAGAAGAGACCGGCATCGTTGACCTCTCAGAGGTCGCAGACAAGCCTACTTACGTTATTCATACTTCACTTAGGTTAATTTTAGCGGAACATTTGAAACTTTTTGCTCCTTAACATATTTGTTAAATATTCGTAACATTTCATAATAGTTCACCATCAACCATCTAACATTAAGAGATAAGCAACTGAAAGAAATAGATCAATAAGTATTAAGTGTATAATTGCCAAAATGGCACCAATACAAGGTCTGAATAAAAACAGGAAAGAAACGCTAGTGGAACATGCTCCACTATCTCAACTCTAAAACTAAGCTAGAATGTAAAACAGTAGCATCCTCGAAAGCATGAGGACCTACCAAACTCCGGATGAATGCTGACGTCCGGATAGCTGCAACAATGATCCTGTAGCTCTATCGCCCACCTGTGCCTGCACCTAAAATAGTATAGATGTATAGGGTTAGTACACACTTGTACTAAGTATGGTATATGCAAGCACACACCACGGACATGCATGAGAAAGAATAGTTCTTTCCTTAACAACATGATTTTTGGAAGTCAAGTCAGTGGACTTGCCAAATTGAGATTAGGAAAGTTAGTGAACTTTCCAAAATTGGGTTAGGAAAGGTTATGCCATCAGAGTAACATACATCATTATAAATATCGTATTGCACACAACACATAATATCTTTATATAGCACATATCATAACACACAACATGTAACACATAGCTTCTTTCATATTATTCATTCATTTGCCATGAGACCTTGGAATCATGGACTTGCCATTATGACTTTCTACAATGAGGGCTCAACATATGGGACCTCAACTAGGGAGTCTTCATTAGCAAACACAGAGTCTGCTTCATCATTCATACGTACTTCATTTCATTTCATTCATAGGCCAGTGTGAACACCAGCTATATCTAGAATGTAGTTTAAGACTTTCATCGGATTTGCTGTGCAATGATCACGAATAACCTAATGTCATTACCTGAATCTAGCTCACCTCTTCATTATCCTATCCTAACACCTTCGGTATCATTAATTTCTTTATGTTATTCATTTGAGGTTCGCCTCATTCATTCACTGGAAACTTTAACTTTGACCGACATAGATCATGTGAGCATCATGAAATCCAGTGTCTCCCCCACACTGAAAAGAGGTGGAATCACCGGCCAAAGTGACCCAATAACATGCTAGCGTACATGGGAATTTAACCCCGCCAGATCCCTATATTGGCTGTATAGGTTCAAAAAATAGGAGATATAAGGAGACCCATACCTGGCAAGCCGGATAATCTCATCTCATGAGAGTTACGTGAACCTCCGCTCTTCCCGAAAGAAGGCATCACCGCTCATAGCTAGCCTATCGGTACTCAGTATAAAGTTCCATTTCATTCATCTCATACGTCATGGAAGTTGGCTTCTAGTATGAGGACATCATAGCTCATTAGATGATTTCTCATCTCATAATTAGTATTAAGTGTGTTAAGCTCAATACTTTTATTAGAGTATTCATAGAGACTGGTCTCTTCATTATCTTACACTCTCATAGGTGAGTACATTTTGGTAACATTTACTTAGACTCATTTGAGATTGCTCTCATCATTTACATTAGCCTCACATCATGTTGTCACCACATTCTTCATCATTAGCACGCTTACTTTTCATAGTTACTCACCTCTTATTACGTGAAGGTTCATTTCATCATATACTAATGCATTAGGTATTTTAGTGTATCTTACACTCATACTTAACCCTCCTAGGGTTCGTCATTTCATTACATACATCTTAGGTTCACTTATTTTTGAACGTAAGTTAGACTTATATGCCTATACATACAAGCCATGGGGCTTCATTCATAATTCGTTAAGTAATTCTCACTTTCCTAAGATTATGTACTACAAGACTTATGTATCTTGTATATATGCCAAGATCTTAATTTTTGATCTAAAGTAGATGACATTATTTTGGATATTTCACTCACGTATGATTTATGCGTCAATACGAAGTTTTGGGCAAGGGAACCCAAATCTTGAATCACTTGAATATCATCTATATTTTCATTAATTTTATTTCTAATATTCATAACAATGGATTCTAAATTAAATCTCAACATTTATATTGATGGATAAATTTTCTATTTTAATTTCTCACTTAATTAATCAAAGGGTTGGGGGTTCGAGCCCCCACAACCTCTTAACTTTTTAATTTAATTAAATTCACTAAAATGGGGAGGTTGTGGGTTCGAACCCCCACAGCCCCCTTTATTTTTGGTTCAATTTCGCTGAGGGGGGCTGTGAGGTGGTGGGTTCGAACCCCCACAGCCCCTCTATCCTTATTATATTTTTTTTAAAAAAAAATCCCTTCCCTTCGCGCGCACTGGGAGGTTGTGGGTTCGAATCCCACGCCTCCCCTTTAATTTTTCTTTTCTTTTCGCGAGGGGAGCTGGTCGCGAGTTCGAACCCCCAGCCCCCCTTATTTATTTTTACTTTTTTCTTTTCGCGAGGGAAGCTGGTCGCGAGTTCGATTCCCCCAGCCCCCATTTTTTTTTCTTTTTCTCGCGAACGCAGTGAATAAAGAAGGAGGTCATAGGTTCGAAACCTGGTGGCCTCACTTCTTTAAAACGTGTAAAATTTCCAGATTCTGCAAATTTTTCTTATTATTTTTCATCCATTTTTAGTCACATCTTTCATGAGTGTACCTAGCTAAAAGAGTGTCATTCAATCCAATATTATTCATTATAATGCACACCACATTGCACACACATTACAAACATAAAATACACCAAAAGAAACACATGAACACTCGACCCAAAACAGTGGTTAAAGCCACTGCCCATGATGCACACACAACACAAATTTTTAGTCGCACTTCGAATATCATTTTCGTAATTTCCCTCACATAAAACATGTTCACCTTTAATATAAACACGTAAATCATGCCTAAATCTAGCATCACATCCATCCTACGAGTTCGTTTGGGAGCTAAGGACAAGGACATACGAAGGGGAACAACCTTAGTTTCAAGAGTTTGAGAAACGTTCGAAGGAAAGTACTCTTGGAGAAATAATTCCAAGAGAGAAACCCATACCTTTTTGACGTTGTTCAAACGTAAGGCTGCTGCCCAGAATCACCACCAAAGTCCCGTCAAAATCCCCTCAACTTCAACACCACTCGACGGACCACCTCTCTTTGCCTTGACGTTTTTGGTTACTTTGTTTTTCTTAAAATTTCTGAGTTCTTCAAGTGTGAAGAACTCTTGATGTATTTTCTGATTTTTGTTGTTTTTTTGGTAGAACCAACGTGAGAGAGAGATTGAGAACGTGAGAGAGAGTTGAGAAACGTGAGGGAGGGTGTTGTTTTAGGATTAGGAGACTAAATTTAAGACTTAGTCAAAATAGGATTTAATTAATTTAATAAAAAACTGATTTTCCTTTTTATTAAATCAGCTTAATAATTATTAATTAATTAAATTAATTTATCAACCTTAAATAAAAGTAATTTAAATCATTGCTTCCACCTAGGTTCGAACCCGGGTGGAACAAGACTTTACTCCAAGAGTTAAATTTTGGCTCTCTCTCCCAAAATTGTCCCTCCGTCTTATTAAACAATTAATTAATTTTATATTTAGGGTAATTACGATATTACCCTTATCCTGGTAAAAGACCATTTTACCCCTAGACCTTCAAAACTTAAGATTTCTTCTTTTAAGTCCGGTAAAGACTCCTTCGATTAAATATTAGTTTTCGAGAGCCTTACATGGTTGGTCCCAACCTTTCCAAGCTCAACTAACTCCACAAGTTAGTTGACTTGGTCGTAGTAAGGGTTATAAAGTCTGGTTCTACGCGTATCAGTCCGTGTGAACCTTGGTTTAATCGCAAGCATTCTTGACACCTTAAGTCTTGATCCTATTCATTTTTAAGGTTGTTACGTTATCCCCCCCTTAGGAACATTCATCCCCGAATGACACTACCACTTCACATCGTAATGCCAGTCAGATCATAACGAAATCACTATACATAGTGAATCAATAGCAACAAAACACAGAGAGATAAAGAGCCATAGGTTTAAGACTAGGAAGTCTAACCTCAAGAACTGAAAAGGTGAGGGTAGCGGGCTCTCATGTCGGTCTCAGCCTCCCACGTAGCACCCTCAACAAGATGATTTCTCCACAATACTTTCACTGTGGCAATCTCCTTGTTTCTCAGTCGCTTGACCTACATGTCTAAGATCTCAACAGGTACGTCCTCATAAGACAAGTCTTCACCAACCCCCAAACCTTCAACAGGTAAGCTTGATGCTGGATCACCTAGGCACTTCTTCAACATAGAGACATGAAAGACTGGATGAACAGAAGCTAGCTCCGCAGGAAATGCTAACTCATAGGCCACCTCACCCACACGCTGTAGGATCTCATATGGCCCCACATACCTCGGACTCAGCTTCCCTTTTCTACCAAATCTCATTACCCCTTTCATAGGTTATATTTTCAAGTAAACCTGGTCACCAACATCAAACTCTAAGGGCCGTTTTCTGTTATCAGCATATGACTTCTGCCGACTGTAAGCAGTAGTCAACCTATCCCTAATCACTCTGACCTTCTCTAAGGCCTCATGAATGATCTCCGAACCTAAAATGGATGACTCTCCAACCTCGAACCACCCAACTGGAGATATGCACCTCCTACCATACAGTGCCTCAAACGGTGCCATCCCTATGCTGGAGTGATAGCTATTATTATACGAGAACTCTATCAAAGGTAGATGGTCATCCCAGCTACCTCTGAAGTCAATCACACACGCTCTCAACATGTCCTCCAATGTCTTAATGGTGCGCTCTGCACCCATCTGTCTGAGGATGAAAGGCAGTGCTAAGCTTTACCTGTGTGCCCATGCTCTTTTGGAAGGATCTCCAGAAATGTGAAGTAAACTGAGCTCCTCTATCTGAAATAATAGACAAGGGAATCCCATGCCATCTCACAATCTCATCAATGTAGAGTCTCGCATAATCCTCAGCTCTGTAAGTAGACTTCACAGGGATAAAGTGGGCAGACTTAGTCAATCTTTTCACAATAACCCATATGGAGTCATGCTGCCTCCTAGTCCTCGGAAGCCCAACCACGAAGTCCATATTAATGGCCTCCCATTTCCAAGTCGGAACCTCAATAATCTGAGTCAGACCACCAGGCTTAAGATGCTCTGCCTTAACCTGCTGACAATTAGGACACTTGGCCACATATTCTGCAATGTCCTTCTTCATTCCATCCCACCAATAAATCTGCTTAAGATCATGATACATATTGGTGGAACCTGGATGTATGGAATATCTGTAACCATGGGCCTTTGCAACAATCCTGGTCCGCAAATCATCCACATCTGGCACACACAGCCTGTCATGATACCTAAGTATGCCATCACCTCCCAAAGCGAAAGACTCATTCATCTTCATCAGCAATGAGTCCTTCAGCTCCATCAACACAGAATCTAGATGCTGACCCTGCTTCACTTCAACTACTAAGGATGATTCAGAACTAGGATGAACTGAAACATCCCCACTAGTGGAGTCAACCAAACGCACACCCTGTCTGGCCAGTCTGTGTACATCTTTCACCAGCTCCTTCTTCTCATCCTCAACGTGGGCTGTACTTCCCATGCTCATCCTGCTCAAAGCATCGGCTACAACATTAGCCTTACCTGGATGGTAGTGCACATTCATATCATAATCCTTCAACAGCTCCAACCATCTCCGCTGACGTAGATTCAACTCCCTCTGTGTGAATACGTACTGGAGACTCTTATGGTCTGTGAACACATCCATATGCACTCCATACAGATAATGCCTCCACAGCTTTAGTGCAAACACCACAGCTGCCAACTCCAAGTCATGAGTGGGATAATTCTTCTCATGAACGTTGAGTTGTCTGGACGCATAGGCTATCACCTTACCAACCTGCATAAGAACACAACCCAAACCAACCCTAGATGCATCACAATAAACAGTGTAATTCTCACCACACTTAGGCAAAGTAAGCACCGGGGCTGAAGTGAGTCTGTCATTAAGCTCCTACAAACTCTTCTCACAAGTCTCCGTCCATTCAAACTTGGCTTTCTTTTTAGTCAAAAAGCTGTCAATGGGGCAGCAATGGAAGAAAAGCCCTCCACAAACCTGCGGTAGTAACCAGCCAATCCCAAAAACCAAGGATGTCAGTGGGAGTAAGAGGCTTTGGCCAGTTCTTCACAGCCTCAGTCTTCCTTGGATCCACCTCCATGCCCTGATCGGACACAACATGACCCAGGAAGGTCACTGATCTCAGAGAGAATTCACATTTGCTAAATTTGGCATACAACTGATGCTGTCTAAGTACCTGCAAGGTTAGTCTCAAATGTTGTTCATGCTCTTCCTTGGTCTTAGAGTAGATAAGAATGTCATCAATGAATACTATGACGAAAGAGTCAATGTATTCACGGAAGACCCTGTTCATGAGATCCATAAATGCAGCAGGTGCATTCGTTAGACCAAATGACATGACTAGAAACTCATAGTGACCATAGAGGGTACGAAAGGCTGTCTTTGGGATATCTCCATCTAACCCTAAGCTGATGATACCCTGAACGAAGATCAATCTTAGAGAAGAAACTAGACCCTTGGAGCTGATCGAACAAATCATCTATTCTGGGGAGTGGATACTTATTCTTTATAGTGACTTTGTTGAGCTGCCGATAATCGATACACATTCTAAGGGTCCCATCTTTCTTCTTCACAAACAACACTGGAGCGCCCTAGGGGTATATGCTCGGCTGAATGAAACCGTTGTCAGTGAGATCTTTTAACTGCAGCTTCAACTCTTTGAGTTCAGCTGGAGCCATTCTGTAAGGAGGAACTAAGATTGGTTTAGTATCGGGTTCTAAATCGATACCAAAGTCAATCTCTCGAAGGGGAGGAACTCCAGGCAAATCATCAGGAAACACATCTAAGAACTCATTCACTACAGATACTGAGTCTATGGAAGGAATGTCATGATCTAAATCATTAACACTCACAAGATGACACAATAACCCCTTGGACATCATTTTATTGGCCTTAAGGTTAGAAATCAAGGGGTTAGGACGACTCGAATTGTACCCCTCCCAGACTAACTCTTTTTCATTAGGAAAGCGAAATCTCACCACTCTACTACGACAGTCCAAGCAATCAAAACAACTGTGAAGCCAATCCATGCCAAGAATAATATCAAAATCATGCATGGGTAACTCAACCAAGTTTGAACACATAGTTTTACCACTCACAAATATTGGGCAATCCTTGTATACTCTATCAGTTCTTACATTCTCTCCTAAAGGTGTACTAACCACTATAGGATCATGCAGAACTTCAGGCAATATCTCAAAAGTAAGAGCAAGCAGAGCAGTTACAAAGGAAAGTGTAGACCCCGGATCAAGTAAAGCATAAACAAACAGAAGTTGAGAACACTTGCAGCATACGTGTGACCACATCAGCGGACTTCTCCTACTCCTCCCTGCCCTTCAGGGCATAGAACCGGTTCCTCTTAGGAGGCTCGACTGCTGCTGCACCCTGTGGATTAGGCCTAGGCTGAGTATTACCTCCAGCCTGACCTCTGTTCTGTGGACAGTCTCTGACCATATGTCCACTCTTACCACAACCGAAGCAGGCATTAGTGCCCTGTATGCACTCTCCACTGTGAGCTCGGCCACACTTAGCACAATTCTTCTTAGGACGTTGCATTTCACCTCCATTGCCCTTCTTGGGCTCAGGTCTGCCTCCTCTAGGTGTAGCACTCCTCTGAGGATTAGAATTCCTAGAACTCTGTTGCCCCTTTTTGAACCTTGGCTGCTCACGGACGCCAAAGTTGTTCCTGTGGCCTCCATGACTGGGTCCTGCCTGATCTTGAGGCCTAGGCCTCCTAGAATCACGAACACCTCTCTTTCTGCGGCTGTCCTCTACCTGCTGGACATGCACCATCAACCTGGAAAGATCCATATTATCATGGAGCATCGCAGATCGACACTCCTCCTCCAGGTCCCCATTGATTTCTGTGAGGAACCTGCTCATCTCATCCCTGCTGTTAGAAACCAGTGAAGTAGCATACCTGGATGATTTCAACAAAGTTCAGTATTCTCCTCATTCTTGCTATTAAATACTAGGGAAAATAACATACCTTGACAGCTTAACAAACTTCAGGGAATACTCTCTGACTGTCATAGAGCCTTGTTTAAGGTTGATGAATTCCTCAACCTTGGCCTCCCTCATCTCCTTGGGGAAGAATCTCTCCAGAAATGTTGTTTTGAACAGCTCCCATGTGACTAGCACTCCACCTAAGACACGGATATCTTGCCATATCTTGCACCAAGTCTGTGCAACATCCTTGAGCTGATAGGAAGCCAGCTCAGCCTTCTCAATATCAGTGGCCCCCATAGCCACCAGGATCTTATGCACCTCATCCACAAACTCCTGAGGATCCTCTGTAGTCCTAGACCCTGTGAAAATAGGAGGATTCATCCTCGTGAAATCCCTCATCCTGTTAGCCATGCTACAAACCGGTGGTTCTCCCTCTGAACATCCTGCCGGTTGACCTGGGCAGTCATAGCCTAGGCATGCATAGTAATGGTCTGTGCCATCTGGACCAGAGATGCCCTCACCTCAGCATCAGTCAACCCAGCTGGATTAACTGGCACAGCCACTCCTTCAGCTGGAGCCTGGGGTGGAACTCGGTTGCCCCAAGTAGCTGCTCTTCCTCTCCTCTGACCAATAGCCCTCCTAGGGTTCATTATCTGAAAACAATAAAAATTGATGTTAGATACGCTCATATCACCAAGAAATCAGACATTCAAAAAAGCACGATAAGATCAGAAGAAGGGAAATTTTCCTACGCATCATGCAGTCTCTAATTCAGGATAGTGGTGCACTTCACTACCATGACTTAGAAACTACTCAATGTGGTAATGTAAACTCAATATTCTCAGAATTTAACCTAGTGCTCTGATACCAACTTTGTCATGACTGGAATCTAGACCCCAGACGAGACCGGCGTCGTTGACCTCTCAGAGGTCGCAGACAAGCCTACTTACGTTATTCGTACTTCACTTAGGTTAATTTTAACGGAAAATTTGAAACTTTTTGCTCCTTAACATATTTGTTAAACATTCGTAACATTTCATAATAGTTCACCATCAACCATCTAACATTAAGAGATAAGCAACTGAAAGAAATAGATCAATAAGTATTAAGTGTATAATTGCCAAAATGGCACCAATACAAGGTTTGAATAAAAACAGGAAAGAAACGCTAGTGGAACATGCTCCACTAGCTCAACTCTAAAACTAAGCTAGAATGTAAAACAGTAGCATCCTCGAAAGCATGAGGACCTACCAAACTCCGGATGAATGCTGACGTCCGGATAGCTGCAACAATGATCCTGTAGCTCTATCGCCCACCTGTGCCTGCACCTAAAATAGTATAGATGTATAGGGTTAGTACACACTTGTACTAAGTATGGGTATATGCAAGCACACACCACGGACATGCATGAGAAAGAATAGTTCTTTCCTTAACAACATGATTTTTGGAAGTCAAGTCAGTGGACTTGCCAAATTGAGATTAGAAAAGTTAGTGAACTTTCCAAATTGGGTTAGGAAAGGTTATGCCATCAGAGTAACATACATCATTATAAATATCGTATTGCACACAACACATAATATCTTTATATAGCACATATCATAACACACAACATGTAACACATAGCTTCTTTCATATTATTCATTCATTTGCCATGAGACCTTGGAATTATGAACTTGACATTATGACTTTCTAAAATGAGGGCTCAACATATGGGACCTCAACTAGGGAGTCTTCATTAGCAAACACAGAGTCTGGTTCATTCATTCATACGTACTTCATTTCATTTCATTCATAGGCCAGTGTGAACACCAGCTATACCAAGGATGTAGTTTAAGACTTTCATCGGATTTGCTGTGTAATGATCAGGAATAACCTAATGTCATTACCCTAATCTAGCTCACCTCTTGATTATCCTATCCTAAGACCTTCGGTATCATTCATTTCTTTATGTGCTTCATTTGATTCTGGCCTCATTCATTCACTGGGAACTTTAACTTTAACCGACATAGATCATGTGAGCATCATGAAATCCAGTGTCTCCCCCACACTGAAAAGAGGTGGAATCACCGGCCAAAGTGACCCAATAACATGCTAGCGTACATGGGAATTTAACCCCGCCATATCCCTATATTAGCAGTATAGGTTCGAGGACTAGGAGATATAAGGAGACCCATACCCAGCAAGCCGGACAGTCTCATCTCATGAGAGTTACGTGAACCTCCGCCCTTCTCGAAAGAAGGCATCACCGCTCATAGCTAGCCTATCAGTATAAAGTTCCATTTCATTCATCTCATACGTCATGGAAGCTGGCTTCTAGTATGAGGACATCATAGCTCATTAGATGATTTCTCATCTCATAATTAGTATTAAGTGTGTTAAGCTCAATACTTTCATTAGAGTGTTCATAGAGACTGGTCTCTTCATTATCTTGCACTCTCATAGGTGAGTACGTTTTGGTAACATTTACTTAGACTCATTTGAGATTGCTCTCATCATTTACATTAGCCTCACATAATGTTGTCACCACATTCTTCATCATTAGCACCCTTACTTTTCATAGTTACTCACCTCTTATTACGTGAAGGTTCATTTCATCATATACTAATGCATTAGGTCTTTTAGTGTATCTTACACTCATACTTAACCCTCCTAGGGTTCGTCATTTCGTTACATACATCTTAGGTTCACTTACTTTTGAACGTAAGTTAGACTTATGTGCCTATACATACAAGCCATGGGGCTTCATTCATAATTCGTCAAGTAATTCTCACTTTCCTAAGATTATGTAGTACAAGACTTATGTATCTTGTATATATGCCAAGATCTTAAGTTTTGATCTAAAGTAGATGACATTATTTTGGATAATTCACTCACGTATGATTTATGTGTCAATACGAAGTTTTGGGCAAGGGAACCGAAATCTTGAATCACTTGAATATCATTTATATTTTCATTAATTTTATTTCTAATATTCATAACAATGGATTCTAAATTAAATCTCAACATTTATATTGATGGATAAATTTTCTATTTTAATTTCTCTCTTAATTAATCAAAGGGTGTGGGCTTCGAGCCCCCACAACCTCTTAACTTTTTAATTTAATTAAATTCACTAAAATGGGGAGGTTGTGGGTTCGAACCCCCACAACCCCCTTTATTTTTGGTTCAATTTCGCTGAGGGGGGCTGTGAGGTGGTGGGTTCGAACCCCCACAGCCCCTCTATCCTTATTATATTTTTTAAAAAAAAAAATCCCTTCCCTTCGCGCGCACTGGGAGGTTGTGGGTTCGAACCCCACGCCCCCTTTAATTTTTCTTTTCTTTACGCGAGGGGAGCTGGTCGCGAGTTCGAACCCCCAGCCCCCCTTATTTTTTTTTATTTTTTTATTTTCGCGAGGGGAGCTGGTCGCGAGTTCGATTCCCCCAGCCCCCATTTTTTTTTCTCGTGAACGCAGTGAATAAAGAAGGAGGTCACAGGTTCGAAACCTGGTGGGCTCACTTCTTTAAAATGTGTAAAATTTCCAGATTCTGCAAATTTTTCTTATTATTTTTCATCCATTTTTAGTCACATCTTTCATGAGTGTACCTAGCTAAAAGAGTGTCCTTCAATCCAACATTTTTCATTATAATGCACATCACATTGCACACATATTACACACATAAAATACACCAAAAGAAACACATGAACACTCGACCCAAAACAGTGGTTAAAGCCACTGCCCATGATGCACACACAACACAAATTTTTAGTCGCACTTCGAATATCATTTTCGTAATTTCCCTCACATAAAACATGTTCACCTTTAATATAAACACGTAAATCATGCCTAAATCTAGCAGCACAACATATCCATCCTACGAATTCGTTTGGGAGCTAAGGACAAGGACATACGAAGGGGAACAACCTTAGTTTCAAGAGTTTGAGAAACGTTCGAAGAAAAGTACTCTTGGAGAAATAATTCCAACAGAGAAACCCACACCTTTTTTATGTTGTTCAAATGTGAAGCTGCTGCCCAGAATCACCACCAAAGTCCCGTCAAAATCCCCTCAACTTCAACACCACTCGACGGACCACCTTTCTTTGCCTTGACGTTTTTGGTTACTTTGTTTTTCTTAAAATTTCATGTGAGTTCTTCAAGTGTGAAGAACTCTTGATGTATTTTCTGATTTTTGTTGTTTTTTTGGCAGAACCAACGTGAGAGAGAGATTGAGAACGTGAGAGAGAGTTGAGAAACGTGAGGGAGGGTGTTGTTTTAGGATTAGGAGACTAAATTTAAGACTTAGTCAAAATAGGATTTAATTAATTTAATAAAAATCTGATTTTCCTTTTTATTAGATCAGCTTAATAATTATTATTTAATAAAATTAATTTATCAACCTTAAATAAAAGTAATTTAAGTCATTGCTTCCACCTAGGTTCGAACCCGGGTGGAACAAGACTTTACTCCAAGAGTTAAATTTCGGCTCTCTCTCCCAAAATTGCCCCTCTGTCTTATTAAACAATTAATTAATTTTATATTTAGGGTAATTACGATATTACCCTTATCCTGGTAAAAGACCATTTTACCCCTAGACCTTCAAAACTTAAGATTTTGTCTTTTAAGTCCGGTAAAGACTCCTTCGATTAAATATTAGTTTTCGAGAGCCTTACATGGTTGGTCCCAACCTTTCCAAGCTCAACTAACTCCACAAGTTAGTTGAATTGGTCGTACTAAGGGTTCTAAGGTCTGGTTCTACGCGTATCAGTCCGTGTGAACCTTGGTTTAATCGCAAGCATTCTTCACACCCTAAGTCTTGATCCTATTCATTTTTAGGGTTGTTACAGTGAGGTTGATGGTACTGGCCAAACTATTGAATATGATGGTTTCATTCATGAAATTATTGAAGTGGGGTATTCAGGTTGGCCTAAGTAGCAGATTGTATTGTTTCGGTGTGAGTGGTTTGACCCATCACATAGAGGCACAAAGGTGGACCATAAACATAATATAATTGAAGCTAAGCACACCAGGAAATACAGAAGTTATGATCCTTTTATCATTGCACAAAATGCTAAACAAGTGTATTACACTCCATATCCATTACGTAGAGACAAAGTAGATTGGTGGGTTGTTATAAAAAGTAAGCTTGTGGGAAGAATTGAAATTGACAATGTCTTAGATGTGGCGTATCAAAATGATGTTGCAACAGTTCAACAACAAGTTGGTGTTGAATTAGAAACCACACTACAATATCACGAACATATCTGATGATGAGATACTAGAAGTTGAGGAAGAAATATCCGAGAATGAGGAAAATGAATCATTTGATGACGAAGAATGGGACGATAATGTAAATGAAACAACTGAGGAGGACGAATAGGAGAGTGATGGAATTTAAACAAGCGAGAAGAAATAGTGTAGAATGAAACCTAGCTAGTATATATATGTAAGTAACTGTATTTTGCTGATTTTATTTAATTTATGATTTTTATATATATTATACATGTAAATTTTCATATACAGGTGTCATCAGGCGGTGATAGTGACAGACATCGTGAGCATCTTGGAGTTAGCTTGACTAGAATGGCTAAACAGAAGAAGTCTAGGAGACCCATAGATCTTGAGGATATTGTAGGATCTAATTATTCTGCGCCAAAGCGCATCATATGTGATACTTATATACTTGTTGTTTTGTTTGGTACGGCGGATCCTCGGCAATATTGTCCTAATTACCGTCGACTAGTTGGTGCTTCCTCTTCTTCATAGACATTTTCTTCCATACACTATGAGGGTCTACCTTTACAGTCTATTCATCGAGGACGACCCTTATCAGAAGGTACTCCATCCCCCACAAGTACATATCCTCAGTTATGTGTCATGAGGATTAGAGTAACTAGTAGTGAGCAGTCAGATGCTATGATCGGTACGCCTCCATTGACTCAGCGTTATGTGCATCTTGAGGTATCACCCTCAACTACAGCTACACCTAGTGCTACTCCATATAAGATGCATATTCTAGTTCCTGGCCAGAAGGACAGACTTGTTAGAGTCATTATTGAGCCAGATGGATCATCGTAAGTTTGTTTTGTTATCTATTTTCTAGTTTATTTTATTTATTTCTTATACTTTAATCTTATATTATTCATGAACTAACATTTTTAATATGTTTTTTGCAGGTGGCATCCAGCACAGGCTTTAAAAGACTGTGTGAGAAGACTCTTTACACAAACTTATCACTCTTGGAGACAGAACCCAAACAGTATACGCGAGGTTTATAACTTTAAGGTATATATTTTTTAGTTAACTTTAGTATACTTTACTTTGTTTTACTATAGATCTAATTAACGTTATTCAATTATTTTATTTAGACTACGTGTAGTTGGGAGCCGACGCACAATCGTGTTATTTTGACCACATTTGAGATGAAGGCATCCGCAAGACTGTCTGCCTGGCTAAAGAAAGTTCAGGATAGCGGTGAACGTCCACATTGCATGTTGCCTCATGTTTTTGATGAATTAGGTCTGTATTGGAACACAGTCAAGTTCAAGGCAATATTAGACCAAGCAAAAAATGTTAGAGGCAATCTTAAGGGTGGCTTGTTGCATACCGGAGGTGCAAAGTCCGTTGGAATAATTGCAAGAGAGATGGTATAAGTTCTAAACCAAACTTTTAAATAATATTTAGTTGATTCATATAAATCGTTATAAATTTCTGTTTCATTTATAAGGAAAAAAAATGGGACTCACTCCCATTGAACTGGAGGTTTATTAGAAGACTCATATCAGGAAGAAAGAGAATAAGTCAGATCTGGATGTGTGGGTGGAGGAAAGAGCCGAACGAACCTTTATAAGTGATTTAATATGAATAATATATATTAAAATATTTATGATATGTGTATATGAATATTGATGTCAATTTTTATATTTAATATGCAGAATGACTTTCGCACTATGTCGTTGAGAATGTAGATAGTTCGGTCCAATTGACACCTCAACTGTCCACCCAGGTTTGGAAAGAAAAAGTTGTTAGGGGACACACAAGGGTAGATACTATGGTCTAGGCTCTCGAAACGATGTTAGATGACTCCAGTCAAACTTAGAAGGAATTGGATTGTCTCGTCAAGCCGAGGCACTTGCTGATGCTATGTCGAATCAAATAGCTAAACTTACAGCGACACTGGTAGAGTCGGAGCGGAGAAAAAAGTAGCTAAACAAGAAATCATGAGTGTAACTGTTCAGCAAATCAAAGAACAAATCATGAACCTCGCTCGTCGACCTACTACTTCAACTCCCGATGACACCGACGACGAGAGTACTGATGAGGATGATAATGTAGAAGGCACTTTCTAGTTTAGACCTTTGGACATTTATGAACTTTTTCAAATTTCGAAACGAATTTTGAAAGACTTTATAAGTCTTTAATTTGTGATTTAGATATTGTTGAATGTTATTTTAAGTCTGTTCTTTTAAATTTTGTTTAGATTGTTTAAAACTGAGTGTGTTTGATTTAGCTGAATAGTGTTGAATTGAATTGAAATGAATTGTATGTGATGTCAAAAAATGCAGAAAAAGCGAAGAACAACGTGATTTTGTCCGTCGCTTTTTGGGGTTTTTTTTTTCAAAATACCCAGAAAAGCGACGAACAATGTCCTTTTGTCCGTTGCTTTTCTAGGATTTTCAAATATAAAATTTTAGAAAAGCGCTCGGGTCCTTTTGTCCGTCACTTTTCTGGGATTTTTAACAAATAAAACCCAGAAAAGCGTCTGACATGGTCCTTTTGTCCGTCGCTTATATAGGATTTTAAAAAATAATTAGCAAAAAAGCGACGGGATATAGAACACTTTAACTTATTCTCTAAACTGTAGCATGATAAGTGATATATGAAGATGCAATTTAACTCTATTGGGATATTCTCTAACTGACAACCATGACTATGACCTATGTGATTATACAATCCATGTTACCAGAACTGTCCTATATCATGTCGGGATATAGAACATCTCAACTAAGTGGATCCACTAAGCTATGTCCGAAGGCTCTAAGGATTCATCTAAAAAGTATGATCATGTATCCCATGTTTGCATGATATAGTTTATGGGGGATGTGATTTGTTTGAGTGCTCAATACTACTTCCAATAATATTTACATTTGCTCATCTATAAAAACATTACTCTTTCTCTGGTTCGAGATAATTGCTCAATTGTCCTCTTAAAAAGGCAACTTCTCTGAATTACCTTGAACTCATTACCTGATAAGAAATAAAAGTCTCTTTTCTCGTTGTAAAATGATAAATTTGGGAGTCAATAATTCCCTTAATATTTACTGGAAATGCCTCTTTAAGCTTTCCTAAAAAACTCCTTTATACCTTTTTAGAAAATCAATTTAAGATACTTATTCGGTTAAAAAGATTCTTCTCAATAACTCAGTGAATACTTCAAATAATAGGATTCATGCTGAAAAATAGGCATGAGGAAACAACTCAAGAATCTGAATACATAATATATGGCAACTCGAAAATTTGGAATAACAACTCGAAATTTAACAACGTACTCATCTCAAGAATTATCAAAACTAAGGATGTAACCCTAGTTTATTCTTTATTGGCAGAAAGTATTTGTAGGGCGTGAGGACAAACTCAGCCCATCACTATGATAGCCTTACATACCTGGGAAGAACAACGTTCTTGGCGAAATTGATGAAATTCAAAGAATGATAGAAAACCTTAGATTTTCTGCTCTTGAATCCTTACTATAAGTCTTTAAACTGTTAAAGAACGTAAAATAATGTTTTGACACTATTCAGACCTTAAAATTAGGTGAAAATAATAGTGGGTTAGGCTTAGATAGGGTGGGAAAAGGCTGAACTACTTCTCTTTAAAAGCTGTCAAAAATTGTCTATGGGACCATCTACGGGTCATGGTTTGACTCACAGACCGTAGATCTCATTTGTGGATTCTATATTGAGTTTTTAAGCCTAAAAATCCATTTACGGGTCCAAATGATGGCCAGTAGGTCCACCTACGTCCCTTAGGTTGGATCCATAGGATTTAGATCCGAAAGGTTGATATGCAGTACTCTAACTACGGTCTGACGAGAAAAGTCCTCATTCAACCCATGCCCCGTCGATTGGGGTCGTCTCTAGTTTGATAGTCTTTGGTAAAACGGTCATAACATTTTACTTTGACCATGAAATGAGGAAATCTTGGTGGAGTTGGAAAGAGGATTCAAAGACCTTTAATTTCGTATGTCATAGGCCACCTAATTCATTATGTGCCGGGAGAAATGATCTTTCGAAGTTGACCTAAGTAGAATCTTTTCTCAAGACTTAATCGTAAATGAAGATTTCAACTCAACTTTGTGCTAGAATTCTTGTGACTTTAAATCATATTCAAATCCCAACACCAAAGAAATGACATTTACACATGATTAACTTAACGATCACCCGATTCAATTTTACAGGCAATTAAATAATGATTCGGGAGTTAGCTTAGGAATTTTTGGCATGTTACAAAAGTATTACTTTAACTTTCTATTACAATGTCTTATATATGTGAATGTACTCGGATCAAATTAACCTACATCAATTATAGGGGGAAAAATATTAAACATCAAAGTAAACTGTGAATTAGTAGATTAAGTAATCTCATAATGTCAACATTTATCATGGAAAAAATGTTAAACCTCAAATTAAAATGTGAATAGATTAAGTAATATCATAATTATACTTTTTTGCCTTTTAAAAAAAAGTTGGCATCTGAAGCTCTGAGGCAGCCGCCGGGTTATCAACAGCTTTTGACATGTCTGCCTGGACATAAGATACCTAAAAAAGAAGAAATGAATTTCTAGATTCACAGATTTATCGACATCAATTTCGTAAAAAGAACCAAATTCGTGTTAGCGATTATTTATGATAAAAAAATGAAATTATGAAAACTCCCTGATGACAGCTTATTTTATTATAGAAAAACAAAGTAAACCTATCCATAGTAAACAAGAACTAGGGCGCCCTCTTCCTTTGCGAAGTTGAACTCTCTACGTGAACTTTTTCTTATGTAAGCCCGGTGTGTTATCTAAGTCTTTTAAATAGTCCAATGGAAGTGGAGGACTACCTAGATTAGAATGAAGATGAGTCCACCTCGTCCTTATACGACTTTCTTTCCCTGTGTTCTATCACTCACCTCAAAGGAGGGGTCCCACGGACTTCTTCCCCGAAGGTCAAGCCGTAGTTCCTGTCCCTGGGAGAAGTGGAAGGAGTTAGGAGGATGGAGCGCCCTTTGCCCTAAGAAATAGGCAGCTTCGCCTTCAAGCCGTCAATAAAAATTAAGTCTTTATGAATTGAGAAAATCTTGTATGTTGAATTATTCATAGAAAAACTAATAAACATTAAAGTAAAACGAGAATAGAGTAAGTATGTAATAATGTTATACATTTTTTTCTTCTAAGAATAACTTAAGTTTTCACTAATTGAAAAGCTTCTTTATGTGAATAACTATGTATCAAATCAACCTACATTTGTTATAGATATTTTTTAACATTAATGTAAAACGTGTCCAAAATATATTTTCAAAACCACAAAGTTAAAACTAGTAAAGAAAATGTAATCTGCAACAAATCATAAATAATATTGAAAAGAAGAAACTCGAGCCTTCTGAATGCACAATGTGTTCTTAAGAAAAAATTTCCCCTCAAATACTCGAGGATAGTGGATTGTATTCTCCAATGAGAGAACGATCTTACTCACCCATATATTGATACCTTAAACCACGGTGTCAGCGAACCACTCAACGGGAGTAAGGTATACTTAAACTTATTTATGTAGAATAAGAAGAGGTTCTGGAAATCCGATATGCAAATAATGAGAGGAAAACCCTCTATTTATAAACAACAAATGATAGTATGAACATGTACTTATTGTGACTTATGAGAAAGGTCACAGTCCTTTGGAAAAGTCACAACATTTTAGAAAAGTCACAACCTTTCCGAAAAGTCACAACCCATCAAATAAGTCACAACTTTCAGAAAAGACACAATCCTTTCATTTTCCATTCACAACTTTTAAATTCAAAATTAATCTCACAATGTTATACTTTTATGCCTCTTAAAAACTAAATTTAATTCTTCATTAATGGGGAAAAAATGATAAGCCAGACTTTGATATCTTGAAATAATGAAAAAACTTATTATGATGGATTTCAAGATCTTCACATTTTGCATAGTTTAAGTCCTAAATTCTCAATCACATGTACATATATCATATTTAGAGAGTGTATAATTTAATTTAATCAATTATATCCTTTTTTTGTGTCAACCATGTGGAGTTTTCTTCTAATATATCTGGTGGTGAAATTCATAACCTTTTCTTGTGATCATCTCATCTTAAAGCTTAATGCATTAGAGACAATATACAAGTATTTACTGAATTATATTTTCAATAGTCGGTGATGGAAATCCAGTCCGCCGGACTAACTAAATCAAATAGGAAACTGAAGACAAAAACCTATGATTAGAATATTACTTATCAAATTTGCAAACAAACATTGTATGACATTATAACCAGAGGAAGATCTAGAATTTTAATTTGATGAGTTTGGTCTTTAGATTTCTTAGTGTTTAACTCATTACACTTCAAAATTGTTGTTCAGATTAAATTCTGTTGACATTTTGATGGACTCGTACACAACACACATACATATATGTAGGCCGGATGAACACATTGTCGATGGCTTCTTCCACCACTAATTTCAAATACATTGGCGCAAGAGGTAGGGGATGGCCTTTTTGGATTTGAGGTTTAAGAAAAAGTCAAAGAGTGGGAGGTGATATGCTACTGTAAAAAATAATTTATGACTAGATTTGTCAGTTTGTTTTTTTGTTGCTACGTTGCGCGACTTAAAATTGAAGGAAAATTGCGACTCTTTGAGATTTTTGACAACATGAATGCTTTTGAATCTGTTGATTGTGTTTTATTCTAGCAAAGACGATTCTTTTGATTACCATTTGCCTGAACTATACATCTTCCCTTTTAGACAAGAGATTCCATTTTTCCTCGTTTCGGATTATAGATCGAGCATCATAGTTTCAGATTATTATAAACTTCATGAGTTGTAGGTGCGCTATAAGAACACATTCCATATGGATATAAAATATCACCAGCTTTCTCCATAATTGTTGCCCAAAATATAGCAAAATTTCCACCTAAACATATTTCTTTGATCTCATATTGATAAAGAATTGTGAATGCCCATCTAACTTGGCTGGCTATTCCCGCTTAGTCAATCTTCCTAGTCATAGGATATAATGGTGTATCATGGTTAGCTACCGTGGAGTCATACTTACCTTCAAATGATGTGTTAAAGTCTTTTAAGCCAATGCATTATGTCCAATCATTTGTCGGAGTTGCAAAACTGTGTATGGATCTTTTTGTATTTGGTGGTGGTGATGGTGGTGCTATTGGAGCAGGAAGCTTGTGGTAAAACACAGGAACACCCCTAACACTCATTATTCCTTTGTGCTACTCTTTCTAGGGTCTTAAGTTGCTCATATTGATTCTATGTTTCTTTTGTGAAGTTGTATCATATAGAATAGTTGATAACAAGTAGATTCCACGTTTCCCTTTGAATATAAAAAGGGTGCTTTAGCTTGTGCTACTTGAAAGGACAAAATTTTGCAGTTGGCAGTGAAAATGTGATTGATTAAACAGTTATTGAACTAACCAGACTAGGGGAACGGGATACAGAGGTAGTAGCAGAGATACTTCCACAAAAGCTGATGAATCATAATCTACAAAATATTCATCCCCAAAGAATGAAGCAGTGGCCGATTAACCTTGTTGGATGATAGAGATCACAAGGGGAAGCTTCTCAATTAAATCTGCTTGGCGCTATATCAGACACAAGAAAGAGGAAATAAACATTTACAAATGATGTAGACAAAGGGTTTTGAAATCAATGTTGATGATAGAGGGAGAAAGTGGGGTGTAGAGGGCCCATCCAAATGTTGGTGTTGTGAAAGACCTCAAGAAGAGACACTAGCTCATGTGTTTCTAAAATCTAATTAAGCTAACTGGACTTGGTCCAACTTCGGCTCTTTTGCAGGTCTAAACATCGATGGACTTCAATTAAGAGAAGTTATAATGCAGTGGTGGGGGATATATATTGGAATAATATGAGACATTTTTACGGAGCTCTACCAAACTTTGTAATATTAGAATTATGAAGAAAAAGAACAAAATAAAGCATAAAGGGAAGAAGACATCAGTAACACGAATCATTCGCAATGTCACTAGGAACGTGTATATGCTGGCAAGACTAAGGCAGCCTCATAGGTCTTTTCTTATTAATTGGTCTGATATGCTTATAGAATGGACAAATTACATAAATAAAATGAAGGGGAAGAGAGTCTTATGGGAATCCCCACCGAATGGGTGCGCAAAATATAATACAGATGGAGCATCTCGAGGAAATTTGGATATCTATTCTTATGCCTTTTGCTTAAGGATTATAAGGGAGATATTAAATATGCGGAAGGAGAAAGAATAGAGAATATTACTAATACAATAGAGGTATGCAAGCATTGAAAACATTCACAACATAGCAAAATTATTATTTATACTGACTCAATGCTAATGTACAAGGTACTATCTAGAATGGAAGTGAGCATGTCCATGGATAATTGGAGCAATAGTAACGGAAATACGAGCATGTTTTTAGGAGAAACAATTTATTTTTCAACACATTCTAAGATAAGGAAATAAATTAGCAGCTCATATGGCAAACATAACTATTGACAAAGGAAGTTGCAAATTCACAAGTTTTAATAGCATGGAGACTGACGGAAGGAGAATCATCAACAACGACAAACTACGATGCCCGTACTTAAGAGTATCACCTTTAAGAGGATAGGAGGCAAGGATAGGATACAACATAAAGTTTTTTCGAAGAAGAAAATTTACAAAGACCTTGTAGGCAACAAAATAGGTGAAATGTTATCTATCCTATACTATTTAAGCCAGCAAAAAGGACTCCACAAAATAGGGGATCTGGAGTCATGAATTGAACAGTTAAACCTGGAGGAAGCCATCAACACTAGTAAAGGGTGGTAGATTAGAGCTTCCCATGCACTTTGTCACATGACTTACCAGGTGAAGATGATTTCCTACTTTAGACAAGATCTGACAGTGAAAAAAACAACAAGAACAACACATGGTACCTGAGAATGCAACTGGAACAAAAAAACTATGAAGTTAGTAGCAAGCAAGGAGGACAAACTCAGGAACCACGATACTTACTCTTGTAGTTGATTCCTCAACAATCAGGAAAAACATCAACATCACGTTGATAATCCATAGCAAGAGAAAGCATAGAGATGGATTAGTCCAAGGAGGCAACATTCTCATGTGAATAAATGAAATCAAAAGAAGAGAGGAGAAAGCGGCGAAGGGATAAGATTTGTGAAGAGGATCTAATTATGAAACCAAATCGTAGAATAGATATACTTCACTATCTGGTTTGGGTTGGGCCTGGGTATATTCCTTTCCTTTTTTTATTATTTTTTTTGTTTTTTAGTAATGGGCTAGTTAGTTTTGGGCTTTGCCCGTGGAGGTGTAACTTTGTTTTTTGTTTTCTCCAAAGACATGAATAAAATACCAAATTTTGCCAACAAATATGCCTTTTATAAACTAAATTTAATTCTTGAGAAAATGGTCAAATTATCCTTCAATCTATTACCGGATTTTCAACTACACACTTAAGCTTCACGGGGGTCTTATCCCCCTGAAGTGTTTTAAAAATGAATAAATAAACCATTAATGTTGAGTTGGCTGAGAAAGATGAAAAGAGAGTAAATAGGGTTGCTTTTATGTTTATTTCATATTTTTATTTTTCTTTCTCTCTCTTTCTAATTAAATTAAAATAATCTCTCCCACCCCACCCCACAATTCTTCTTCACACTCACCCTACATTTTTTCTTTCTTCATCTTCACACTTTTGCTTTAATTTTATTTTTCATCACAAATTTCTTCAGAAATTCTACATATTAACCGTTACTTATCATAATCAAAGAACCTTTAAATAGATTTCGTTATTACTCCCAAATCAAAGTAATAAAATAAAGAATTTAAAAATTATTTTTTTTTTACTGAAACTCATTTCAAGCAAACACAAAATTCAATTTCCAACACGTTCACAAACTGTTCTCTCAAACATTATTTCTAATTTCATATTATTTAATTTAACCACAAATCGGGGTATTTTTGAATTGGGGCATAAAAAATTCAATTGGGTCATAATATTTTTAGTTAGATTGATTTCAATTTTTTAATTTGGTTTGCTACTTTCACCAACATTAAAAAAAGAAAGGAAATGAATTGAAAATTTACGGCATGCCCATATACTACTTTGGTATACCCCTTCATAAGCCCCAACATGAGTAAAATGTGTAGCAATGAACTTTGAAAGAAATTGTGATGAATAGGATAAAGATATTGGTCATAAAAACTTTTACTCGTCCAGAAAACAAATTAACGTCTTTTCTCTTGCCGGAATGTCAATGAATGGGAAGTGGGTTTGATAATGATGATGTTCTTAATGATAATGGAGGTTTCTAGAGGGGCATATAAATAAAATAGGAAAAATAATTCATTTAATATATTTATTAGGTGGCATTGACATGGTGTTGACATGGTATGTGTGTGTTACACCACAATTAACATGAGTGACTATGTCATTTCAGGGTGAAATTTATTTCCTAACAAAATAGTCCTGGGGTAATAGGACCCCCGTGAAGTATGAGTGAGTAGTTGGAAATCCGACCATAGATTGGGGGGCTTTTGACTATTTTCTCTTTAATTCTTCATCAATAGTAAAAAAAAATCATAAACAATAAAGCTTGACTTTGTTATCTTGAAAAAATAAAAGAACTTGATATGATGTATTTCAAGATCTTCACATTTTTCACAGTTTAACTCCTAAGTTCTCAATTACAATTCAGAGGTACATATATCATACATAGAGAGCGTACAATTTTATTTACTTCATTACGTTTTTAATATGTCCCACATGTGTGGAGTACTAATTTTTTTTTTTATGTGTCAAGAACGTGATTTTTTGTATTACTAGCAATGAAAATCAATGCAGACTTCTGTGCGTGGTCATTTCATCTAAAATCTTAAAGTGTTAGAGAGAATTTACAATTATTTACTTAATTATGTTTTCATCCTTTGGTGGTAGTAAGCCAATCCATTGGACTAATTAATCCAAATAGGAAACTGAAGATGTTTCTTTTATTAAAGCCTATGATTGGACTTGCTGATTGTAACATCTCACAAATTGAGCTGGGAAGAAGTTGAGAAGTTGAAATAGTAAGTTTTGGGAAGAATGAAAATCTGGAAATTTTCTTAAGTTAGGAAAAAGTGAGTTTTTGGTCAAATTCAAACGGTCATAACTTCTACCTCAGGATGAGTTAGAGGTAGTTCTTGATATGGTTGGAAATCCCTTGGAGAGATCTTTCCAACGCCGCAAGTTTGCATGATTTTGATTTCGTATGAGTGAGATATTCCTTTCGGAAGTTGGGTTGTTAGATTAAGGATAGTCCAATCCAGATTTGGGAAGGGCAAATTTGACTTTTCCTTACCCAATTATTTTATTTCGTTTTTGCGTAATAAATTCGGGTCTAAACTGATTTTATTCAGTTCACACTTTTAGAAAACAAGTTAGGGTTTTGAGAGAAGAGAAAAGAAGAGGATAAAAGAAGAGAAAGTAGAAAAGGAATCAAGAACGTTCAAGATCGTCGAAGTTCGGCTTGCGGAATTCGTCGGGGGTGATCCTTAAAAAGGTATGTGAGATCTTTCGGTGATGAAGTCGTTCACCCACATACCAACATGTTTAATTCAGAGATTTTTTAATAGATTGGTTGATGAATATTGAAGTTCTTGATGAACAATCATTGAATTCTTGTTGGTTGAGTTGTAGCATGTTCTAGTTTATTGGATTTGTGTTTCCGTGTTGTTTTTTGGGGTCTAATATATTGGGTATTGAGGTTATTAGTGATCCTAAGTGATTGGGGTGATATCCACGGAAGTTTAGAAGGTTTAGAGGTGAAAACGAAGAAGAAAAGTCAAAACACGCGTTCGTAGGGTCTTGAGGCATTGCGCCTCCCATAGCCCCACAGGACAGTCTCTGTCCGTAGGGCCTTGGGGCAGCGCGCCAGCCAGAGTTCCCCAACTTGGACTTTGAAGTTTGGGGCCTGGCGCCCCATCCTCTCCTAACGCCAAGGATGCTAGTTCACCTCATTCATTCCCCATCTTTTCATACTAGTTCCTAAATGATATACCCACATTTCCTAGTTGATTTCAACACTCTAAGGTACGTCTAAACATCACGAAATCATCCATAAACATGAGATCATAAACCTAGAATAAATAATCCAATTCAAGGAAAGTTAACATCAAAGTCAAAGAAGTTAAGAGTCAAGTGTAAAAGTTAAGAAGCAAGTCAAAATGAGTTCTTAAAGTCATCAAGAGTCTTAAACAAACATTCTAACTTTGTTTTAAGGCTCAAGCCACAAGTTTAGAAAAGAGTAAAGAGTTGAGTTCAATTCTCACAAGTTATAAGGGAACTAAGTATTCCCTAAGAATTAAGTTTCAAGTTAAGTAAAGAGTAAAGAGTTGAAGTTCATCCTTTAAAGAAATATAAGGGAACTAAGTATTTCCTAAAGAGTCGTTTCAAAACTCAAGTTTCAAGATAAGTAAAGAGTAAAGAGTAAAGATTTAAGTTGAAGTTCTTTTCTTCAAAAGTATAGGGGACTAAGTATACCCAAAGAGATTTTGAAATGTTTTCACATTTAATCAAGGAAGCTAAGTTTTCCAAAGAGTCTTCGGGCTAGTTTTTAGAATAGAGTTATAGCTTTATAAAATGAAGCAAACATGGAACTATGATTTCGAAGAGAACTTTTAAAGCTAAGTTTTGAGCACTAATCTCAAATCACAAAATTAGTATGTTTTAAAAACATAAGAGCTTCTATATTTTGGGGAGTAGTATTGAGCACCGATATGGGGATGCGAGTTTCAGATTAACTCAAGTCTCCATGAAAACCATGTAGCCATCATTGGTAGAAAAGGGTAGTATTGAGCACCAATATGGGGATGCGAGTTTCAGATTAACTCAAGTCTCCATGAAAACCATGTAGCTATCATGGGTAAAAACAAAAGGTCATACTTTTTAGATGAATCATTTTCACAGTTTACTAGTGGATCCATTAGGCAGTTCAGGTCCTATACTCTGGCAGGTTTAGGATGGTCCTTGGCAGCGTGAGGTAAGATGTTGTATCATCACTATAACTATTAAGTGATGGTTATCGGTTAGATAAACTCCAAAATCAGTAATTGCATGTTTCCTCAAGAGGTTCTGCTTAGTATGAATGGGGGTATGGGACTTCATTCATGCATTGCACGAGTCGACTTTGAGAGGAAGCATGATATGTTTTCTTTATTATTAAGATTATGAGTTTACATCAGATTATTTTGTATTTTTACATACATCTTAGAGTCAATTGTATTTTGCATACACAGAGTTGAAAACCCTGTTTTAAACAGCTTTTCTTTATATTGCTCATGTTTTTAAACTGTTATATAATGTAATGAGTTAGTTATTCATGAGTTGAGCAAAGCCAAGGTAAGTGTTCCTTCTTACTCCTTTTCAAGCCTAAGCTGTTGTTCAGCATTCCAACTTGCATACTCATACATTCAATGTACTGATGCCAGTTGACCTGCATCGTATTATGATATAGACGCAGGTAACTAGGATCGGCATTTGGCGCACCGTTGATCCAATGAGCAGCTCAGAGTTAGTTGGTGAGCCTCCTTTCATTCCGGAGGATATCTTTACCATTCATTTATTTTCTTTCAGTTTTCAGTTGTTAGGATGATTGGGGGATCTGTCCCAACATCCATCTTTAAATCAGAGGCTTCATAGACAGATAGAGTTAGTTTCTTTAGTCTTTTCATATCTCTTGTAAATGATAAAGCTTAAGTTGCCATTTTGGCTAAGCATTATTTTAAAGTTATTCTCTTTGAGTTATTTCTCTATTGTTTAAGTCTTCCACTGAGTTAAGAAAGTCAGACCAAGGGTTCACTTGGGGCCAGCAATGGTCTTCAAATGCTGGCCACGTCCAGGGTGTAGGCTCGGGGCATGACACTGATCCAATTTGAGACCTAACATAGTTTGACACTACAAGTAGAGGCAGATCTAAAATTCAAATTTGATGAGTTTGATTTTTAAATTTTTTAGTTTTGTGCTCGTTATATTTACAATTATGTGATCAATTAATATAATATATGTTGTGAAATTCGTATGGATCTGTATACAATGAACATACACACAAACGCACATGCATGCATGCACCCCCACACACACGCACATGTATTGCACATTGATCTCTAATTTTTACTTAAAGTTTGTATTATAAAATAGTGAATTGAAAAGATATTTTAGTTGAAAGCTATATCACCTGAAAAAATATTTGTCATTACCAAAACAAAGAAAGTTTATCACTTATTTCTTTTAAGTAATTTTGAATTAGTTTGATTAGTTAAATTTAGTTTATTTATCATGTTGAGTGAATTTTCTACTACACAATTAATGGTAAAGTAATTGCATGAAAATAGCTTTAATAATTATCAACAAAACGTAAAAGAATATAGAGAGAGAAAGAGTTAGAGAGGGAAAAAATTCAAATAAATATATTATAAGAAATTACAATAGGTATTTCCCCAAATATAGGCATGGTGGTCGCTTCAGAGTTCCTAAGTTTCCACACCCAGGGAGTATGTAGTTCAAACAATAACATATTACGATTGAGCGCATGAAAATTATTCTTATAAACACTTTCTAACAAAATTTAAAAAGGTTTTTGCGCGTATTTTGAAGTTTCACTCTCTCATTTAAATATACACAATATATAATAATCTTAATAAACCTTAAACCACATGCACATTTCAATTAATATTGATGTGTATGATTAAATTAGATGATAGATTTTATGTGAATTCATAATAGGCGCTTGAGAACACTTAAAACAAATTTCAAACTCTTAAATAGAAATATCTAATAGAAAAACTTTTTAAGAAATTATCGTTGGTGTATTAAACCTTTTGTTTATTCATTTAATTTATATAGAGAGTATGTATACATAGTGTTAATTTCCTTTTGCATGACAATATTGATCTTTAGCTCATAATTTTGATTGCTAACGTTCTCTTTGTTTGTTTGTTAACTTTTATTTTAGGTGAGTCTTCGGGTTTATGAACCTAAGTTAAAAGGGTAGCTTGTGCAAAGTACATCATTATCACTTAATTTTTTTTCTAAATTGAATTATTATAACAGGTTATTATATAATTTGTCAGGTTAGTGATAAATGTTTATTATAGAGAATTATTTATTATCACATCATAAGCAATATGATCATGTAAAATAATTTTACACCAACTATCCATAGTGTTTGCACCTTTTTTTCCATAAGATGATCTCGATTTGATTCCTTTTATATATAGATGTTATAAATACTTAATGTAAAAGGAGGTTGATTGTTAATTTCTATGCATTAATGATGATTTTTTTTAGGTTTAGCGGTAAATGTTCATTACAATGAATTACTTATTATCACATTATAAGCAATGTGATCGTGTAAAATTATTTTGCACAGTCTATCTTTTTTTTTGTCTCAATATCTTTTGATACTTTCTCTATAAAACCTCGTATCTCGAAACGAAGAAAATCCTAGTTTTTCATAAAAGTGGTGCCAGTAGTGATGAAACCACCCACGAACCGTAGATGGGGCCACGGATCATAGGTGAGTTTCCGGCGTTAAGGCCCAACTCTTTATAGTCTCTGATCAAACCCACGATCAACCATTACGGTCCGTGGTTAAACCTACGGACGGTAGGTGAGGGTCAGCAGCCACTTAGAGGATAATTGTTGTTGGGTCAACTTCAAATGGTCATAACCCTTATAACAAAAGGAACTAGGTGTCCCAATAATTTAATCTTCTTTGCAATGCCATCGAGTTTTCTAAAATCCAATCCCTTAGTAAATAATTATGCTCATTTTAGTGAAGCCATGTTGGACAGACTTGACCGATGACCCCACCTAGGGTTGGTAGGTCGACCTAAGGACAGTAGTTCCCTCCATTAGTGGAGTTCGGAAACTACTAAGTTAGGGTCATTTAGGTTTTTTCCATGTGTTAGGCACTTAAACATCGTCGTTTATGCCGAAACTAAGTAGTTTTAGTCAGTTTAAGCCTACTAACGTAACCAGAACTTATCCAAAGAGATTAATTCACAAAAATTCATCAAACTTAAATCAAAAAGGGAGAAAATAGGTGATCCCAACCCTTCCAAGAACGCAACAAGTTTTCTTCAGTTCCAGCCCCAAAAATTGAAGAATTTCTCCATAGATTTCATAACCAGGTATGTGGGATTTTACTAAAGGGTTCCTTTCATCCACTAGGCCCCTGGTCTAGGATTGAGTCAAATTCTTGATTCTCTATATCATGTTTAGACCTAGGGTTTCTCTAACCTTGCAGAATTGTTGTGAATTAGTTGTTATAGTACTCCTAATTTTGATTATCATGTATTTGTGAAATCGTTGCTTAGTACTTTGCATGAATTTCTAAACTCTAGTAGTGTAGATTCTTTTAGTTCATGAATTACACTAGCTAGGTCTGTTTCAACAGATATACATTCTCCAGTTAAGAATGTTTCATTGTTAGTATTTAAATGTTGCATTCTCAGATTTTCATGTCAGAGCATTGAGCTATCTAGTATTACAGTTTTGTTGTGTCATACACATTTCAGTAAGGAGTAGGCTTAGACCGAGTTGGAATAGGGTTCGTTGTACCCTCATAGTCCTAGAACTACATGCCCCCGTAGGCTTATTGGTCTCCTCTGTTGGGCATCAACTTTAGTGATAATGCTAGTCATGCCTTTATACCCTTCGTAAGGTATATTGGGTCCTTTCAATGGGGCATATACATCGGACTACACGTTTAGCTCACATGGTTTTATGTTATTAGTAGCTCCCACAGTCAGACTTCAGTCCATTTAACCAGTTTCAATTATATTTCAATATTCAGTCTCAATATGTCATGTTTAGAATTAGTACTTAGTCATTGCATTTAGTTCAATCTTCTGTATATTACAACATTTACATTCAGTTTAGATTATGTTGTTGCTCAGTATGCTTTGTTTTGTTATGTATTTATTCAGTTATACTATGTATCTTGTATGCTTAGTACATTCCATGTATTGAAGCATACTCTGCGTTACATCCTTTCATGATGTAGGTTTAGGTACTCAGCATCCATATGATGCATAGATTGGTGAGTCCTCATACTTTAAGAACAATAGACATGCTTTACACTTTAGTCTATTTATTCAGTTTCCAGTTTTGCTAGAGTTAGCTGGGGGAATGTCCCAGTAACTTTAATCAGTTAGACGTTTTTTCAAACATAGTACTAGATTAAGTTTTAGTTTTGAGTTTGATCTTCTAGTTGTTATTAAAGTTATAGTTTTTTCTATATATTTACATTAGTATTGGGTATTCCCCACTTTTAGTTATCACTGTTTAAATCTTCCGCATAGTATATTTTATTCAGTAATATTCAAGTATGCTTATGGTATGCCAACTCAGCATTAGCTTTGTATCACTCGTGGTCCTAGGTCCCGTGCATTTACATCTAGGGGTAGCCTCGGATCTTGACAAACTTTGTATTAGAGCATTAGGTTCAAGATTCCTAGGATGTCTAAAAAGTCGCACCAAGTAGAGTCATTTTCATAGGTATGAAGTGCACCACATCTAATGAGAGGGAGGCTATGAAGTGTTTTATCAAAAACTTCACTTTCTTATTATTTTTATCATGCGTGGGTATGATCTCCTTTCTAATCCATCTATATGTGTTTCCGATCATGCTTCTAGTAGAGCTTACCCACGCAATGCTAATGCACGCAATGCTAACATAGTCTCTCCAGTCCCAGACCATGATGTTTCGAATGCAGAGTTTTGAAACGTGATTCAGGTTTTGGCTCCAAGTAAGCAGGTTCCAGTTCCTACTAATAAAAATAGTGGATTAGTGGTATCTAGAGTTTGAGATTTTATTAAGATGAATCTGACTGAGTTTCTAGGGTTACAAGTTGGTGAGGACCCATAGAATTTCATCAATGAGGTTAAGAAAGTCTTTGGAGTGATGCAAGAAATTGGTAATGATAGGGTAGAGTTGACATCTTACCAGCTTAAGGATGTAGCTCACATTTGGTTCACTCACTAGAAAGAAAACAAGGATACGGATGCAGTTCCTATGACTTGGGAGTGTTATTTTTTAGAGGTTTTTTGGATAGGTTCTTCCCTTGGTAGTTAAAAGAGGGTAAAGCTCAGAAGTTCATAAATTTGAGGCACGGTACCATGTCAGTCAAAGAATATGGACTTGAGTTCACCTAACTCTCTAGGTATGCTCCACATATAGTTGTCGATCTAATGACACAAATGAATAAGTTTCTTTGGGGTATCCAACTTAGTGAAGACATAGTGCAGGAATGTTATGTTGTTAGAGGATATGAATATCTCCAGTCTCATGACTCATGCTCAGTGGGATGAGGAGCTTAGGGAAATATATAAGGTCAACAAGAAAGCTAGAACATACTACTATAAGTACTCTCACCAGAAATTGGATGGTGGAAATCACTCATAATTCTGACAAGATCAGGATAGTAGGGCACCAGGATCTAAGTCTCAGGGAAGTGTTTCAGGAAATAGGAGCTACCCAACTTGTCAAAAATATGGTAAGAAACATCCGGGCGAGTGTCTTCTAGGAAAGAAAAGATATTTTGGATGTGGTCGTCTGGTCAAAGGGTGAAGGATTGCCCTTCTGCCAGGCAGGGGCAAACAGGTAACGATAGTAGAGCTCATTCAATGACCCCAACAACACCAGGAGGTCACCCGAATCAGTAGGGTGTGTCATCTGGTACTGGTGTAAGTCAATACCAAGAGAGGTTCTATTCTCTCCAAACTAGCCAGGATCAGGAAGATTCTCCTGATGTGGTCACTACTAAGTTTCGAGTCCTTCCTTAGATGTTTATGCATTGTTAAATCTAGAGGCTACTCTTAAATTTGTTACTATCCTTATAGAAGTAATCTTAGGTGTCAATCAAGAAACTCTTTGAAGACTCTTCTTAGTCTCTACTCTAGTTGGTGACCCAGTTATAGCTAGAGGGGTACACAAAAATTGCGCTATCACATTCTCTTAGTTAGTCACCTCAGTAGATCTTGTAGAGTTAGAAATGGTAGATTTTGATATCATTCTAGGCATATATTGGTTACGTTCCTATTATACCTCAGTCTATTGTAGAACTAGTATCGTTCGGTTTCAGTTTCCAACGAGCCATTGTTAGAATGGAAAGGTAGTAGCTCAGTGCCTTGAATTATCTCTTACCTTAAGGCCAGAAAAGGCAATCTAGAGGGTAGTGTAGCACATGTTGAGGAAAAAGGAAAGGAATTAGTAAAAGATGTTCATCGGCTTGTTCACTTAGGAGTTAGTCTTACAGACACATTAGAAGGAGTGGTGTGATAGTCTAGAATAAATCATAATTTTCATTGGTAGCGGAGGTTAAGGGAAAAAATTGTGATCCAATATTATTCCAGAGGGAAGGTGCAGTTCATTAGCAGAAAGTAGAGGTTTTCTCCCAAGGGGGAGATGGTCGCTTATGTGTTACTAAGGTGGATGAGTAGTGAAAGAAACCATGAAGGCCAAGTATCCTCATCTCTTTCCTTTCGACTTTTGGTTTACTTTTGCGTAAATTCAGTCTAAGTACCACATTTCTTCTACTGTTTTTGCACTTTCAACATAGTTGCATGTTCTTATAACCCAGTTTAGTAAGAAATCAGGTTCTAGTACTTAGTGGTAGAGATTGCAACTCCTTCCCTCTATACTAAGCTAGTTTAAATTTCATTCGAGGACGAATATTCCCAAGGGGAGATAATGTAACACCTTGGATCTAATCATGAAGAAAAATCCTAATTTTCAGAAAACGGGTGCCAGTAGCAACGGAACCACCCATGGACTGTAGGTAGGGTTCCATCATTAAGGCCCAAATATTTATAGTTTCTGATTCACCCACGATATACCAGTACGGTCTGTGGTTGGACCTACAAACCATAGGCGAGGATCATCAGTCAGTTAGAGGGAATTATTGTTGGGCCAACTTAAAATTGTCATAACCCTTAGCACAAAAGGAATTAGGTGGCCCCTGACCTACCAAATGATGTATAATTAAATCATCTTTCCTACGTCATCGAGTTTGTTAAAATCCCATCTCCGAGTAAAAAGTTATGCTCATTTTAATAAAGTTATGTCAGACATACTTGACCGACGACCCCACCTACGGTTTGTAGGTCGACCTACGGCCAGTAGGTCTCTCCGTAGGTGACCTTCTACCACTTTTAAGTTAGGGCCATTGAGGTATTTTTCCCATCCGTTGGACACTTAAACTTCGTCATTTTATGCCTAAACTACATAGTTTTAGTCAGTTTAAGCCTAGTGATTTAATCAAAACTTACCCAGGGTGATTCATTCACCAAAATTCATTATACTTAGAGCAAAGAAGGAGAAAAGAGGTGACCAAAACCCTTCCAATAACGCAAAAAGTTTTATTCAGTTCAACCCCCAAAATAAAGGATTTATCGTAAATTTTGTCACTAGGTATGTGAGATTTCACTGGTGGGTTCCTTTTATCCACTAGGACACTAGAATTCAGTCCGATTCTCGATTCTCTATATCATGTTTAGACCTAGAGTTTCTCAAACCTTGCAGAATTGTTGTGAATTACCTGTTTTAGAATTCCTAATCATATTATCATGTATTCGTGAAATAGTTGCTTAGTCTTTGCATGAATTTCAGAACCCTAGTTGTGTATATTCTTTTAGTTCATGAATTACACTTGATAGGTCAGTTCAGAGAGATATACATAAGAATGTTTCATTTATCAATATTTAAATGTTGCATTCTCATATTTGTATTTTAGAACATTGATATATCTAGTATTTCAGTTTTGATGTGTCATACATAGGCTTAGAGAGAGTTGTACTAGGCATACCCTCATGGTCCTAGAACTATGTGCCCCTATAGATTTATCAGTTCCCTCTGTTATGCATCAATTTAGTGATCACGCTCATGCCTTTATACCTCTGTCAAGGTATATTAGGTCCTCTCGATGGGGCGTATACATCGAAAAGTCATGCCTTTCTACCCCTCGCAAGGTATATTGGGTCCTCTCTATGAGACGTATATGTCAGACTCCACATTTAGCCCACGTGGTTTTATGTCAGTTATTAGTAGCTCCCACATACACACTTCAGTGCATTTGACCAGGTTTTCAATTATATTTCAACTTCCCTCAAGAGCTACTTGTGCAATGCATAGGTGAAGTCCCATACCCCCACCTACACTAAGCAATTATCCTTAGGTTATCCTAGTTAGGGTCCTAGTCATTTACTTTCATTGTCCATTTTACTTTAGGAAAACTATAGCCTTAACCGACACTAAGACCATGGGCGCTAAACATGGAATTTGGTGTTGTAGAGCCTTGCACCAAGGGAAGGTGCTCTACCTAGCCTAGGTAGAACATTAACACATGCTAGCATACTAAGTGATATCACTTGATAGATCCTAGGTGAAAAGCATAGTTTATGGAACTTAGAGGTATATGTGGAAACCCTTTATATACCAAATGGGGCATTGTAGTTATCCACTTATGGAAATCCTCTTTATGCCTATCGAGGCATTGTAGTTATCCACCTCGTGAGGAATATGGTGAACAAGCCTTCCCACATTGGGAAGGGGCACCCCTCATCTAAGTTCACAAGCTAAGTTCTCTCTATTGAAAAGACATAATTATCTTTACTTTATAAAATATAGGCTTGGGAGATTGATGATGTACCGTGGTTTTACGGTACTTCCAATGCTTTTTTCTTAAGTTTAGTGTGTGTCTAAGGCCTTTTTGAAGTATTTTTAATGTGTTTTTCTCTGTGTTTGCAGGAAAACTGTCCAGAACGAAAACGCTGAAGACTATGCTGAAATCTGCAGAAGTGATGACCTGCGGAGCCATCGATGGTCTGTTGACCCAGTGAAGGTCTGTAGGTGATGATCGTCGACCGAAGGTCCAAGCAGCTGAAATCAAATCGGGGAAATTTGACCAAGTGTGGGGCTACGGAAGGAGCAACGGTTCATCGACCCACTGACGGACCGTCATGGCTAACCGTTGGTGGTAACAGAAATTAGTCCTAGTACCCGGCTTGAAGAAACCACTAAGTATGGAGGAACGAAAGCCATTGACGGACGGTAGGTCTACTGACGGACCGTGTTGTTGGTCCGTCGATGGTAACAGAAAGTGTTGAAAAGTGGAAGCTGAGAAAGACTTGAAGTATGGATCGGCGGAAGGTGTCGACGGTCCATCGTTCCATCAATGGACCGTCAGTGGGGTCGTCGATGGCAGACGCATTTTGGACAGATTTTTCCTTAAATAGAACTCCTTTTATTTTTAGGATTTTATTATTAAAAATAGGACTAAAAACCTTGTTTTTGAGGTTAGACTCTTTTATTTATTTTTAAGACTTGTGTTATTGGAAGAAAAATTTGGGTTTTGGAAAATACTTTTACTTTCCAAAATCGTTTATTACAATATATTCATTAATTCAAGAGGTATTTTTCTGGGTTTTTTTCAACTTGTTAAAGTAAGTATATGATTTCTTGTTTAATAAATGTGAATTGTGTAATTCTTAACATGGGTAACTAAATTCACAACTAGGGTTGTGGGAACCATGGGTAATTAATAAAGTTAAACTAGCTAAATAACAATTCTAGAATAGTTTCTTGCATGTATTGATAATTCTTTCGTTTAGAAGTCTTTTTAACGGTGACAAACGTTAGAACTCGCCTTGTTGCTACTTGCCGGATCAAGGAGGTAGATAATAAGAAAAGAATTATCAACATAGATTTAGTATACACTATCTAATAGACTAGTTTCAATTGGTGTGAAGTAGTAACTTAGCCATACATTGAATATGATGCTTAATATGAGGTAAAAGGTAAGGTTTAGTAAAGTATACACACGTAGTCGGACCAAAGTGCGGAGTGAAATTCCCTAGTTGCCGGACCAAGGAATTAGGGACACATAACTTACCACTTTGCATGTAAGATACTAGGAAAGAGTTGTTATCGCTAGGGTTACTGCGTTATGAACCTATGGGGAACACTTACACCCTAGTTGCTCTCATCACTTGATAAACATCAAATATTTGAATTTGCTACTTGTTTACTTAGAATTAATTAAATACTTTTTGTTACACAAAATCCCTCCCTTTAATTGTTTGTTTTCGGAAAGGACTTGACTAAATAGAAGTAATCGTAAATTAAAGTTAAGTCTAAACCATTTTCCTCGTGGGATCGACCCCAACCTAACATTTGGGTTCTTTACTTGATACGACCGCTTATACTTCTTTAGGAAAGTGTAGTTTGAGCGTATCAAATTTTGGCGCCGCTGCCGGAGAGAGTGGCTTTTAAATTAACTTTAAGCGCATTACCGAATTTTAGTCAATAAATTCCTGATTTTACTTTTTTTTTTTCTTTTTGTCTCTCGTAGGTCTAGCTTTCGTGTATGCCAAGTACACAGAGTTGAAGAGAACCAATACTTTCACTTGATCCAGAACTAAACCGTACACTTCGCAGAATAAACATTCAAAACAATCCTGCTTATATCGAGGATGAGATCAATCTTCAACCTCCCCCGCCGGTTGATGCTCATAATCAAGTGATGGTTGATAACCCTGGTGAAGGTAATCCGAGGAGGCAACCTCCTTCCCCACGCCCTCAAGAGTACTATTGGGGAAATGTTAACAACACTGACTCTGATGGGCCACTTATCCTACCTCCTCTACCACATGGTCATACTTTCGTGGTAACTAGTAGCTTGATGCAGATGCTCACCGCTAGAGGTTTGTTCTCGGGGCTACCATCTGAGGATCCACATGCTCACATCGCCAAACTGAGGTCGGTATGTAAGAGTTGTGTAGGGAGGCCTGACTTGGACATGGACGTCATTGGGTTAAGAGTGTTCCCTCTCTCACTGACGGGAGAGGCCGCAATATGGTTTACTGAGTTGCCCTACAATTCAATATATACTTGGGAGCAGTTGAAGGATGTGTTCCTAGCAAGGTATTACCCGGTTTCTAAAAAGCTCAACCACAAAGATAGGGTGAACAACTTTGTGGAATTACCAGGGAAATCAGTAAGCAGTTCTTGGGATAGGTTCACCTCATTCTTGAGAAGTGTCCCAAACCACCACATTGATGATGAGTCGCTGAAAGAGTACTTTTATCGGGGGCAAGATGATAACAATAAGGCGGTGCTTTATACTATTGCGGGTAGTTCCTATGGGGAGTGTACTTATGCAGAGATCGCTGAGAAGTTAGAGAAAATCTCCCGAAATACTAAAGCTTGGAGCACTAGGAAGTCGGATACTGGGAGAAACACTTTTGTGGTGCAATCTACACACAACCCATCCACAAAAGAGATTCGTGAAGAGATGGCTCAAATGAGAACTGAGCTTGCGTTAGTGTTGAAACATGTCACTGGGGTGCAGAGAAAGTGAATGCAGTAAATTATTTGACTAAGCCACCACCGCTGATAGATGAGTTTTACTATGAGGAGGATTCTTATGCAGTGAATGAGTAGACAGGGGGTTTCTAACCGAATGCCCAAGGCTCCAATCAGGAGAATTGGCGCCAAGGTCAATGAAATCAAGGTCGGAACTATAGGAATTACAACCGAGAGGGTTACTATGTTCGTGAATAAAACTACAACCGCGATAACAACTTCAACCGGAGTAACTATGGAAACAGAAATGATCGAAGTGGGCCCTATGTTCCACCTCAAAATTGGGAAGTTGCTCCTAGGGATAGTGGAGGTAGTATGGCGCGAGTTGAAGACATGTTGCAAAAGATGAGAAGGAGGTTTGACGCAAGTGAAGAGCACGCCAAGGAATTGAGAGGTGATTTGGCTAACATTGGGCAAAAAATGGATGCAAATGCAGTCTCAATCAAGTATCTTGATATGCAAATGGCCCAATTGTCATCTACTGTGAACCCTCGTCAACCGGGTACTCTTCCTAGCAACACTGTTCAAAATCCAAAGAATGATGGACATTGTATGGCAGTCACTACTCGAGGTGGTAAGCAAACCATAGATCCACTTATGCCGTCTGGCGTAGAAAATAAGATGAGAAGAGAAGATGAGGTAGTAGAAGCTAGTGGTGAGTTGGTAGATGAAGCGGTAAAAGAAGTAGAGAAGCCCCAAAAGGTGACTCCCATTCCAAGACCACCACCACCATTCCTGCAAAGGTTGGTGAAAAAGACCGAGGATGGTAAATACCGGCATTTTATTAATATGTTGAAACAGCTTTCCATCAATGTTACTTTGATAGAAGCTCTTGAACAAATGCCCGGTTACGCCAAGTCATGAAAGATATGGTCACTAAGAAGAGATCGGTTAGTTTCTAGGATGATGATATGATGCAACACTGTAGTGCTATTGCTACAAGGTCTCTAGTTCAAAAGAAAGAAGATCTGGGTGCTTTCACTATTCCATGTACAATCGGGTTGTTACACTTCGCTAAAGCATTATGTCATCCTGGGGCAAGCATAAATCTCATGCCTCTATCCATCTACAAAAAGTTGTGTTTGGGTGATCCAAAACCCACTGCGATGCGGTTACTGATGGCCGATCGAACAGTGAAGAGGCCTATTGGGATACTCCACGATGTGTTAGTAAAGGTGGAGTCATTCATATTTCCGGACGATTTTGTGATATTTTGACTGTGAGGTGGATTTTTAGGTGCCTATTATTCTTGGGAGGTCATTTCTTGCTACCGGTCGCGCCCTGGTTGACATGGAGAAAGGGCAGATGAAATTTTGTTTAAAAAATGAAGAAGTGTCTTTCAATATTTGTAGGTCCATGAGGCAGAGTGGTGAGCTCCAATCAGTATCTGCGATATCCTACAGAGTTGAGGGTTCGTCAGAGGTCCAAATAGAAGAACGTCTTAGTGTTGAGGCACTAGCAGCAGTGATTATGAACTTTGAGAGTGATGGTATTGCAGAGTATGGGTCATTGGTCGCGGCACTTGATTGAGGTGATGTTCGGTTCAAACCCAAGAAATTGGAGTTAGATACGCTGCATCGCGAGTCTCCACCTGCAAAACCATCTATTGAGTAGACTCCAAAATTGGAGCTTAAGGCTCTACCACCTCATCTGAGGTATGTATTCTTGGGGAAAGATGACACTTTGCCGGTAATTATTTCGTCAGATTTGAAGGTGCATCAAGTAGAGTGTTTGGTTTGAAGTGTGAAGAGGTTCAAGAGAGAAATTGGGTGGACTATTGAGGATATTATTGGGATCCCTCCCGATATTTATTCACACAAAATCCAAATCATGCCTGATCATAAGCCAAGTATTGAGCACCAGAGACGTTTGAATCCACCTATGCAAGAGGTAGTGAAGAAGGATATTATTAAGTGGTTGGATGCCGGAGTCATATATCCGATCTATGATAGTAGTTGGGTATGCCCTGTTCAGTGTGTGCCCAAGAAAGGGGGAATGACGGTGGTCCATAATGAGAAAAATAATCTTGTTCCAATGAGGCCGGTGACCGGATGGAGAGTGTGTATGGATTACCGGAAATTGAATGCATGGACTGAGAAGGACCATTTTCCTATGCCCTTCATGGATCAGATGTTGGATAGGCTTGCAGGAAAGAGGTGGTATTGTTTTCTTGATGGTTATTCGGGTTATAATCAAATCTCTATTGCACCGAAAGATCAAGAGAACCACTTTTACTTGTCCTTATGGAACTTTCGTGTTCAAGAGGATGCCCTTCGGGTTGTGTAATGCACCGGCTACTTTTCAGAGATGTATGATGTCTATATTCACCGATATGGTGGAGGACACCATTGAGGTATTTATGGATGATTTTTCTGTTATTGGTGACTCATTTGGTCATTGTTTGAGTCACTTGTCTGAAGTTCTCAAAAGATGTGAAGAGTGCAACCTTGTGCTAAATTGGGGGAAATGTCACTTTATGGTGAAAGAGGGTATTGTATTGGGCCATCGCATCTCAGAGAAGGGTATTGAGGTGGATCGAGCTAAAGTCGAGGTGATAGAGAGACTTTCTCCACCCATCTCTGTAAAAGGTGTTAAGAGTTTTCTTAGGCATGCGGGCTTCTATCGGAGGTTCATCAAGTATTTTTCAAAGATTGCACATCCTCTGTGCAAGTTACTTGAGAAAGAGTTTAATTTTTATTTTGAAGAATCCTGTCTTAAGGCATTGATGAGTTGAAGGAGAAATTAGTGTCTGCGCCCATTATTATTTCCCCGGATTGGAGTAAGCCATTTGAGGTGATGTGTGATGCTAGTGGGGTTGCACTTGGTGTAGTTTTGGGTCAAAGAAGGGATAAAATCCTTCACCCCATTTATTATGCCAGTAAAGCCCTTAATGAAGCGCAAAAGAATTATACTGTGACTGAACAAGAGCTACTTGCGGTGGTATTTGCCTTCGAAAAATTTCGATCCTATTTACTTGGCAAGAAAGTTATAGTGCATACTGATCATTCTGCCTTGAGATATTTGATGGCAAAAAAAATGCGAAACCAAGATTGATTCGATGGGTATTACTATTGCAAGAGTTTGACTTTGAAGTGAAAGATAGGAAAGGGACCGAAAATCAAGTTGACGATTACTTGTCCAGACTAGAGGATGAAGCTATGTGAGAGTTGAGTGAAAAGGCTGAAATTGATGATACTTTCCCTGATGAGCATGTATTGGCCGCTTCTCATGACTTGATTCCATGGTTCACAGATTTTGCAAATTACTTGGCTAGTGATATCGTCCCATCGGACTTGTCCTTTCATCAAAGGAAAAAGTTCATGCATGATGTGAAAAAGTTCTTTTGGGATGAGCCATATCTATATCGGAGTTGTGCCGATGGGCTTATTTGGCGTTATGTGCCAGAAGTTGAGATGTTGAGTGTTTTGTAGGCATGCCACTCCTCGCCTGTGGATGGGCATCATAGTGGTATCCGGACAGCCCATAAAATCTTGCAATGTGGCTACTACTGACCAACCATCCACCAAGATGTTCATGAGTTCGCCAAGGCATGTGATAGGTGCCAAAGAGATGGAGATGTTTCTAGACGGCAAGAACTTCCTTTAAATCCCATTCTTGTAATTGAGTTGTTTGACGTGTGGGGTATTGACTTTATAGGCCCCTTTGTGAGTTCTCATGGGATGAAGTATATTTTTATGGCGTTTGATTATGTGTCAAAATGGGTGGAAGCCATAGCACATGCAAATAATGAAGGGAAGAGTGTCACTGCGTTCTTGAAAAAGAACATATTTTCCAGATTTAGCACCCCAAGGGCCATTATTAGTGATGGGGGATCCCACTTTTGCAACAAGTTGTTCAAAGGGTTATTGGAGAAATATGGGGTTCGTCATAATGTGGTCACTCCTTACCATCCTCAGACTAGTGGGCAAGTTGAGGTGTCAAACAGAGAAATAAAGCAGATTCTGGCAAAAACGGTGAATGCGAGTAGAACGGATTGGTCAAGGAGGCTTGATGATGCTCTTTGGGCCTACCGGATAGCATACAAGACTCCCATTGGTATGTCTCCATACCAACTTGTATATGGGATGGCTTGTCATTTGCCGGTTGAGTTAGAGCATAAGGCCATGTGGGCAATAAAGAAACTGAAGATGGATTGGAATGAAGCAGCGGAACAAAGGTTGAATGGGTTAAATGAGCTTGATGAGTTTCGCTTGAAGGCATATGAAAGTTCAGCCCTCTACAAAGAAAAGATGAAGAAGTACCATGACCAAAAGATTGTGAAGCGCGATTTTGTGGTTGGGGATTTTGTGCTTTTGTTCAACTCTAGGTTGAGCTTGTTTCCGGGCAAACTCAAGTCCAAATAGACTGGTCCATTCTTGATCACCCAAGTTTTCTCTCATTGAGCGGTTGAGTTGGAGAATAAGGAGGGTGTAAGGTTCAAGGTGAACGAGCAACGAATCAAAATCTATCTAGGACATGCTGAAAATACGAATGAAGTGATCGAGGCATACCATCTTGATGAAGTCTGAGTAATCAAGAGTCTTGCATCGTGCCGCGATGTTAAATCAAGTGCCGACTGGGAAGCAACCAATATGTATCCTCGAGCCAACAATAGGTTTTTCGTGATTTTATAGGCGTAGTTGCATTATTTCTATTTTTCTTACTTAAATGTCACGTATGAATTTTCTTTTGCTTTGTTTTTAGAAGTGTTAGCTAGAGAGTAGACTAGGGTCCGTGTCTAAAAAGTGTCTAGAAAATACAAAAGATTAGCTTATTGGGTGTTAAATGTGCAGGGACCAAATCATCAGAAATCTGCAGAAAATTGGTCTGGTGCACTGATCGACGGACCAATCGACGGACCGTCATCCCACCGACGGACCGTCATCCCACCGACGGACCGTCGGTGGGATCCGTAGATCCCAGGTTTTTTTTTAAAACTTTTGTAAGTTAGGGCACAGTCGACGGAACGGTCGATGGACTTACGGTCCGTCGACGGGGAATCGTTAGTTCCCCAGACCCAATTACCCGACCCGACCCGACTGGCTATATATTGAATTTTTAAACTTTTCAGTTACCCCACCCTTTCAAATCCCCTTCCCAACCGTTTCCCTCTCCATTTTCTTTCAACTCCTCCACCCACTCACCCATTTACTCCCCCTTAAACACTCTGATTTCCCTCTTCCCCAAATCCCCATCAATCCCAAAAGCTTTTCTCTTCCAGATACCCATTTGTTTCTGTCTTCCTTCCGGTTGGTGTTCAAAGTTTGGCTCGGTGTGGTTTCGTATAAATATTCATCCCCCCATTCACTCCACTATAGTACACAGGTATGTCATTCTGATCTGCTTAATGAATTCTCGTTCATTTCCATGCTAAATTGATGTCATACGTATGTGGGTATTAACTTTGGGACAAAATTACATGCTTGAATTGTTAAAACTAAGTTCCTAGTCCCTTAGAATAATGGAAAGTGAATGGGTTGGGGGTTTATGGTCAAAATGTAATGTGTTTTGAGTGTTGTTGTTTCCGACTTTGGGTTTCATCCTTTAGAATCTAGGTTTAAAATTGCGATAATCCATGCCCTAGGAATGACGAAATGGTTTGTTAAATGTTAGATGAACTTAATGTATCTTAGTTTGCTTAAATATTGTTCTTTGGGGTACCAACCATGGCTTACCAAAAATCTGTCTGACCAACAATATGAGACCCCGTCTACAGACCGTCGGTCAGTCAACGGACCGTCAATGGGGTCCGTCAATAGCCACTCCTCATATTTGCCTAACTCTGGAACGACGGACGTAGTCTAAGGTCCGTCGGTTGATCGACGGAACGTCCTGCACGTCCGTCGTCTTTAACAGAACCTTGTTTGCTAAGGGTTCCTAGATTTTAATCTAAGTGTCTACCCACGGGGGTGGTCGACGGTCCATCGTCTGATCGACAGACCGTTCTGTAAGTCCGTCATCTTTAACAGAAACTTTGCATGTCCAGCATTTTAAATTTATTCCAAGTGTCCACCGACGGTCGAGGTCTACGTTCCGTCGATTGATAGACGGACCGTCCTGCAAGTCCGTCGTCTTTAATAGAACCTTTGTTTCTGAAGCCTTCAAAATATTTGCTAAGTGTTCACCAACGGACCCTACCTATGGATCGTTATTCCACCGATGGGACGTCTGTAGTGCCCGTCGGTCAATTCTGCAGTTCTGAACTGGACTGTATTTTGTGTTTCACAGTTTGGTCTTGCTTCTCTTGGGTGTGTCAGATGTTTACAATGAAACTAATAACTCTCCTTTGCAGGTACCAATGGCCCCCAAGCAAGACTTAGTCTACTCTCGAGGACGTTCTAAGTCTGTCGCCCCTTCACGCCGGCTGGTGATTGGCTCGTCCGATGATGAACGCGACCCCGAATACGTGCCATCAGGCACCCAAACAACTACACGTACTGCTAGGACCACTCGGGGCACGCCCACGAAGGTGGCATCCGGCGTAGTCACTGTCTCCCAGTCTGATGAGGAGCGCACACTGACCGGCACACCGTCTAGGTCTGCTGCGGGTTCTGAGGGAGCGTCTGGCTCCGAGGAGGCTTCCGGGTCTGAGAGAGTGTCTGGCTCTGAGGAGGATTCTGGGTCTGAGGAAGCGTCAGCTTCACATGGTCCCACTGTTGCTGCTGCACCGGTCCATTCTGCCTCGTCTGATGAGGCTGACATTGCGGATTCCACTCCAGCACCCCCGACCGACGTCCCTACACCGGTTGCTGATCAGCCCAACCGGTGGTGTGTACAATGACAATACCAAGTGTATAGGGACGCCAAGCTGCTTAACGCTAAGGGGGTCATGACTCAGACTCTTACAGTCGAGAAGCGAGTTCTTACAGGGAGTCTCCACTTTGTCCCTGATGCACATGCTCTTTTCACTCGCCATCGGCTAGAGTGGATGGCTCGGAGCGTTGGACTCTACAGAGAGGAGGTGGTGCGAGAGTTCTACGCTTCTTATGTAGCGACTCTCCGATATTCTATTGATAGATGGTCTAATCCCGCTAAACAGGCACCACTTCATCATCTTTGAGTCTGTGGCCGAAGGGTAGACATCTTCTTACCTACTCTTCGCCGGTTCTTATACGGCGCTGACACAGATGCTACCAGGGAGCTCCTTACCCCCAAGTTTGACTATCGGTGGAAACTAATTAAGGAGGGCCATTTTTAGCATAATCTGGGGCTGAGAGAGACCACCAAGAGGTGGATAGCACAGCATATTTCTGTGGATGGCGAGGGTGCAGATTGGGTGTTGGTGCCCAAAGGGGTCATCAAGAAGGCCAACCTTACATTCACGGCCAAATTTATCTGGCAATTGGTCCGTCACTGCCTATCCCCCACTGATGCTGACAGCATTATTACATGGGATAGGGCAGTACTGGTAGCTGCTTTGGTTGCTGGGTTCGACGTAGATATTCTGAGACTGTTGCTGTTAGTCATTCATGAGAGGGACTTTAAGTCCACCACCACGTACCCTTTCCCCTGCTTGATTTTTGAGTTGTGCAGGTCTGCTGGAGTGCCCATATGGCATATTGATGTTCTGAGAACTCTCACTGGGGTAGTTGATATCGGTCTCATCCGGGATGAGGCCAACGAGGCGGCACCCAACAGAGGGCCCAGAGCAGAGGTGCAGCCGCTTGGTGAAAACTTGGCGGACATGGTAGAGCAAGCCCGAGGGGCTGATCAGGCTACATCAGAGCCTACCGACACCCCACCCCCCACCCCCCGGTTGATTCTATCTCGGGTACTAGCACAGCCCCGAGCTCCTCCTGCTCTACCCCATCTGCAGCACTGGTCCTGATCGCTAGGGTCCAGAAGTTAGAGGCCCAAATGGCCACACTACTGCATCATATCCAGTCTTGGATGCAGAAGTCCATTGCTGAGGCGGAGGAGCAGATCGAGAGGAAGATGGCCCAGCATAGTGAGCGGAAGATTTTGGCGGTCCACCAGCGCCTTGATGCCTTAGAGTTAAGGGTGCTCTCCCGGCCAGCCCCTTCTATAGATTTGACAACTCTCCAGGCTGTTGTGGCGAGTCTGAGGGCAGATATGGATGCCATTTTGGAGGCCCGGGTGCCCGAGTCTGAGGCCCCATCTACGGAGCCTGCTGAGGATACGGTGCTGGCTGCACTTTTCCAGACCACTGCTACGCCACCGCCTCCGCCACGTGAGCATACCAAGAGGCACCGATCTAGAGAGGATGATGAGACTCGAGCTAGGAAGAGGAAGCATCTTGAGTTGGAGGCTGCGAGGAGAGCCTTGCTGATTGATGAGGAGGCTCGACAGATGAGGGCTCATGAGGTGGCTGCTGGGGCGTCTAGCTCCAGGATTGCTGATGTTGAGAGGAGCACTACTGAGGGTGCTGATATTGCAGCGGACACTACTGATGGTGTCCCTACTACAGTGGGAGCGGGTTCCGGGAAACCAGACTCGCCAGCTTGTTGATCGTCGGCGCTATGCGCCTCAGGTTTGCTTCATCTACCACCTTGTGTTGCTTTTCTTATGCTTGGGGACAATTGCATGTTTTTTTTGTTGGGGTGGGGTAAATGGAAAGTGAGTACTAGGGTGAAGTCTGAGTATCCCAACTCACGATCCTCTCTTGGGGTTTCCTTGCCTGTGTTCTTTTTCCCCAAGAGACTGGTTATTTTACTGTTGAACCGGCACGTTAGTATCTTGTACATAGTATAGATATGAAATCTGAAGCATGATGGCTAAATAAAATAATATCCTATTTTATAGAAAATGCTTGCATGATTAGGCATAGTGAATGATGAATGTGTGGCTCTAAGCATGACATAGAGATACACCACTGCATGACCCTTAATCTAAAGCTCGCACTAGGTGTCTGATAATCTGGTTGGGTAATGAGGTGTTAAGTGAATGTGAGGAAATTTGAATAGTCCACCGTTGGTACTGAGCTAGAACTTGCCTGGTTAGTCCTGCTAAAAGTAATCTGTGTTAGAAAATTAGGAAAGGATCATAGGCCTTTGTTCAAGATAGTCAATCTTTAGCCTAAATAAAAGAAAACCAAATGAAATTAATCCCTTCTTGATCCAAATGATTTGAGATTAAAATGGACCTTTCTTTTTTACCCCAACTTATCTTTTCTCGATACAATGTGTTGACCCTGGTCCCTTCTTGGACATGTGCACCTCACCTTATGCCAAAAGCATAAGTTGAGGGTGGCTAATGCAGAAACTAATCTCGTCTTGGCTCTGACCCAACTTTGGGTATTGTGTACCTTAAATCATGTCAAAGCCATGAGTTGACGGGTGGCTATTATGAGGAATATTCCGGAAAGTGGGGTTGAAAGAGTTTTAAAAATAAAAATAAAAAGTGAAAGAAGAAAAGAAAAGTGACTCAAGCAAAGTTGAAATCAAGTGAAAAATTTTAAAATTTGAAAATAAAAAATAAAATAAGAGTCATTAACACAAAAGGAGAAAGAAACGAGAAAAGCAAGGCAAAGAATATAAGAATATGAAGAGTAGGGCGTAATAGACGATGAAAAGGTAGAACACTTAGCCATTATGTCAAGAAGGGAAACAAGTCACTAAAATGTATCCAAATGTACCCTACCTGACCATGAGCCTACGTTACAAGCTATGAAAGTCCTATCGTGATCCTAAGAGTCTAATATGGTGAACTTAAAGCAGTGAAAATAAGGGCAAGCCTATGGCGACAAGTATCAACTAGGTGTGAATTGGTTCTGAGAGAGTGTTGAAAAAAAATCCTTATACTCAAATTGAAATCTCTGTGTGAAAAAGGAGGATGTTGTTTTTAAAGTAAGGACACTAGTTGCAATATTGGAAAGTTGGTACCTTGGTGAGAGATAAAAGAGGAGAGTTGTCAGTGCGTAGTGAGTCGGTGTCATGGTTTGATCCACATGAATGAGCCTAAGAGTGATATCATGCATAAAAATAATGAAAATAATTGGGATTTATAGCCAGATGATTGTGAAAGCTTAAATGAAGATACTTGTGTACAAAGGTGTTGTGGTGAGTCATAGTGCGTCGCTTGAGGAAAAACGAACGAATTTAAGTTGAGGGTGTTGATGTACCGTGGTTTTACGGTACTTCCAATTCTTTTTCCTTAAGTTTAGTGTGTGTCTAAGGCCTTTTTGTAGTAGTTTTGATGTGTTTTTCTCTGTGTTTGCAGGAAAATTGTCCAGAACGAAAGCATTGAAGACTGTGCTAAAATCTGCAGAAGTGATGACCTACGAAGCCATCGACGGTCCGTCGACCCAGTGATGGTCCGTAGGTGATGATCATCGACTAAAGGTCCAAGCAGCTGAAATCAAATCGGGGAAATCTGACCAAGTGTGGGGCTACAAAAAGAGAGACGGTCCGTCGACCCAGTGACGGACCGTCATGGCTAACCGTTGGTGGTAACAAAAAGTAGTCCTAGTACCCGGCTTGAAGAAACCACTAAGTATGGAGGAACGAAAGCCATTGACGGATCGTAGGTATACTGACGGACCGTGTTGTTGGTCCGTTGATGGTAACAGAAAGTGTTGAAAAGTGGAAGATGAGAAAGATTTGAAGTATGGACCGACGAAAGGTGTCGACGGTCCGTTGTTCCATCGACGGACCGTCAGTTGGGTCATCGACGGCAGACGCATTTTGGATAGATTTTTCCTTAAATAGAACTCCTTTTATTTTTAGGATTTAATTATTGTAAATAGGACTAAAAACCTTGTTTTTGAAGTTAGACTCTTTTATTTGCTTTTGAGACTTGTGTTATTGGAAGAAAAATTTGGGTTTTGGAAAATACTTATACTTTCCGGAATCGTTTCTTACAATATATTCATTAATTCAAGTGGTATTTTCTAGGTTTTCTTCAACTTGTTAAAGTAAGTATATGATTTCTTGTTTAATAAATATGAATTGTGTAATTCTTAACATGGGTAACTAAATTCACAACTAGGGTTCTGGGAACCATGGGTAATTAACAAAGTAAAACTAGCTAAAATAACAATTCTAGAATAGTTTCTTGCATGTATTGATAATTCTTTTGTTTAGAAGTCTTTTTAATGGTGACCAACGTTAGAACTCACCTTTGCTACTTGCCGGATTAAGGAGGTAGATAATAAGAAAAGAATTATCAACGTAGATTTAGTATACACTATCTAATAGGTTAGTTTCAATTGGTGCGAAGTAGTAACTTAGCCATACATTTAATATGATGCTTAATATGAGGTAAAAGGTAAGGTTTAGTAAAGTATACACACGTAGCGGGACCAAGGTGCGGAGTGAAATTCCCTAGTTGCCGGACCAAGGAATTAGGGATACATAACTTACCACTTTGCATGCAAGATACTAGGAAAGAGTTGTTATCGCTTGGGTTACTACATTATGAACCTATGGGGAAAACTTACACCCTAGTTGCTCTCATCACTTGATCAACATTAAATATTTGAACTTGCTACTTGTTTACTTAGAATTAATTAAATACTTTTTGTTACACAAAATCTCCCCTTTAATTGTTTGTTTTCGGAAAGGACTTGACTAAATAGAAGTAATCGTAGATTAAAGTTAAGTCTAAACCATTTTCCTCGTGGGATCGATCCCAACCTAACATTTGGGTTCTTTACTTGATGCGACCGCTTATACTTCTTTAGGGAAGTGTAGTTTGAGCGTATCAATTGACTCCTCATATGCTTAGCTCGTAGGTCATAGATGAGAGTTCATCAACCTATATCATGTGAGAAACCCTTTCACATGGACATAGCATATTCAAGCACCATCTAGTTTAGGGTACTCTTGGGAACACCTTCCAAGCGCCCCTCTATTGACTAGATCATCATACATGTGTGTGTATACATATATGTGAGCAATCCTTTCATATAACACATTAAGGCCACACATGTTCATACATTATTTCATAAGTGTATTCACGAGAAATCCTTTCATATAAACACATTAAGACACTATGCACATTCATAACATAACCATTCATTCATATTCATGTACATAGAAAACCAAACATAGGATCTATCCTATCAAGGCACACATGTGCAATGCATAAACAAGGTCCCATACCCTTGTCCATACTAGTACACCTATAAAGTCATCCAAGTTAATGATACATCACATACTTCATAGATACATATACTTTACATGCATAGTAGTAGACATTAGTGCATATGAGAATACCCTTTCATTAAACACCGTGAACCTATACTACTTGTAAGCATGCATGAAGTGTGAGTGTGTGTACATCGGTCAACATGATCACCTAATGGATATCAATAACACATTGAGGTAGCCACCCTCTTAGGACCACAATGCTCAACCAAGCATAGACCACACAACACATAATAGCATAGGAGCCACGCTAACTTCACATTACATTTAAGACTCCGAACCTTATCTATTTACATATTCATATAGGGGTACATAGGTAAGGGTCACCCATCATTATTACTTCATCAAAGGCATCATCTATACATAACCCTAACATAACAATTCACATGCTCATAACATTAGCAATACAACCTAGATAATAGCTAAATCGGAAACTAGGCATAGGCTTCACATAGTGTGATCATCATAACCACACACTCATGTAACATCAAGTTTCCTTCAAGGCCATAATCAACACACACACACACACACACACACATATATATATATATATATATATATATATATTGAAAAGAAGTAAACATCGCCACCATAAGTGGACCATACCACACAATGCCATCCAAGGCCAATTATATCCATAATACTATAGAAAAGTAAAGAAAGTAGGCAATCTTACCAATTCCTCAACCTTTGATCATCATTGATCAATAATCCTTTTTCATCAACAATTCAAGTGTAGGGTAGTAGCTAAATGTGCTTTAATATAAACCAAATCATGCATGATCCACTACAAGATCATGCTACTAACAACTACACTACATCACCAATTCACTAGAAAGTAGAGAAACATAGATCACTCACCAATTTCCCTTGCCTTGATCATCAATCATAATTCATAAACAATATACATGTAGGGCAGTAGCTGAAGATATAACAACCTAAACTAAATCATGCTTCATCTACCCTGGAATTGAGATCACATCATGTTCATTACATTATCAATCTATAGGTTAGAAGAACCTAGATCAATCCTTACCAATTCAACTGTATCTATTCACATTGGATAAATTACACCTAATTTATCATCACATTACATTGTAGGCAGTAGCTAAGACAATTCATCATAATTGAATCTCATAACAATCATTTTAGCATCAAGATCACAAGACACTACTTTATAGGCTAATCTTACTCAAACCTTCAAACCTTGATTCACATGGATCACTCATCAACAATTCACCATCAATGCACATACTAGGCAGTAGATATAAGCATTTTAACATAATTGAATCACAATTCGATTTACATAAAATCAAGATCACAAAGCCCATACATAGGCTAAATCGCGTTTGAGAGATATCATGGGTTCAACAAGGAATTGGATTGAAAATCACATTCAAATCAGTATCTAATCATCAATTCATTAACATTATGCTTTTGAAATCAATTTAAGAAAGAACCCATGGCTAGATTGAAGAAGAAGAAGTTTGATCATGAATTCTATTTGAAAACATTGAGAGGAACTCTCTAGGTGAAAGGTTATCTAGTTATGAAGGATCACCATGCCTCATTGTATAAGAAAACCACTGAAACTTGATGAATAACCCATGGGAATCCAAGCTCCAAGCTGTTCTTGAGCTTCATCTCCAATTGGGGTTTTTAGAGAGGTTTCGTTTTTAGAGGGAAGAGTCTAATTTGAAGAATGAATTAGGAATGGGGTTTTAATGTTTTTAACTAACTCAATATACCCAAAAATAGGTAAAAAAAAAACTTTCTAGGGTCAGGTTAGGACGTGGGGTGAATTTCCCATTCACCCCATAAATGAAACAGCATACATGGCAGTTGACACAGCCTGCATTGGTGGCCACTAAACGATGCCCCTTAGGCCCATCGACGGGCCGTTGGTGGCCACCGTCATTTGGGTCTGAGGCTGTCATTTGGATGTGCCTTCTCCAGGCTAAGTTTCAATCGACGCCTCACCATCAATGTGGTGTAGGTTAACCTACTGGACGTTGATTGAGGGTCGTAGGTAGACACTGCCAAGGCAGTGTCTCGGCGGACTTTGGGTCCTCCTTGAGGGCCTTTTATGGGGCCCTTGGGGAGTCGTACCCAGACGTTTCCAATGTAAATACACACCTTAACATGTCAAGGACCTTCCATACCAGTTTCACCCAAAAAAACACTCGCAACACATCCAAACATGCTAGGCATACTCAAGTCGCACATGCACGTTTCAAGGGCTATCTTTCGAACGTCTTGGACGTTCTTGGACGTTTAACTTCCAAATGACTTCAAATCAATCATGCATAATTTAAAACACTTAATTAACATGTATACAAGCTTATAGGCACATGTGAGGCTCTAGACACCTTAACTCATTTTGGAGGTCTTTTAATATCCCCTACTTGGGAACATTCGTCCTGGAATGACACTTGGAACACTTTAATCACACCAAGGACTTCAATGAATCATAGAGCATATCACAATATTCATAGCATCATCACATATAAGTCAATGAACCAAACTTACAAGGAACACAAACTTCAAACCCTTTAGCACTCAATGCAACACAAGCAAGCAAAACCTTTATTCACTCACTCTCAAAGTGCATCAAACACTTAGGCTCTTGTCATGTTCATAGGAGGTACATCCTTCTCCTAATCATAACATGGTCTTTTCATTTCATTTTATTTAGAGCTCATCATACAACCACATTTAAGTCACACTTAGGCAGATTCAACAACACTCAAGAAACTAATAAGCACTCATACTTCAATGCACATAGACTTGAGTTAAGTAAATCAACAAGGATCTTTATTAAATTAGACCTATTGCCATGAAGTTCATACTCAACCACACCATGTTTAGTTGTGTCCATCGAGGAATGTCCTTCTCCTCAACACACTTACATGTCTCATGAGTCCTCACCCAAGCAAGGCGCAAAGGTCAATTCACTGTAAAAATAAGAATTTCTCAACTTTTAACCATAGCATGCTCAAACTTTCTTCCTAGTGAAGTCAAAATGGTAATTCACACCACACACACCACAACAATAGGAAGTCATTCCACAAAATTTCAATTTCTATCATAACACTAGCTTTCATAAACATGTATTATTTTGTCACGACCGTGGAGCACCCCCTAGAAGTAAAATGGCATACTTGACCTCTCGGAGGTCTTATACAAGCACATAGTTATCATTCATCGCATTGTCATAGTAAATTTAGCGGAAAATATAAAACTTTTCATAGCATATCATATGCTAGAAACATCACTTCCATTATATAAGAATATAAGTCATAATACATAGTTAGACTATAAATATCTTTTGCCATCTTAGACTCAACTTAATAGAATAGATTACACGGCCCTTTAACATCATAACATAATATTTAGCTATTACAATACATTGCATATAAACTTGACATAGGAAATCCTTGGAACATAAGGAATCCTTTCTTGAGCTTAGGGAACATCTATCAAGCTCTTCACCACATAGACATCCTTTAAGCATCCATAACCTATACTTTATGTAAAAAGGTAGAGAAGAATGGTGTTGTACAAGAATGCACTAAGTATGGCAATCATGCAAAAACGTACATTTAAAAGGGACATGTTACTTGAAACCATGCATCATGCCTTTTTGTGAAAACTTCATAAAACTTTGATATAATAAGCCTTATACAATTCACATACTTCATATAGGCATATTCAATGGTCACATATCATATAAAACCACACATTGCATTTAAGGCTTATAAGTCACCACTTTATAGTAAGCACATTTACAATTATAGTGAGCTTATTTCAGTTTTACAGTAAACTCTCTCCTTTTACTTTAACTCCTTATCTTCTCAAGTAACCCTCTACTGATGCTTGGTGTAATGTATAGACAATGTCCCATAACACTATCCACATCCAACCATCACTTTAAGGCCACTAGGGAATCATGCATACAACCTTCATTAACCCAACACATGCATTCATAGAAGTATTTCATATAATAAGATACCTAACTCACATTTGACCCAACATACTTTAGGGACCATATAGATGGACTCATTACAAGACCATATGCAAGGCAAGACTTCCAACATAATCATAGCAAGGCAATAGACACATTAACATACTTGGACTTCACCTCATAAGAACCACATAGAATCCTACTCATAATCCCTTCCTAAGTCTACTTGTGCAATGTACATGTGAAGTCCCATAACCTCACACATACTAAGTAAACCTACAAAGAGACTACAAGCCTTAACATGCCCTTCATACATCAACAAGACAAGCATAGACAACCTCCTTTATGTCAAGCAAGACTTCATCATATAGTCAATAAGACATATACTATGCATATAAGGTAAGACCACATCACATAAACTCATTAGGACTCCTACCATGCGTATCATCACAACAAGTAGACAGCACTATAATGTCATGTCTAAGGAACATAAACATAATCATATACATTAGAACAACTTCCTAGAACTCCCTTCAAGAGCTACTTGTGTAATGCATAGGTGAAGTCCCATACCCCCACCTACACTAAGCAACTTCCCTTAGGTTATCCTGGTTAGGATCGTAGTCATTTACATCCATTGTCCATTTTACTTTAGGGAAACTATAGCCTTAACCGACACTAAAACCATGGGTACTAAACATGGAATTTGGTGTTGTAGAGTCTTACACCAATAGAAGGTGTTCTTACCTAGCCAAGGTAGAACATTAACACATGCTAGCATATTAGGTTGTATCACTTGCTAGATCCTATGGGGCAAACATAGTATAAGGAACTTGGAGGTACATGTGGAAACCCTCTTTATACCAAATGGGGCATTGTAGTTATCTACTTATGGAAACCTTCTTTATGCCTATTGAGGATTGTATTTATCCACCTCGTGAGGACTATGGTGAACAAGTCTTTCCACATTCAGAAAGGCACCCCTCATCTTCAATTTCTCTCGGTGCTAAGCTAAGTTCCCTTTATTGAAAAACCATTATTAATATTACTTTATAAAAGTAGGCTTTAGGAGACTGACTCCCCATATGCTTAGATCATAGATCATAGATGAGAGTTCATCAACCTAAATCATGTGAGAAACCCTTTCACATGGACATAGCATATTCAAGCACCATCTAGTTTAGGATACTCTTGGGAACACCTTTCAAGAGCCCCTCTATTGACTAGATCATCAAACATGTGTGTGTACATACATGTGAGCAACCCTTTCACATAACACCTTTAGACCACACATATTCATACTTCACTTTATTCATGCATATAAGACATGGTCATCACTTAAACATACATTCATACTCATAAACATAGATAACCACCAAGGAATTATCCGATAAAGGCACACATGTGCAATGTATGGACGAGGTCCCATACCTTCATCCATACTAGTACACCTATCAAGACATCCTAGTTTAAGAGTTACAATACAGACTTCTTGGAGATATACTTTACATGCATAGTAGTAGACATTAGTGCATATGAGAATATCATTTCATTAGACACCATGAACCTATACTATTTGTAATTATGCATGAGGTGTGAGTGTGTGTACATTGGTCAACATGATCATATAATGGCAACAATCCTAAAATTGAGGCAACCACCTTACAAAGGTCACAAAACACATTCAAGCATAGACCACACACCACATTATAGCATAGGAGATTAGACATATTCATAATTTACATCTAAGACTTCTAATCATGCTCAAGACAACATATTCATATAGAGGTACATAGTAGCGATCATACTACACAAGAGTATTCAAACATCAACATGTAGACCATATCTAGCCCTAATATAGTCATTTAAACGTATAGATAATGAACTAGCATTGAAGACTAAGCATAATACTTCACATTGTGTGATCATCAGAACCACACTTTCAAGATACAATTGCCTTAAAGACCATGATCACATCACATATATAATGAAAATAAGGTAAACACCGCCACCATAAGTGGACCATACCACACAATGTCATACAAGGCCAAGCATCTAGCAATTCTATAGAAAAGTAGAGAGAATAGGGCCAACTTACAATTCCTCCAAGATTTGATAATCATTGATAAATTCCCATAATTCTACATAAATACATGTATAAAACAGTAGCTAAGGAATCATTACATAACCGAAATCATACTTCAAACATCATGGTTTCGAGATCACATTAGGTACACTACTTCATCTAGTCTATAGAAAGTAGAGAAATATAGATCAATTTACCCAATACCTAAACCTTGATCATCATTTATCACTCATTTAACAATTCATATTCAATTAACATGATTAACAATAGTAATAGGCAATTCAACATAATTGAAATATAATTCAACCAACATAGAGTCACGATCACAAGACCCTCATCATAGGCCAATTTGAGAATGTAGGAGGATCATGGGTTCATCATAAAATTGGATTAAAATTAATCTTTAAAACAGTATATAATCATCAATTTATCGTAAACATGCTTTTGAAATCAATTTGAGAAAGAACCCATGGCTAGATTGGAAATTGGGAATTTTGGTCTTTGATTCATATTTGAAAATCCTTGATTGACTCCTTAGATAAATGGATAACTAAGGATGAAGGATCACCATACCTTATTTATTGAAGACCTATGAGAAATCTGAGAAGAAACCATGAAAATCCAGCCCCTAGATTGAACTTGAGTTTTCCCTCCAATGGAGGTTTGAGAGAATTTGGAGGGATTTGGAATTTTTTATTTTCTTATTGGGTGTTGGGGTTTTGTCTTGGGAAAGGGGTTAAATAAGTCATAAAAATAGGTTATAACCGTCCCCCTAAGTTACTAAAACACACCCATGCTTTTTGGGACTTTTAGACATGTCAAAATTGACTTAAAAACGATGCAACCGGATTTGGGAAGTGGCTACGCGTCGCGGAGGCAGCCACTGATTTTGCCCCAAAATAATTTCAGAGGCAGTAGGTCTAGTAATAGGTGCGCATCGCGAGGCCAGTCTCCAAAACATGATGTTTCACGCTGCCTTGGGCAGCTCCTTGTCCAACATTTGAGTCCTCTTCGGGGACCCTTTGGGTGGTCCTCGGGGAATCGTGCCCGAATATTTTGACCCTTAACATGTCTATTAAGATGATAGGGTCAACCCTACTATTTTTGGACTTCAAACAACACGTAAAAACCAATCAAACATACAAGCACACACTAGCACGTCTAAAGACCAACTTTCGAACGTCTCGGACGTTCTTGGACGTTTGACCTCCAAACTTCATGAAAATTAACACACTTCCTATAAACATCATTACAACTCATATAAGGACCTCATAAGCCCCTTAAACACTCATAAGCACATAAAAACACTTAAGGCCCTTTGGTAACTAGTCGTCACGTCTTGGTCGTCCCTTGGCGTTTGACTTCCTAATCACCTCAAATCAGGTACACATACTATAAAACAATTAATGAACATATTTTAAACCTTTTTAGACACATGTGAGGCACTAAAAACCTTAATTCATTTTTGGGGTCTTACACATTTAGAGAACATCTTACAATTTATAGGCGCACACAAGGACAATGGCTAAACATGCCTACACTTTGCAAGAATGAGCCTAAATTCATAGTTCCCAAATCATAAAAGTCACATAATGAATCATCATTTTCATTTCAAGGAGACTCAAATTTTTCATTATGAGGCTTAATACTACACATTAAGAGTGACTTTAAACATGCATCTTACATTAACTCATGAAGTTAAATGCACAACCAATATATCAAGATGCACAATCAACATGAGAAAATGATGTACTCTGGTTTCACGGTACTTTCAATGAATTTTACTTGAGATTGGTGTGTGTCTAGAGCTTTTTTGTAGTAGTTTTAACATGTTTTTATCTTTGTTTCACAGGAAAGGTGTCCAAACCCAAAACGCAGAAGGCAGCTGAGATTTAGTGCAGGGGTGACCCACGAAGGCCATCGACGATCTGTCGTTCCATCGACGGGCCATAGATGGTAACCGTCGATTAATAGTTCAGGCATCTAGAGAAACTTAGGGAAATCTGACCAAGTCTGGGGCTACGGAAGGATTGACAGTCCGTCAATTAATCGACGGACCATCTTGTTGAATCGTCGTTAAATTCAGAGATAGTCCCAGTACCCAAAGTTGAAGAAAGTCAATGTATGGAACGACGGAAGGCATCAACGAACCGTAGACGCATCGATGGACCGTGTTGTTGGTCCGTCAATTGATTCAGAGAAGATACCGACTGAAGCATGAAAAAAAGATGCTAAGTCTATACTGACGGAGGCAGTCGACGGTCCGTCGTTTCATCGACGGACCGTTTATGGGGGTCGTCGATTATAGCCACATTTTTGGACAACTTTCCCTATTTTAATTCCTTTTAATATAGGACAATGTTTTCTATAAATAGGGTGTAAAACCTCATTTTTGGGGATGAATTCTATTACTATTGTTCTTAGTTTGTTTTTGGAGATTGGGTTTTGCAACTTTAGCATTAATTCAAATTTCGGGGTTTGGTTTTCGAGTGATTTCTTGTTCTTTCAAGTTGAATTTCTAGATTTTCTTTGAATTGTCAAAGTAAGTTCATGATTTATTGTTTATCAACTACGAATTGTGTTCTTATATGCATGGGTAACTAAATCCAAAACTAGGGTTGTGGGAACCATGGGTGATTAACAAAGTAAACCTAGCTTAATAACAATTCTGAAATAGGTTATTGTATGCATTGATAATTCTTTCGCTTAGCGAGTGCACGCGTTAGAACTCGCCTTATTGCTACTTGTCGAACCAAGGAGGTAGTTAATAGGGAGTTATCAACATAGATTTAGTAGGATACTATCTAATAGGCTAGTCTCGATTGGTGCGAAGTAATAACTAAGTCATACATCGAATATGATGCTTAATATGAAGTAAAGGTAAAGGTTAATAGCTTAGACACACGTAGCCGGACCAAGGTACGGGGTGAAATTCTCTAAATGTAGGACCAAGGATTTAGAGATACCTAACTTATCACTTTGCATGCAAAACAGTAGGAAAGAATTGTTATAGCTACGAATACGGCGACATGAACCTATGGGAACACTTACACCCTAGTTTCTCTCACAACTTGATAAAAACCAAAGTTTTACCCCTATTACTTGTTTTACTTAGAATTATTAAAAACAATGTTTCATAACCCCCCCCCCCCTTTTAATTACCTGTTTTCAGAAAGAACTTGACTAAATAGAAGTAATTGTACATTAAAGTTAAGTCTAAATCATTTTCGTCGTGAGATCGACCCCAACCTAATAGTTAGGTTCTTTACTTGATACGACCGTTTATACTTCTTTAGGGAGGTGTAATTTGAGCGTATCAAATTTTGGCGCAGCTGCTGGGGAAAGTGGATTTTAGATTAACCTTAATAACATTACTGAAGTTTAGTCAACAATTTCCTGATTTTACTTTTGTTTTTGTTTTTGTTTCTCTCAGGTCTAGCTCTAGTGTATGCCAAGTACACGGAGCCGAGGAGAACCAATACTTCCATTCGATCCTGAACTTAACCTTACACTTCGAAGAATGAATAATCAGCAGAACCCAGTCAATCTAGGTGATGGGATCAATCGTCAGCCTCCACCACCGATTGAGGCTCACAGTCAAGTAGTTGTAGAAAATCAGGTTGATGATGCTTTAAGGATGCATCCTCCCGTCCCACGCCCTCAAGAGTTCTATAGGGGCAATGTCAATATCACTGATTCTGATGGGCCTCTTGTCCTACCTCCTCTATCGCAGGGGCACACGTTCGTGGTAACTAGTAGTTTGATGCAGATGCTCACCGCGAGGGGATTGTTTTCAGGGGTACCATCAGAGGATCCACATGCTCACATAGCCAAACTGAGGTATGTGTGAAAGAGTTATGTGGGGAGGCCAGACTTAGACATGAACGTTATTGGGTTGAGAGTGGTCCCTCTATCACTGACGGGAGATGCCGCAATATGGTTTACTAATTTGCCCTACAATTCTATCTATACTTGGGATCAGTTAAGAATTGTGTTCCTAGCACGGTACTACCTGGTGTTCAAAAAGCTCAATCACAAAGATAGAGTGAACAACTTTGTGGCACTACTTGGGGAGTCGGTAAGTAGCTCTTACGATAGATTTACTGCGTTCGTGAGAGGTGTTCCAAACCACCGCATTGATGATGAGTCGTTGAAAGAGTAATTCTATCGGGGACAAGATGATAATAATAAAGCAGTGTTCGATACTATTGCGGGTGGTTCTTATGGTGAGTGCACATATGCGGAGATCGCAGAGAAATTGGAGAAAATCTCTCACAACAATAAGGCTTGGAGTACTAGAAAGTCGGACACTAGGAGAAACACCTTTGCAGTGCAAGCTACACATAATCCGGCCGCAGATCAGATTCGTGAGGAGATGGCTCAAATGAAAACTGAGCTTGGGTTGGTATTGAAACATGTCACTGGAGGTGCAGAGAAGGTAAATGGGGTGAATTACTTTACAAAACCACCACCGCCAACGGATGACTACCATTATGAAGAGAATACTTATGCGATGAATGATCAGATGGGAGTTTCCGACCAAAAGCCCAAGGCTCCAATCAGGAGAATTGGCGTTAATGTCAAGGAAATAAAGGTCGAAAATATGGTAATTGCAAAAGAGAGGGCCAGTATGTTCGAGAAGGGAACTACAATCATGACAACAACTTCAACTGGGGTAACTATGGTAACAGAATTGATCGGAGTGGGCCCTATGTTCCATCTCAAAATCGTGAAGTTGCTCCTAGGAATTGTGGAGGTAGTATGGCGCGAGTTTAGAATATGTTGCAGAAGATGATGAAGAGTTTTTATGCTAGTGATGAGCACGCCAAGGAATTGAGAGGTGATTTAGCTAAAATTGCGCAAAAGGTGGATGCACATGCGGTCTCGATTAAGCATCTTGAATTACAAATGGACCAATTGTCTACTACTATGAACCCACGCCAACCGGGCACTCTTCCTAGCAATACCATTCAAAATCCTAAAAATGATGGACATTGCATGGCAGTCACTACTCGAGGAGGTAAGAAAACTATTGATCCACCTATGTCGTTTGTGGTAGAAGATGAGATGAGAAAAGATGAAGAGGTGGTGGACACTAGTGGAGAATTTGTGGACAAGACGGTAAAAGAAGCAGAGGTCCCTCAGAAAGTGGTCCCCATTCCTAGACCTCCACCACCATTCCCTCAAAGATTGGTGAAGAAGACTAAGGATGGTAAATACCGGCATTTTATCACTATGTTTAAACAGTTTTACATCAATGTCCTTTTGATAGAAGCTTTGGAACAAATGTTCGGTTATGTTAAGTTCATGAAAGATATGGTTACAAAGAAGAGATCGGTAAGTTTTCGGGATGATGACCGAATGCAGCATTGTAGTGCTATTGGTACAAGGTCTCTTGTGCAGAAGAAAGAAGATCCGGGCGCTTTAACTATTCCATGTACCATCGGATTATTACACTTTGCTAAAGCACTATGTGATCTAGGTCCAAGAATAAACCGCATGCCTTATATTTATAAGAAATTGGGTTTGGGTGACCCAAAGCCCACTGCAATGTGGTTACTGATGGCCGATCGAACAGTGAAGAGGCCCATTGGGATACTCCATGATATGCTCGTGAAAGTGGAGTTACTTATATTTCCGACCAATTTTGTGATTCTTGACTGTGAGGTGGACTTTGAGGTCCCTATTATTCTTGGAAAGTCATTCCTTGCCACTGGTCGCGCCTTGGTTGATATGGATAAAGGGCAGATGAAGTTTAGGTTGAACAATGAAGAAGCAACATTCAACATTTGTAGGTTAATGAAGCAGAGTGGTGAGCTTCAAACGGTATCTGCTATAATCCTACAGGGTTGAGAGTACGTTTGAGGTACAAATTGAAGAGCGCCTAGGTGTTGAGGCACTAGCGGTAGTGATCATGAATTTTGAGAGTGATGGTATTGAAGATTATGGGTCTTTGGTCACTTGAACGAAACGAATATCAGTCCAAAACAAAGAAATTGGAGTAATATATGAATTATCGTGATTCTCTACCCGCGAGACCATCTATTGTGAGAATCCAAAATTAGAGATTAAGGCTCTACCACCTCATCTGAGGTAAGTATTCTTGGGTAGAGATGACACTTTGCCGGTAATCATTTCATCAGATTTGAATGTGCAACAAGTAGAGTGTCTGGTGGAAGTTTTGAAGAGGTTCAAACGAGCCATTGGTTGGACTATTGTGTACATTATTGGGATCCCTCCCGGTATTTTTTCACACAAATCCAACTCATGCCCAGTAACAAGAGAAGTATCTAGCACTAGAGACGGTTGAATCCATCTATGCAAGAGGTAGTGAAGAAGGAGATCATTAAGTGGTTGGATGCCGGAGTCATATATCCTATTGCAGATAGTATTTGGGTATGACATGTTCAGTGTGTGCCCAAAAAGGGGGGAATCACAGTAGTGCCTAATGAGAGGAACGAGCTTGTTCTAATGAGGCTGGTGACCGTATGGAGAGTTTGTATGGATTACCGAAAGTTGAATGCATAGACTGAGAAGGACCCTTTCCCTATGCCCTTCATGGACCAGATGTTAGATAGACTCGAAGGAAAAGGATGGTATTGTTTTCTTGATGGTTATTCAGGTTACAATCAATCTCTATTTCCCCGGAGGATCAAAAGAAGACCACCTTTACTTGCCTTTATGGGACGTTCGCATTCAAGAGGATACCGTTTGGGTTATGTAATGACCCGGCCACCTTCCAGCGATTTATGATGTCTATATTCTCCGATATGGTGGAGGACACTATTGAGGTGTTTATGGATGACTTTTCGATTGTTGGCGACTCCTTTGATCGGTGTTTGAGTCACTTGGCCGAGGTTCTCAAAAAGAAGATTGCAATCTTGTCCAAAATTAGGAAAAATGTCACTTTATGGTGAAAAAAGGTATATTGTTAGGCCATCGCATCTCGGAGAAGGGATAGAGGTTGATCAAGCAAAAGTTGAAGTTATAGAAAGACTTCCCCCACCCATCTCTGTAAAAGGTGTGAGAAGTTTTCTGGGACATGCGGGCTTTTACCGGAGGTTTATTAAGGATTTCTCAAAAATTGCACATCCTCTGTGCAAATACTTGAGAAGGAATGTAAATTCTGTTTTGATGAATACTGTCTGATGGCATGTGGAGAGTTGAAGGAGAAGTTGGTGTCTGCACCCATTATTATTTCCCCATATTGGAGTAAGCCATTTGAGGTGATATGTGATGCTAGTGGGGTTGCTCTTGGTGTAGTAGTGGGACAGAGAAGGAATAAAATCCTTCACCCCATCTATTATGCAAGTAAGGCCCTAAATGAAGCACAAAAGAACTACATTGTGACTGAACAAAGCTTCTTGCCGTGGTATTTGCATTCAAAAACTTTTGCTCCTATTTGCTTGGCACGAGAGTCATAGTGCATATTGACCACTCCGCTTTGAGGTATTTGATGGCAAAGAAGGATGCGAAGCCAAGGTTGATTAGATGGGTGCTATTATTGCAAGAGTTTGATTTGAGGTAAAAGATTGAAAAAGGACTGAAAATCAAGTTGTCGATCACTTGTCCATATTGGAGGATGAAGACATGCGAGAGTTGAGTCAAAAGTCTGAAATTGATGATACCTTCCCTGAAGAGCATGTATTGGCCGTTTCTCATGACTTGATTCCATGGTTCGCCGATTTTGCGAATTATCTGGCCAGTGATATAGTCCCATCGGACTTGTTCTTCCGTCAAAGGAAGAAGTTCATGCATGATGTGAAAAAATTCTTTTGGGATGAGCCTTACTTATACCGGAGTTCTGGTGATGGGCTTATCCGCCGTTGTGTGCCGAAAGTTGAGATGTTAAGTGTTTTGAAAAAATATCACTCCTCTTTTGTGGATGGGCACCATAGTGGTATCCAGACTGCTCACAAGATTTCCCAGTGTGGGTACTATTGGACAACCATTCACCAAGATTCTCACGAGTTCGACAATTCATGTGATAGGTGTCAAAGAGATGGAGGAATTTCAAAAAGGCAAGAGTTCCCTTTAAATCTCATTCTAGTGATTGAGTTATTTGATGTATGGGGCATTGATTTTATGAGCCCGTTTGTGAGTTCACATGGGATGAAATATATATTGTGGCGGTAGACTACGTGTCAAAGTGGGTGGAAGCTATAGCGCTTTCAAACAATGAAGGGAAGAGTCTCACCGCGTTCTTGAAAAAGAATATGTTCTCCAGATTTGACACACCTAGGGCCATTATTAGTGATGGTGGATCTCGCTTTTGCAATAAGTTGTTCAAAGGCCTATTGGATAAATATGGGGTTCGCCATAATGTGGCCACTCCGTACCATCCACAGACTAGTAGTCAAGTTGAGGTGTCCAATCGAGAGATCAAGAAAATTCTATCGAAAACGCTAAATGCTAATAGAACGGATTTGTCAAGGAGGCTTGATGATGCTCTTTGGGCCTACCGGACTGCATACAAGACCCCCATAGGTATGTCTCCATACCAACTTGCATATGGGAAGGCTTGTCACTTGCCAGTTGAGTTAGAGCACAAAGCCATATGGGCAATGAAAAAAACTGAAGATGGATTGGAAAGAAGCAGTGGAACAGAGACTTAATGGGTTGAATGAGCTTGATGAGTTTCACCTAAAAGCGTATGAAAGTTCAGCCATCTACAAAGAGAAGATGAAGAAGTACCACGACCAAAAGATTGAAAAGCAAAAATTTGCGGTTGGGGACTTGGGCTTCTATTCAACTTTAGGCTACGCTTGTCTCCGGGCAAACTCAAGTCCAAGTGGACGGGACCATTCCTTATCACTAAAGTGTTTCCACATGGAGCAGTTGAGTTGGAGAACAAGGAGGGTGCAAAGTTCACTGTCAACGGGCAAAGAATTAAGATCTACCTAGGGCATGCGGAGAGTGTCCATGAAATGGTTGAGGCATATCACCTTGATGAAGTCTGAGTAATTAAGGATCTTGAGTCGTGCCGCAATGTTAAATCAAGCTCTTCTTGGGAGGCAACCCAAGGTGTATCCTCTATCCAACAATAGGTTTTTCTTTTCTTTATAGGAATAGTTGCATTCTCTTGTTTTGTTTTGTTTTACTCATTCTCATGCTTTATTTTTAGTGTTGGCTAGAGATTAGTTTACGGTACGTGTTTCAAAAGTGTCCAGAAAAACACAAAAAGAATAGCTTAATGGGTGTTCATTGTGCAGGGACCAAAACTAGAATTCTGTAGAGAATGATCTAGTGTATAGATCTACGGACCCCATCGACGGACCCCATCGATGGGTCGTCGTTCCATCGACGGACCGTCGATGTTGTCTGTAGATCCCAGGTATGTCTTGAAATTTTGTCTAAGTCTTTGTGAACGCGACTGTCCAATCGACAATCCACCGACTTACTTACGGACCATCGATGGGGTTTCGTCAGTTCAAAGAGCCAGTGACCCGACCCAACTCGGCCGGTTATATTAAAATAAAAAACCATTCATTAGCCTCCAAAATCTATTCAAATTCTTTTCCCAACCGTTTCCCTTCCCTTATTTCCTTCCTTTCTCATCACAACACCATATTTCTCCCTTCCAAATTCATCAGATTCCCCCAAACTCTCAAATTCTCCCAAATTCCCAAAACCCTCTTCTTCTCAAATTCTACTTGGTTCCTATTTATTTCTACGGTCAGTGTTCAAAGGCGGGTACGTAAGTTGCTGCAAAGATCACCCACCCATTCACTCCACTACAATCTTCAGGTATTTCGATTCCCTTTGCTTGATGAGTTCATTTGCTGTTGGAAACGAAACTTAGAATGTGGGTCTTGACTTAGGGACAAAATTGTATGTTTGTGCTCGTTAAAAATTGGGTAAAATGTCCCTTAGAATGATAGAAAGTGAATGGGTAGTGGTGTAATCTGTTTAAAATGAGTTTATCGACTTTCCAACTTAGGGTTGGTAGCATCTTTGAATCCGAGAATGAACCTTGCAAAATCGAAACCCTAAGCATTAAGAAATGGTCTTTTAATTGTTGTTATGTTTTGGGTAAACTTATGAGGGTCTAAAAGGTTTCAAAATGTGATAACAGAAACAAGGCCTGAAATCTGTCTCAAGCCAACAGCACGAGACCCCGTCGACGGATCATCAATTGATCGATAGGCCGTCGATGGGGTCCGTCGATTGGACAACCTTAAAATTGTTTAACTCTAAGATGACGGACCATTCTTCACGTCCTTCGTTTCCAACTAAGACCCTATTTTGAGATATTTTTAAAAATTATTCTAAGTGTTAGACGATGGAAGTGGACTACGGTTCGTCGAATGATCAACGCACCATTTTGCACGTCCGTCGTCCCCAACTGAGAGGTATGTAGAATGAAGAATCTAAACAAAATCCTAAGTGTCCAACGACGGACACTATCGACAGACCGTCGACTCATCAACGGGCCGTCCACTCATCGATGGGCCGTCGATTCATCGACAAGCCGTCGATAGTGCCCGTCAACCAGTACTGCAGGTCTGAACTGGACTGTGCTTTGTGTTTCCTTTTTCTCTTTTGTTTATTTTGTGTGTGTATTAAGGTTGCTTTGAGACTAACAATTGTTTTACAGGTACATATGGCCCCCAAACCGGACATCGTTTATTCCAGGGGCAGCTCCAAGTCTGTGGCACCATCCCGTCGGATAATTGGCACTTTCGACGATGAGAGGGATCCTGAGTATGTCCCCCCAGGCACTTGTACCCCTACACCAGCTGCACAAGCCACTCGGGGTACCCTCCAAAAGGTTGCTTCTGGCGTAGTCACTGCCTCCCAGTCTGATGAGGAGCGCACACTGACCGGCACACCATCTGGGTCTGCCTCGGGTTCTAAGGAAGCGTCTGGCTCCAAAGCGGCATGTGTGATCTTCTACTTAGGCAGAGATGCTGGAGTGCCCATTTAGCACCGTGATGCCCTCCGTACTCCGGTCGGGACTGTTGATATAGGTCTCATCAAGGATGAGGCCAATGTGGCGGCACCGCGAAGAGGGCCTAGAGTTGAGTTGGAGCCACTGAGTGAGAATTTGGCAGATACGGTAGAGTTAGCCCAAGGGGCTGATCCTGCCACTTCAGAGCCCACTGATACCACCCCTGCCGATTCCGCTCATGACACTAGTAGAGCACCTCCCAGTCTACCCACGTCTACAACGCTAGTCCTGATAGCAAGGGTCCAGAAGTTAGAAGCCCAGATGGCCACCCAGTTGCATCATATCCAGTCTTGGATGCAGAAATCCATTACCGAGGCTGAGTCTCGTATTGAGAAGAGGGTGTCCCAGCAGACTGAGCGGAAGATTCATGCGGTTAACCAGCGCCTTGATGCATTTAAGTTGCGGGTTCTTGCAAGACCATCCCTCACCATTGACTTGACTACTCTTCAGGAGGCTGTGGCGAGTTTACTGGCAGATGTTGACAGCATCTTGGAGATGAGGGGGCATGAGCCCGAGACTGCACTCGTCGAGCTAGCGGAGGACACAATGCTTGCTGCACTCTTCACATCCCTTACTGCACCGCCGCCTGAGCCACATGGTCGTGCCAAGAGGCACCGTTCCTGCCGCACCACTTAGGTAGAGGATGCCCGTGCAAGGAAGAAGGAGCCTATGGACCTTGAGGCTGCGAGGAGAGCCTCTTTTATTGATGAGGAGACCCGTCATATGAGGGATCAAGAGTTGGCTATTGGGGCATCTAGTTCCAGACCTGAGGCTGTTAAGAGGAGCACCACTGAGGGTGCAGAGATTGTTATGGGCACCACTGAGGGTGACCCTACTACTGAGGTTGCGGGTTCCGGGAACCCAGACCCGCCTACTTGTTGATCATCGGCGCTATGCGCCTCAGGTTTGCTTCACCTACCACCTTGTCTTTACATTTCTTATGCATTGGGGACAATTGCATGTCTTTTGTTGGGGGTGGGGTAAATGGAAAGTGAGTGTTAGGGTGAAGTCTGAGTAGCCCAACTCACGATCCTCTCTTCAGGGTTTTATTGCCTGTGTTCTTTTGCCCCAAGAGACTGATTACTTTATTGTTGAACTGGCATGTCGTAACTTGTACAAAGTATGAAAGCATGAAATATGAATCATGATAGCTAAGCATGAATGATATTCCGTTCGAACAAAATGCTTGCATGAATAGGTATAAAAATTTGAATGTGCTGGCTCTAATCATGACATAGAGAAGCACCCACTGCATGAACCTCAAACGAAGACTCAAACTAGGTGTCTGACAATCTGATAGGGTAATGAGGTGTCAAGAGATGTGAGAAAGTTTGATTGTTTCACTGTTGGTACCTAGCTAGAACTTGCCCGGTTGGTCCTGCAAAAGGAATCTGTGTTAGACGACTAGGAAAGGATCATAGGCCCTTGTTCGAATTAGCAAACATCTAGCCTAAAATAAAGTAAACCAAATGAAACTGTTATTCCTTTTTTATCCAAATATGTTGAGCCTATAATAGACCTTTATTTTCTTCACCAACTCACCTTCCCTGGGTATAATGTGTTGGCCTTGGTCCCTCTTGGACATGCGCACCTCAACTTAGGTCAAAAGCATAAGTTGAGGGTGGCTAATGCAGAAAATGACCTCGTCTTGGCCCTGACCCAACCTTGGGTAATGTGTACCTCGACTCATGGCAAAGCCATAAGTTGAGGTGGCTATTATGAGTGATGACCCGAAAAGTGGGTATGAAAAGAGTATGTGCAAAATAAAAGAAAAAGTGATCAAGAGAGGTGACTCAGTCAAAATTATCAATTAAATGAAAGAAAGAAAAAATAAATAAATAATTAAAAATAAAAAGAGAGAAAAGAAAGAAAAAGAGTTGAACAAAAAGAAGTAAGAGTCACTTCCACAAGGAACAAAGGGGGAAGCAAGGCAAAGATAAAAAGAAAAGAAAAGTAGGGCATAAGAGATAATGAAATAGGTAGGACGCTTAGTAGTAATGTCAAGGAGGACAAAAAGTCACTAAAATTTACCCATATGTACTATACCTGACCCTGAGCCTACGTTACAAGCCAAGAAAGTCCTATCGTGATCCTAGAGTCTAATGTGGTGAACTTAAGCACTGAAAATAAGGGCAAGCATATGGCGACAAGTACTAACTAGGTGTGAATTTGTTTTGAGCGTGAGTGTTGAATAATGATCCTTGTTTCCAAAGTTAAAATCACTGTACGAAAAAGGAGGATTTGTTTTGAAGTGAGGGCATTAGTTGAAATATCGGAAAGTTGGTACCTTGACGAGAGGAAATAGATTAGAGTTGTCGGTGCATGGTTATTTTATGTCATGGTTTGATCCACATGAGTTAGATTATCGAGCCTAAGAGTAGAAGCATGCACTAAAGCAAAGAAAGTTGGGATTGATAGCCATATGACTGTGAAAGCTTAAAAGAGGATACTTTTGTACAAAGTGTTGTGTTGAGTCATAGTGCATCGCTTGAGGACCAAAAATGAATTTAAGTTAAGGGTGTTGATGTAATGTGGTTTTATGGTACTTTCAATGCTTTTTCCTTAAGATTGGTGTGTGTCTAGAGCCTTTTGTAGTAGTTTTAACATGTTTTTACCTTTGTTTTGCAGGAAAGGTGTCCAAACCCAAAACGCAGAAGGCAGCTGAGATTTAGTGCAGAGGTAATCCACGAAGGCTATCGACGGACCGTAGATGTTGATCATCGACTGATAGTTCAGGCATCTGGAGAAACTTGGGGAAATTTCACCAAGTGTGGGGCTATGTAAGGATGATCGATGTACCGTCCTGTTGAATCATCGTTAAGTTCATAGATAGTCCCAGTACCTAAAGTTGAAGAAAGTCTAAGTATGGAACGACAGAAGGCATCGACGAACCGTAGATGCATCGACGGACCGTGTTGTTGGTCCGTCGATTGATTCAGAGAAGATGTCAACTGAAGGATGAAAAAAGATGCTAAGTCTGTACTGACGGAGGCAGTCGATGGTCCGTCGTTTCATCGACAGATCGTCTATAGGGGTCGTCGATTACAACCACATTTTTGGACAACTTTCCCTATTTTAGTTCATTTTAATATAGGACAATGTTTTCTATAAATAGGGTGTAAAACCTCATCTTTGGGGATGGATTCTACTACTATTGCTCTTAGTTTGTTTTTGGAGATTGGGTTTTGCAACTTTAGCATTAATTCAAATTTCGGGGTTTGGTTTTTGAGTGATTTCTTGTTCTTTCAAGTTGAATATCTGGATTTTCTTTGAATTGTCAAAGTAAGTTCATGATTTATTGTTTATCAACTATGAATTGTGTTCTTATATGCATGGGTAACTAAATCCACAACTAGGATTGTGGGAACCATGGGTGATTAACAAAGTAAACCTAGCTTAATAACAATTCTCAAATAGGTTATTGTATGCATTGATAATTCTTTCGCTTAGCGAGTGCACGCGTTAGAACTCGCCTTATTGCTACTTGTTAGACCAAGGAGGTAGTTAATAGGGAATTATCAACATAGATTTAGTGGGATACTATCTAATAGGCTAGTCTTGATTGGTGCGAAGTAATAACTAAGTCATACATCGAATATGATGCTTAATATGAAGTAAAGGTAAGGGTTATTAGCTTAGACACACGTAGCCGGACCAAGGTACGGGGTGAAATTCTCTTAATGTTGGACCAAGGATTTAGAGATACCTAACTTATCACTTTGCATGCAAAACACTAGGGAAGAATTGTTATAGCTAGGAATACGGTGGTATGAACCTATGGGAACACTTACACCCTAGTTTCTCTCACAACTTGATAAAAACCAAAGCTTTACTCCTGTTACTTGTTTTACTTAGAATTATTTAAAAAATGTTTTATAAAAAAAAACCTTTTAATTACCTGTTTTCGAAAAGAAATTGACTAAATAGAAGTAATTGTACATTAAAGTTAAGTCTAAATCATTTTCCGAATGGGATCAACCCCAACCTAATAGTTGGGTTCTTTTACTTGATACGACTGCTTATACTTCTTTAGGGAGGTGTAATTTGAGTGTATCAGAAAACCATAATTTGATCAAAAATCCTTTTTCATGCAATCTAGAATCTTCAAAACATGCTTAACATAGTGTCAATCAAGACATACATAACATATGGAGAACATGCAATTCATACTTTAATGCAAGACTCCTATCATGACCAAGCTTCTAGGAAATCTTTAGTTTCAAGCTCAAGTAAGAATAGAAGGACAAGGTAGAAATTATCTACAACCTTACTACTCTCATCACCAGCCCCCCACTTAGGGTAAACTCAATTAAGAGCAACTTAACCCAACCTCAAGAGGATCTTAACTTATCAAACTTCATTTTCATCACTTAAAAGTGATTACCAACCAAAAAGGAATTACAGTAACTCAATAGGAATGCCAAAGGCATTCTAAACCTTATCATCTAGGAAAATTATCCCCCTCTTGGGTAAGCCTAATCACCTTATACCCTTAAACACCACGGTCAAGGCAAGTCAAAACCAACCTTTCATATTCTTCACTCATGAAGGCTAGACATTATTGAGAGTTCTTACTCCTAATCTCACATCAAGGAGCCTACTACTCAAACATCAAGGGATAATACCTCAAACATCATCATTTCTCTAAGTTCAACACCTAAAGGAAAATCAATAACATTTAAGTTAGGTCATACTACCCACCCACATAAGGTCTCAACTATACCATAGACACCAAGGGTCATACAACATTAGGGGAAAACTATAGAGAGACTTAGCCACAAGGCCTCTTTCTTTTCTTTGAACATTACAGTAAGGTAACTTCTAGGTCAATCCAACCTACATCATCACCCTACAAGGACAAGCATGCTACCCTTTCTTATAGGATCAAGCCTATACAAAAAACTCCAATCCAAACAAGGCAACTATGAAGAACCACACATATACAAAGGGCAATATTTGAACCATTACACACATACATATAAAGGCAACATGCATTTTTTTATGGCCATTTACCACGCTTCCTAAACCATGTCAAGTTTAACCCATGACTTAGGAAACCCTTGGACTTAAGGATTCCTTTCCTTCAGCTTGGAAATCACATATCAAGCTCCTCACCAGTAAAGACATCCTTTAGCATCCATAACTTACGCTTTATGTAAAAAGGTAGAGAAGAATGGAGTTAGTACAAGAATGTACTAAGTATGAAAACCATGCAAAAACATGCATTTAAAAGGGACATTTTACTTGAAACCATGCGTCATGACTTTTTGTGAAAACTCCATAAAACTTTGATATACATTGCATTTAAGGAATCTTAGGCCACTTTACAGTAACTTACAGTGACCTATTGTCCCCTTTACAGTGAACTCCTTTTTCTTTAACTCTTTTACTTCTTAACTTCTCAAGTAACCCTTTAGTGATACTTGGTGCAATGCATCACCTTAAGGCCACAAGGTACACATACATTAACCTTACTAATCCAATACATATATTCATAGAAGTTTAACATATCATAAGACACATTTAGTCAAGACTTACAACATCATTACAGTGAACAATAACCTACTTGCACATATGCTAACTTCTCTACACATGGATCATTATAAGACCTTACTTACAATCTCAATCTAAGTCTACTAGTGCAATGTACATGTGAAGCCCCATAACCTCACACATACTTAGTAAACCTATCATGAGACCACAAGCCTGAACATTCACTTCATACATTAACATGACAAGCATAGACAACTTCATTCATGCCAAGCAAGACCTTCATAATATAGTCATTAAGACCAAGATTACGAATGTAGGAACAAGACCACATCATATAGGCTCATACCATGCATTTCATCACAATAAGTAGACAACACTACAATGTCATGCATAAGGAACATAAACATAGTCACATGCATTAGAACACCTTCCTAGAACTTCCCTCAAGAGCTACTTGTGCAATGCATAGGTGAAGTCTCATACCCCCACCTACACTAAGCAACTACCCTTAGGTTATCCTAGTTAGGGTCCTAGTCATTTACTTACATTGTCCATTTTACTTTAGGGAAACTATAGCCTTAACGACACTAAGACCATGAGTGCTAAACATGGAATTTGGTGTTGTAGAGCCTTACACCAATGGAAGGTGCTCTACCTAGCCAAGGTAGAACATTAACACATGCTAGCGTACTAAGTGATATCACTTGCTAGATCCTATGTGGCAAACATAGTTTATGGAACTTGGAGGTATATGTGGAAACCCTCTTTATGCCAAATGAAGCATTGTAGTTATCCACTTATGGAAACCCTCTTTATGCCTATTGAGACATTGTAGTTAGCCACCTCGTGAGGACTATGGTGAACAAGCCTTCCCACATTGGGAAGGGTCACCCCTCATGTAAGTTCACTCGGTGCTAAGCTAAGTTCCCTTTATTGAAAAGCCATTATTATCTTTACTTTATGAAATATAGGCTTAGGAGATTGACTCCTCATATGCTTAGCTCATAGGTCATAGATGAGAGTTCATCAACCTATATAATGTGAGAAACCCTTTCATATGGACATATAATATTCAAGCACCATCTAGTTTAGGGTACTCTTGGGAACACCTTCCAAGCTCCCCTCTATGGACTAGATCATCATACATGTGTGTGTATACATATATGTGAGCAATCCTTTCACATAACACATTAAGTCCACACATGTTCATACATTAATGCATAAGTGTATCCATGAGAAATCCTTTCATATAAACACATTAAGACACTATGCACATTCATAACATAACCATGCATTCATATTCGTGTACATAGAAAACAAAACCTAGGAACTATCCTATCAAGGTACACATGTGCAATGCATAGACAAGGTCTCATACCCCTGTCCATACTAGTACACCTATCAAGTCATCCTAGTTAATGATACATCACATACTTCATAGATACATATACTTTACATGCATAGTAGTAGACATTAGTGCATATGAGAATACCCTTTTATTAATTACCATTAACCTATACTACTTGTAAGCATGCATGAAGTGTGAGTGTGTGTACATTGGCCAACATGATCACCTAATGGATATCAACAACACATTGAGGTATCCACCCTCTTAGGACCACAACTCTCAACTAAGAATAGACCACACAACACATAATAGCATAGCAGACACGTTAACTTCACATTACACTTAAGACTCCTAACCTTAGCTATTTACATATTCATATAGGGGTACATAGGTAAGAGTCACCAATCATTATTACTTCATCAAAGGCAGCACCTATACATAACCATTCACATGCTCATAACATTAGCAATACAACCTAGATCATACCTAAAATAGGAAACTAGGCATAGGCTTCACATAGTGTGATCATCATAACTACACACTCAATAACATCAAGTTGCCTTCAAGTCCATAATCAACATATATATATATTGAAAAGAAGTAAACACCGCCACCATAAGTGGATCATACCACACAATGTCATCCAAGGCCAATTCTATCCATAATACTATAGAAAAGTAAAGAAAGTACGCAATCTTACCAATTCCTCAACCTTTGATCATCATTGATCAATACTCTTTTTTCATCAACAATTCAAGTATTGGGCAGTAGCTAAATGTACTTTAACATAAACCAAATCATGCATGAGCCACTACAAGATCATGCTACTAACAAGTACACTACATCACCAATTCACTAGAAAGTAGCTAAACATAGATCAGTCACCAATTTCCCATTGATCATCAATCATAATTCATAAACAATATACATGTAGGGAAGTAGCTAAAGATATAACAACCTAACCTAAATCATGCTTCATCTACCCTAGAATTGAGATCACATCATGTTCATTACATTATCAACCTATAGGTTAGAAAAACCTAGATCAATCCTTACCAATTCAATTGTATCAATTCACATTGGATCAGTTACATCTAATTTATCATCACATTACATTGTAGGAAGTAGCTAAGACAATTCATCATAATTGAATCTCATAACAATCATTCTAGCATCAACATCACAAGATACTACATTATAGGTTAATCTTACTCAAACCTTCAAACCTTGATCCATGTGGATCACTCATCAACAATTTATCATCAATGCACATACTAGGCAGTAGATATAAGCATTTTAACATAATTGAACCACAATTCAATTTACATAAAATCAAGATCATAAAGCTCATACATAGGCTAAATCGCGTTTGAGAGAAATCATGGGTTCAACATGGAATTGGATTGAAAATCACATTCATATCAGTAGTTAATCATCAATTAATTAACATTATGCTTTTGAAATCAATTTGAGAAAGAACCCATGGCTAGATTGAATAAGAAGAAGTTTGATCGTGAATTCTCTTTGAAAATATTGAAAGGAACTCTTTAGGTGAAAGGTTATCTAGAGATGAAGGAACATCATACCTCATTGTAGAAGAAAACCACTGACATTTGATGAATAACCCATGGGAATCCAAGCTCCAAATTGTTCTTGAGCTTCATTTCCAATGGAGGTTTATAGAGAGGCTTCTTTTTTAGAAGGAAGAGTTTAATTTGAAGAATGAATTGGGAATGGGGTTTAATGTTTTTAACTAACTTAATATACCCAAAAATAGGTAAGCAAACCGTCTAGGGTCAGGTTAAGATGTGGGGTGAATGGGAGAAATAGCGTGCATGGCTGTTGACATAGCCTGCATCGACGGCCACCAAACGACGCCCATTAGGTCCATCGACGGGCCGTTGGTGGGCACCGTCGTTTGGGTCTAAGGCTGTCATTTGGCTGATCCTTCTCCAGGCTAAGTTTCAATCGACGCCTCACCATAGACGGGGCGTAGTTGAACCTACTGGCCGTCGATTGAGGGTCGTAGGTAGACACTGCCAAGGCAGTGTCTTGGTCAGACTTTGGGTCCTCCTTGAGGGCCTTTTGCGGGGCCCTTGAGGAGTCGTACCCAGACGTTTCCAACGTAGATACACACCTTAACATGTTAAGGACCTTCCATACCAGTTTCACCCAAAAAAAACACTCACAACACATCCAAACATGCTAGTCACACTCAAGTCGCACATGCACCTCTCAAGGACTATCTTTCAAACGTCTTAGACGTTTAACTTCCAAATGACTTCAAATCAATCATGCATAATTTAAAACAGTTAATTTAACATGTTGACAAGCTTATAGGTACATGTGAGGCTCTAGACACCTAGACTCATTTTGGGGGTCTTACAAGTTGTTACATGAAGATGGTTCAACATCTTGTCTTCTATATTTTTCTATCATTTTGTTGAAGTATGATATTATGCATTTTTTCTAAATATCTGTCTAACTCAAATGTATCATTTTCGATATTTTTCTAAAAATATTCATGACACTCTATATTTTTTTTTCTAAGATGATTAAGACATTAACATGTTTACATTACACTATTAGTATAGACAGTCTTAGATTTTTATTTCATCGATAACACAACTTTTACTTGGCATATTTCTTATTTTTTTTTCTACCGTTTTTGGTTCATCTCTTAATTAAATATGTATTCCTCAATTATTTCACATGCTTCATATATATTGGAAGAAAGAATAAGTAGATAATGTGCACATACGGTATCCATATATGTTGAAGAAGAAGGAAACTGACGATTGGAACATATCAAAGGAATAGGTTCAACGCAATTGACTGACTTGTCTATAGCAAGTGTTGATGAAGAAGGAAGCTGAGGATTGGAACAGGTCCAACGAAGCTGACTGGCGAGTTACAACACTGCTGAAGAATTATAGTCGCATTAGGATTAGACTACCTATGTTAATTAGGATTATATTTCGTCTAAGAATTATATTATGATTAAGATTATAGTACGACTAGGATTAGATTACTATTAGAATTATAGTACAATTAGGATTTAATTATTATTATATTAGTAATAGGTATTGTAGTAGGACTCTAAGTATAGTTAACTTAGCGCTCTACAATTCTCTTTAATATAAGGAGTATGTACTTAACATTATTATTCATCAATAAAATCATTATTGATCAATATGATCAATACAACAATATTGATCAACATATCAATACTACCAATATTGATCACCTATCAATCTATCAATATTGATCAATATTATCAATACATCAATACAATCCTTGATTTCTCTATGTGAGATTTCTACATGGTATCAGAGCTTAAAGCTCTTCCGCTCTCTGAGTATTGATATAAAAAAAGCAACAAAAAAAACACACGTTGCAGCGGCCCCTTCTACAAGAAACTATGTCAACCTCCTTACTTCACCAAATAATTGTCGCTTGCTCCATTAAACTTAAGCCAACAAACTACCTCATAAAGAGGATAAATATATCTCAATTGATTCATATCACACATAATGAACCAAGTAAAAGTAGTTGTTCTACTGGACAGACTACTGGAAAAATTGTAGCGGCTAAAGAGGATGCAAAAGATATTGACACTATTGATGATTGGAAGGGGAAAGATGTGTTTCTAAAGAGTTGGATCTCAAGAACCTTGATCGAATAAAGCAAGCATCTAATTGTGGGCTGCTCAACTGCCAAGGAGATGTGGAAAAGCTTTAAAAAAAACATATATTCAAGCAACAAAAGCAATTAATATTGCTAGAAGCTTTGATAATACACCATATCCCACCCTTAATCAATTTGTTAATGCTCTCACAGACTTTGATATAAGGGAAGATGAAGAAAAAAAATGTCATAAAAAAAAATCATAACATGGTATTATCTGCTAAAAAATGGTAGGGGAAGAGGAAACAACAACATTAATATACCGAAGCATTAACAAAACAAGTTTTTGTTGGGTATTCAAAGTTTTTTTTGCTAGATATTCAGAATCATCAACATCAACATACCAAATCATTGACAAAACAAGTTTTTGCTGGGTATTCAAAGTTTTTTTTGCTGGATATTCAAAGCAAGCTAGGAGTAACCGTTCCTCTACTCACTAGCTTGAGGGAAAATGTTGAAGAAGAAGGAAACTGACGATTGGAACATGTCAAAGAAACAGGTCCAACGCAGTTGACTGACTTGTCTTACAGCAAGTGTTGATGAAGAAAGAAGCTGGGGATTGGAACATGTCGAAGGAACAGGTCCAACGAAGCTGACTGGCGAGTTACACCACTGCTGAAGAATTATAGTCGCATTAGGATTAGACTACCTATGTTAATTAGGATTATATTTCGTCTAAGAATTATATTATGATTAAGATTATAGTACGACTAGAATTAGATTACTATTAGAATTATAGTACAATTAGGATTTAGTTATTATTATTATTATATTTTATATTAGTAATAGGTATTCTAGTAGGACTCTATATATATTTAATTTAGGACTTTACAATTCTCTCCTATATAAGTAGTATATACTTAACATTATTATTCATCAATAAAATCATTATTGATCAATATGATCAATTCAACAATATTGATCAACATATCAATACTACCAATATTGATCACCAATCAATATATCAATATTGATCAATACTATCAATACATCAATACAATTCTTGATTTCTTTATGTGAGATTTCTACATGGATTTCTACAATATATTCATAATATTTTTGTAACTACATGTCACTTGTAATATTACAAGTAGGGGTGTACATGACCGGGTTGGTTCAGTTTTTTCAAATATCAAACCAAACTAGTCGTGTAAAAATTTTAAATTTATAAACCAAAATAAACTGATAAAATTTGGATTTTTTGGGGGGGTTTCAACCTCGGGTTGGTTCGGGATTTTCAAATACAAACAACACCATTGTGTCAAATTTTTAAATTTATAAATCAAACCAAACTAATAAACTTCAGATTTTTCGAGATTTTTGGTTTTTCGGTAAAGTTTGCATACAAACATAAAACTAACTTGTGCTTCAAATATTTCTTTAGTCCAACCAAAATATAATTATCTAAGGTGTTTCAGAAAAAAATAACACAAAATATGAGATGAGTATTGATGACACAAAAATATTCAATAAAAAATAATAATGAAATCATCATATAAATAAATATTGTAAAGTCATAATTAAAATCATAATTTAAAAGTACTAGATCATTCTAAAATAAGTTTTATAAGTATTAGTTACATTACTAAATATTTAAGGAAAATTAAAATTAGATTATGTATTTTAATTGTTTAAACCAATGTAAAACTAAAGAACAAATATTCAATATAATTGTCATTCATAGTGTTGAATTGACTTTTTTTTTTTGCATTAGTGATGTACCGTGGTTTCACGGTACTTTCAATGCTTTTTTCTTAAGTTTAGCGTATGTATAGGGCCTTTTTGTAGTAATTTTAATGTGTTTTTATCTGTGTTTTCCAGAAAAGTTGTCCAAAACGGAAATGCAGAAGGCTATGCATAAATCAGTGTAGAAGTGACCCACGAAGCCATCGACGGTCTGTTGTCTCATCGACGGACCGTAGGTGGTGACCGTCGATTGAAGATTCGAGCATCTAGAAGCAACTCGGGGAATTCTGACCAAGTGTGGGACTACGGAAGGATCGACGGACCGTGCAGGCAAGTCGTCGATGTGATCAGAGACTGTTCCAGTACCCGGTGTTGGAGAAAAGCTAAGTATGGAACGACGATAAGCATCGACGGACCATAAGTGCATCGACGGACCGTGTTGTTGGTCCGTCGATTGGATCAGAGAAGATGCAATTTGGAGGCTTAAAGAAGATGCTAAGTATGGACCGACGGAGGCAGTCGACGGTCTGTCGTTTCATCGACGGACCGTCTGTGGAGTCGTCGATTAAAGACGCATTTGGGACAAACTTTTTTTATTTTGAACTCCTTTTAATTTAGGACTTTGTTATTATAAATAGGGTTAAAAACCTCGGTTTTGGGGTTAGACTTTTTATTATTTTTTATCATTTTGTTCTTGGAGATTGGACTTTGCAATTTGGCAATTTATTCAAGTTTTCGGAATCGATTATCAAGTGAATTTTGCTATTTTAAGTGTTATTTCTAGATTTTCTTCAAACTTGTCAAAGTAAGTACATGAATTATTGTTTAACAACCATGAATTGTGTTCTTCTAGGCATGGGTAACTAAATCCACAACTAGGGTTGTGGGAACCATGGGTGATTAACAAGGTAAAACTAGCTAAATAACAATTCTAAAATAGGTTCTTGCATGTATTGATAATTCTTTCGTTTAGAAATCTTTTTAACGAGTGCACGCGTTAGAACTTGCCCTATTTCTACTTGCCAGACCAAGGGGGTAGTTAATAGGAAAAGAATTATGAACATAGATTTAGTAGACACTATCTAATAGGCTAGTTTCGATTGGTGCGAAGTAGTAACTAAGTCATACATCGAATATGATGCTTAATATGAAGTAAAGGTAAAGTTTAGTAACTTAGACACACGTAGCCGGACCAAGGTACGGGGTGAAATTCTTTAAATGTCGGATCAAGGATTTAGAGATACGTAACTTATCACTTTGCATGACACTAGAAAAGAATTGTTATAGCTAGGATTACCGCGTTATGAACCTATGGGGAACACTTATACCCTAGTTTCTCTCACAACTTGATAAACACCAAAGTTTTAACCTTGCTACTTATTTTACTTAGAATTAATTAAACACTTTTGTTTCAAGTCTTCGGAAAGGACTTGACTAAATAGACATAATTGTATATTGAAGTTTAGTCTAAATCATTTTCCTTGTGGAATCGATCCCAACCTACTTGTTGGGTTCTTTACTTGATACGACCGCTTATACTTCTGTAAAGAAGTGTAATTTGAGCGTATCAATTAGTAAAAAAATGATTTTGATTTAAGTTTTATTATAATTATCAACATGTATGAATTATAATCTTTATTGAACCATTCCGAATTTTAAGTTTTAAACTTGAAATAATATATTAAAAGATAAACACTATGAAATAGTATAAGAAATATTTTTAAATAATACCAAAGTAAATTTTTTTATGTATAAAATAAAATTTTAAAATTACATATATAATGTTGGGTTGGTTTGATCTCGGGTTGATTTTTTTTAGTTAAAATCAAACTAGCCCACATATAGTCGGGTTTTTTTTCAATACAACACCAAGTTAAACCAAATCACTAGTCGGTTTTTTTTTATTTGACTCGATTGGCGATTTGGTTTGATTTTGTACACCCTTAATTACAGGATTGAACTCATCAAATCAGATCTTTCTTAAATTGCATTCTTATTCGATATTAGATATTTGACTAGCACAATATTCTTGTGTCTCAATAAAATATTAGAACATGTCCTAGATCCTTTGAAAAACTTTTTCTCAAATATGTTATGAATCTTATGAGTGTAGATTGCAAAATTTGTGTTAAAGTTGAACTATATTTAACAACAAGAATAGACTTACATTATTAATTAAACTTGAAGTAATTTTGTTCTTCATTCAACTGGTACTTACAAAATACATTTTTCTCATAATCAATCACAGACATATGTAATTAAGTGTTTGAATGTTCAAATCTATTTAGAACATGATTAGTATTTTGAGATGTCACTTTTCTTCTAGCACTAGACACATGTTTATTAAAAATTGACCATATGGTCGAGTATTATAAAAATATTCAACCAATCATGCTCTTCTACATTGTAAGTTGTTAGCATAATCTTTTCTAAAAAAAACATTTTTCAACTTCAATTTTTTATTTTTTTACCCACCCTCACCCCTACCCCCCCCCTCCTAAAAAAATTAAATAATGCTTATCCTTAAAAAATATTCTCAATTTAAAATTTTATTTTGACCCCACCCCCATCCTCGCCCCCACCCCCACCCTCCAATAATAATAAATTTAAATTTGTTTCATAAAAAAAATAGGGAAAAAAGTCAGAAAAATACTTCAATTTTTGGCTGAAATTGCTAATACGATACCAAACTTTATGGAGGACCTTTTACCTCCTAAACTAGTTAATATTGTATTTTAAAAGTATATATGTGCCCACGTGGACACATTACTATTTATAATTATGCAATATTTTTTATGTCCATGTGGACAGTTATATACTTTTAAAATATATTATTAAATAGTGCAGAGGGGTTAAAGGTCCTTTTCAAAATTTGGTATCAACAACAATTTCGGCCAACTTTCGAATATATTTCAGACTCTTTTTCCTAAAAAATACTTTCAATTTCAAATTTTTGTTTATCACCCCAAACCCATCCCTACCCTGACCCCTCAACTACCCCAGCCAGCCCCCCTACCCCCACCCCACCCTGCCTTACCCCACCCCCAAATTAAAAAATTAAAATTTCTTTTTAAGAAATATTTCAATTTTCAATTTTTATTTTTTCACCCCAATCCACACTACCCCCCCCCCCCTCCCAAAAAAAGGTTATTTTAAGAATATTTTTTTATTTCAAATATTTATTATTTTACTCCATCTCACCCCTACCCCTTCAAAAAAAGTTTATTTTTTTAAAAAAATTCAATTCAAATATTATTTTTTACTCTCTAGTAAAAAAAGAGATATTTCTGAAAAATAATTTTCATTCATAAATCAGACACTAAAAAATCTTTTTCAAAAAATATTAGTTACTCACCAATTAAATATAAAAAATAAATTAAAATTCTACTTAGAAAAACATTTTCCTTATTACCAAACACAGCCTATGTGTCAAAAACTTTTCTTAATTTGTGTAATAAAACATATTATCTGTTGGAAGCTTCGGATAAAAATAAAAAGGAAAAATCCCCATTATCGTACGCCAAACCCTAGTCCCTCTCCCCGTTTCCTCCATTTCTGAAGGTTAGATCTAAGCTTTACTTTTCTGTTTATGCACTTTATTCTACTATTAATTAAGTTACACTGCCTTTTCTAACTGTCTATTATGTTGCCAGTGAAGTTCTTGATGTGTGTTTAAATTATTAATCTTTTTTCCTGGGTAGGGAATTTTATCAATATAGTTGGCTAGTAACACCTTAAAAATTGAATCTTGTTTTTGTTTTTTTCTTGCTAGAAAGCTTCGTCTTTTATTTTACCTTTTTTAAGTGTGAATTCATGTTGCAACTACATTTGATTCTTTAGATGTGAAAAAAATTGAGAGAACTACTATAAACAAATTAGCCCTTTTGCTATAGGAATTAGGAGTGAGAGGAGAGTAGTAGTCATGTCTACGCTTAATTTCATATTGTTGATACAAAATGTCTTTTTTGTTGTTTTCGTAGTTGGAATTTCATATATATGATGCCTCTTTGACATGCCATTACTAAGAAAATAAGATACAAAAGTTTGGTTGTTTGCTGCAAGTTCTGGTTTTTTTCTTTTTCTTGAAGCCTTTTTATCCACAGTATTTGTATCTTGTATGTGCTTAATAATTTATGAGCACACTCTGTGATATGTTTTAGTAGTTTATATATTTCAATTCTTTTTTAATTGTTTTGTTGTGATTCAGGTATAAATGTCTGATCCTTCAAAGGTCGTTCATGTTCGCAATGTGGGGCATGAGATCTCGGAGGTAGATTTGTAGGATCTTTTTTACTGATTAGTTGTGCCCCTTATTGTTGTTTGATAGTACTTTGATATGTGAGCAGTGAAGTCCAAATTTTCATAAGCAAGTTGGTTATGTTGTTGGTTAATGCCTTTGTTAATAAGAATTGAGTATTTTTAGTGTTTGACATCTTTTTCTTTACATCATTGTAAGCTTAAGTTCCTATGTATTATTAGTATAAATGAAAATACCTTATACTCCTGATTCATAGGGAAGAAGAAACTATGTATAAAACAGACAGTACCTTTTTTCTATTATTTTTTTTGACAAGTGATGTACATTCTCTAATCAAAGAGCAAGATATCTTTTGTAATGGTGTTCTGAAAAAAAAACTTAAAATAGTGAAACAGGTGCAGAAAAAAAGTCGTTTTGTCCATTGTTGCAATTCAGTCTGTATGTTCCATACCCCTCTCTGTACATTCTCTAATCAAAGAGCAAGATATCTTTTGTAATGGTGTTCTGAAAAAAAAACTTAAAATAGTGAAACAGGTGCAGAAAGAAAGTCGCTTTGTCCATTGTTGCAATTCAGTCTGTATGTTCCATACCCCTCTCTGAACTTCTTGAAAAGGTGAATCAATCAAAATATGTTTTGTGGGGCGTGTCCCGAGGGGTGAGTGGGGTGGGAAGTTGAAGTGTCTATAGATCTCTTGAAGATCAAGTTACAGCTATCTTTTTACCTCTCACCTCTTAGTTTATGGTGTAGACCGAGTTTGAAAGAGAATCAGTTTGGAGTGATTAGTCTGTAGTGATATTGTTTATTCATTTCTTCTGAAAGAGCGGCACTCTTTTTGCTTTGGTTGTAGTAAACATTAGATCTGAAAATGGAGAGCATTTCTTCCTTTGTGTTCACTAATTTGGGATAAATTAAATCTTCCTCCAACTCCATATATTCAGAAACTACTGATATGATGTAAAATAATTGATTTGTACAACAATTTGTTTTTTGGTTCTTTTCCAGAATGACTTGCTTCAACTATTCCAACCATTTGGCGTCATTACCAAACTTGTAATGCTTAGGGCAAAAAATCAGGTGCTTTTTTCATACTTGCACACTGAATGACACTCATAAATTTATTAATTTACTGGTTCTAATTTTTTTTAATAACTTGTACTAGGCCCTCTTGCAAATGCAAGATGTCCCTTCAGCTGTAAAGGCATTGCAATTCTACTCAAATGTTCAACCCAGCATAAGGTACCTTGTAAGAGAGAAACTAGTATTCTGTTTGGAGAACTCTATATGAAACTTTTTGAATCATCTGTGTTTTCCAAGCTTTAAGCTGCACAATTCTTATCAGAATGTTCTGTAGGACCTTGATTTGTGACTCATTTTCTTGTCCTATAGGGGGAGGAATGTTTACGTTCAATTCTCATCTCACCAAGAATTGACAACTATGGATCAAAATGCACAAGGCCGTGGAGATGAGGTAAGGGATGTTCCTTTTTGTATGTTGATTCTTAGATCACTGATATTGAACTCAGTCCTATACAGGACTGGGTGATTTACTGACAATATCTTCTGTCCTCCGTAAGACTAGAATTTGAGCTAACTGTATTTGCATTATTATTCTTTTTTAATCCCGATGTACATTTATCAGCTTCATGGTAAATTGAATTTGTTTTTGATAAGAAGAGAGTTTCTACTATGATTTGCTCATTCTACAGAAGATCTAAGCAGAAATTTTCACTCTATGCCTGTGGTATTGAGTATTTTAAGGCTAATTTTGTAACTTGACAAATAATTAATGAAGTTCATTGGGATGAGAAATGACTATCTCTGTGCATGTGTTGATTATAATGAAAACACGCCCAAATCTCATGTAGCATACTCAACAATTTTTACGAAAGAATACTAGAGTTATGTGATGGCTAACACAAGTTGCAGAAATCAATGGAGAAATAATTGAGATCTAATGATTACACTAATTTGATAGACTAATTAGCTTTGACTTGCCACATTTCACTACATTAGACTGCTTGAGTGGTTCTTCTCTTGCAAATGTCTTTTAATAGAAATTATGCAATGCGGATAAAGGTGTTCAAGTCTTGCCAACTAGCCAGACAAGCAGAATAGTGGAACGGCTTGTTACTTGCATTGTGCCAAATCTTTGTTTTTTTGGGGTGGGTGTTGCTTGCAGTACACTGTTGCCAAAAACTGATTCTTTCAGTGCATAGCTTCAGTATAGGTCTTTAAAAACTGTAGGCTTCCTACAGGCAATGTATATACCTCTTGATGACTTGAAAAAGAATACAGGCTATCCATAAGGTAACTGTAATCAGAAGAGGGATAAGGGAAGGATCAGATGACTCTGCTCTATTAAAGCTTGTAAGAGCCCAGCGTAGCCACCAGTTTTCATACTTCCCGGTATTCTCTACAATCACCATAGTGATCTGACTGAACATATCAAAAGCAGGAAGAATCAGCATTGCTCTTCTAAAAATAATCTGTTTGTTTCTTTCAGTTTTACGTGATGCAAAACTTTCCCAGTAAAATGCTCAAAAGATTTTCAGGAAGTGTCACTTTGTATGAAATAATTAGGAGACATGACACTGATGAAAAGGATCATGCAATGGGCTAACATCTTAAAGTCAAATACTTATAACTTTCTGTATTCTCTTGCTTACTGTCTTTGCTCTTTTGTCATTAACTCTTGCTTCATGATCTGTCTTTATGCCTTTCTTTAGTGCTGAACCAAGATGAAGCATTTCTTTTGTGTTCTTTTCTCCTTTCTGTCATCTATTTCTCTCTATTCATTTCTTCTCTTCTCTCTATGCTGCTTTGCTGTTCGGCTCTCTCTGGACTCTCAGCCTAATCGAATTCTCTTAGTCACAATACATCACATGCTATACCCTATAACCGTGGATGTGCTGCATCAAGTGTTTTCTCCACATGGATTTGTAGAGAAGATTGTCACATTTCAGAAGTCGGCTGGTCAGCACCTTCAAGTTTCTCTCTCTCTCTCTCTCTCTCTCTCTCTCTCTCTCTCTCTATGTTCTATTCATGATTTGTTTCTTGTTTTGGATTTAAGACTATCTGGAATATATGGAACGAATGGATCAAGAGAGGAAAAAGGATCTCTTTCTTGTATCATAGGACTTCAATTTATGGATTTAAATCATTTGTTTTTGGTTCTTATTTTAATGTTTCATGGAGGATATTTGAGCTTATAATAATTATGTTTGCATTCTTGGCCATATCTCACGTAACTCTTGTTTCTTGTGATATTTCTGAACGTAGGTTTTCAAGCTTTGATCCAGTATCAAGTACAACAGAGCTCTGTTTCTGCAAGGAACTCACTTCAGGTGTGTTTATGATAATATTAAGATCACTTGATTTATATGGACCCTTTCAGGTTGTTTTATCATTTGAGATAAAATAAGCTTTAGTGCATACAATTTTCTTGTAGGGGCGTAATATATATGATGGCTGCTGTCAGCTTGACATACAGTTCTCTAAGTAGGTTTCAGCTCAATCTGAAAGTTATAGTACTCTCATCTCTGCATGCAAATATTTCCATATTTTCTCTCATTTACTGTGATGGATGTCTTAACCATTAACTTATTTATGTTTCAGCCTAGATGAATTGCAAGTGAACTACAATAATGAACGTTCAAGGGACTTCACTAACCCAAATTTACCATCAGAACAGAAGGGCAAATCCTCTCAAGTAGTTTGTCTTGTCCTATTATTACTAGGGTAGTGTGTTTCCAACATGAGTTTGACTTCATATTTTTCATTTGTGTGACAGCAAGGATATGGAGACATGTATTCCTTCCAAGGTTCTGGAGTTCATCCAGGTGCTTACTGCTTATCGCCTTATCATATTGTAGTCAATGCCAAATATTATTCTAGTTTGCTTACTGTAATTTTTCTTCTTGGTTTTCCAGGTGGATTTCCTCAGGTGTGCATCTATCTTATCATCTTTAAAGTATTTAAAAAAACTAGTTCGTTTTGGGTTGATGTACCTGATTATCATGTTGTTCCATTTAAATCCTCTCATGTTATTATGTAGATATTTTGGATTCTCTTGCACGAACAATTTTCTACTAGCTTTACATCTCTGACAAGACTAAAAGATTCCTAACAAACATTTGTAAACGTACTCGCATTATTGAAGTTCAATCCCAACTAATTAGTCTTGCCTATATGAATTTGTTTCTGTTGTGCTCTATTTTTTGCAAAGTCTACATAGATTCCAAGAGATCATAGGTCTACTGAGACAGCTTGCTTGGTCTACCTTATCCTAGTTTAACATCATCAATGACCATGGTGTTCATAATTAAATATCTGGTGCATCTGGAGATCAACAGAGAACGTGGGGAATCATCTTAAGAAACTTTCTCCTGCCTTTTCTGTCAAATGTGATCATTTTTGTCTTGCTTAATCTTGTATGGCCACACATCTATTCTTTACATTCATATTTTTGTATATGTTGGATCTTGGAGTCAAACAGTATCTCATATTAAATTGTCGATCTTTACAACTGTTCTATCTATATTTCACTCCGGTAGGTATTCCCTTGTCATGTAACACTCTAGTAACATTTATATCAATATTTTGATTTAATGTGTAATAACTTTATTTATCTTACCATTCTACCGGAACATTGAGCCTAGATATCTGAATTAAATTTGTTTGTACACCGCAATCCTATGAAATTTCACGTCTACTCATTCTTCTTATGCTGTCTAAATTTGCAATGTATATATTTGTTATTTCCTTTGCTAATCTTAAATCCTCTCTCTTTAGAGTTACTCTTAATAGTTCAAGCTATTGGTTGATTCTCTTACTGGTTTATTCAATTATAATGCAATAAATAGCTAGTTTAGTCAATTATAACACAATAAATGGCATCTACTATTGGACCTCATCCTGTACTACTGTTGGGGAACTCGTCTATAACTAGGGTAAATGAAGTGCCCATCTCTGGTGTAAATACACAATTGTAAGAAACTCCTTTATATCTCCTATCATTGTCGACATCTTATTCATGCATTTATGGAATATATATGTTTAATATGAGAATTTCTTTTCTTCTAGAACACCACCAAAGGACTTCTTATGGCACTATCATAATTCATATGCTTTCTCTAGGTCAACGAACACTTGTAAACCTTACACTTGCTATATATTTTCATCAATTTTCTTAGCAAGATGATTCGAAACCTCTATCAAGATACCATCTTGTCAACAAACTTTTCTAATACTCAATACTTCTCTTGGCATACTTTACTATCTAATTCTATGGCATAGCTTAAGTTTCTATCAAGCATAGATGTAGATATTTGAAGTTATCCTCATGATTCAAGTTGAAGAACTGATCAAAACAGCCTCCGATATCTCCTTGATCTCATATCTCTTTAAGACACTTCATCTTGCTTAATTTCTTGCTCCTCTTCTTTCTTAGGTGCGCTGTATGTGTCTTTCTCCCCTTCCGGCGTCCTTAGCTTTTGGTACAAGCCATGAGGGCTTCTCCTTGCGCTATGCTAACCTTCTTAACTTCCCTCTTAACTCTCATATATTTGGTAATTTCCTAAGTACAAGCCATGAAGCACTTCTAAGTTTGTTTTCACATTGTTCAAGTAGATGGGAAATGCAGAAGCAATTGCAGCTGCGTTTGCTGGTGGTTTGCCACCTGGAATTAGCGGGACAAATGACAGATGTACTATTCTTGTTTCTAATTTAAATTCAGATGTAAGCTTCTGTTCTTTATCCAAGTATGAGTACCATAAGACTGTTCTCTATAATTTTATTACTTCTAAAAGTCATTCTAGTATCTTGACATTTTCTTCTGATTCTTTTTCCTAATCGCAGAGAATAAATGAGGACAAACTTTTTAATCTGTGCTCTCTTTATGGAAATATTGTTAGCATTAAGATTCTGCGCAATAAACCAGATCATGCTTTGGTTCAGCTGGGTGATGGGTTCCAGGCGGAGCTGGCTGTTCACTTTTTGAAGGTCTGGTTGATCTCTTCAGGATCTGTTTTGTTTGGACTTGGGAGGTTATTTTGATTTGTTCCACCTGGTATCAGCTATCTAGATACCTTTTGAAGCATCCAATAACCTCTCTGCTGCTACTTTTCCTTTGCATGAACATCTGAATAATGTTCATGGTTAACTATTCTCAATTGCTTCACTTAACAATAGCCCTTAGCTTTGCTTCCTTTTAGTCTCTATGATTATGCATTATACTGAAGCTTCTATCAATTTTCCTCCCTTGTATTTGGATATAGGGTGCCATGTTATTTGAAAAGCGTCTGGAAGTCAACTTCTCAAAGTACCCCAATATTACTACAGGACCAGACACACATGACTACTCAAATTCAAATCTCAACCGCTTTAACCGTAATGCTGCTAAAAACTATAGGTACTGCTGCTCCCCTACCAAGATGATCCACCTTTCCTCCTTACCCCAGGATGTAACGGAGGCAGAGATTATCGCACATTTGGAGGAGCATGGTCCCATAGTCAATAGTAAGCTTTTTGAGATGAACGGCAAACAGCAGGCTCTTGTTCTTTTTGAAAAGGAGGAGCAGGCAACTGAGGCACTCGTATGCAAAAATGCTACGTCTCTTGGTAGCTCAACCATCCGGATTTCATTTTCTCAGTTACAGAGCATCTGAGAAGTCTTCTGTGATTTGATTGGTAAGAAGTCAATGCCATTGTATAACACAATAATGACAACTATGTAATGTGCTTTCACTGATTTGCGGTTCTAGTTTCTGCTTTTCTTATGTACCCTTTTTTCTCTAGTGATTGTACTTGTTTTTTTCTTTCTGCATTGAGCGGGTCGGTAGAGCTCTAGCATATTACTTTTCCTCTATCTCTGATTATTGTAATTCAACCTTACTATGTTGTGCTCTGAAGATGAAAGTATTAGAAAATGAGGATGTGGATGTATGGGAGGTGAGGTTAAGATGATTCGGAAATATGAAAGAGATGTACAAACGTTCTAGTGAGGAGGTTTGAGGTTAGCTATGGTGTCTTAGGAGTAGTAGAGCTAGGTTGAAAAAGTTGTGGCGACTTGATTTGACAAGATATGACACCTTATTGACGACATGATTTAAGGTAGAAGGGTGGTGGGTAGTTGAAAATTGTCTGATTTTTCTTTTTGTCAGTATTATTAAAAATCTTATTCTATGTTGTTTTCTCTACTTCAATTATCATACTAGTTGTTACTTTTCTTCTTCTTTAAAAAATAGTTTCTTATAAGGTTTTTTCATTGGTATGATTTTTCAAGTAGTGAGTGGGTTTGGTGGGTTAAATAAAGACGGGGTGGGTTGCAATTTGCCCATATTAATACAGGTAAAAATTGGGTTGAGTATAAGATGGTTTTGATCCATTTTACATGGGTATGAGCTAAATTTTTGTATTGCAGTCATGCATATGTCCTTAACGTCTTTTATATGTTAAATAAAAGCAATGTCAAATAGTGCGCAAGACCATGGGTTGTGGTGCACTGGTGTTGGAAGCGTAAACCTTCGAATGAGCTCGATCTAAATTTGATCGGTGCTTCAATGTGGGCTTCGAACACCGTGTGAAAAATTTAAAAACAATAGTGCGAAAAAGTACTATAAATTATCTCTCTACATGTCTTAGGTTCAAAAAAAGGTTAAGCGTATTAATGAAACCGATTTTGGAATTTATAAATAAGAACACATAGAAAGGTTTAAGGATGATTATTTAAAGTTGTTCGTATATTTCATTTACACATTTTAATGTATCTTTGTAAGTTGTTCCTATTGAACATCTTGTTTATTCAAAACTCATTCATATTGGACATAGAATGCCGACATGAGAAGAAATGCGTTCACCCTCTTTAAGTGCATAAAATATTTTAAAATAGTAAAAAAAAATTGAAATACATTTAAATTTTGACCGAAATTGTTGTAACGACACCTAACTTAGAAATGACTTATAACCTTATTATACTATTTAATAGTGTATTTTAAATGTATATGACATAATTATAAATAGTAACATATTCACTTAGATCTATATATACATTTAAAATACACTATTAAATAGTGCAAGGGGGTAAAAGGTCTTTCATAAGTTTGGTATCGTGACAACAATTTCGGTCAAAGTTAAAATATTTTTCAGACACTTTTCCCTTAAAAATAGTACTCCATTTGTCCCCATTTATGTGATATTTTTTTAGCGAGAGTCAAATAATTTGCTCATGCAATTTTCATTTTATAAAAATTGAATTTATATTATTTGTAAACTTATGTAAAAAAAGTAATAAGTCACAATAAATGATAATTCAAAAAATATAAAAGGTATATGAAAAATTTACAGTCATAAATAAATTTATTTAAATCTTAAAATCTGAAATGTGTCACATAAATTGAGATAGAGGGAGTAATATAAGTTTTCTCTCTAATTTATACATCTAAATTAATAATTAAAAAATTAGTAAAAAAGAAAAAGAAGGTAGTTTTCTCACTCAGTTTCCCTTTCCTGCAACTATTTCTATCTACCATTTCCATCATATCTTTTCACACATACTCCACCCTATCTCCTCCACCCCTCTTAGCGGAGCCTAAAGGGCAAAAAGATTATCAAATATATCAAAATGGCACATCAATTTTTTAATCAAAAGGACAAAATCGCTTCTGACGAAGCGATATCTTTCTGACAAATAATTGACGTCGTTACTCCGTTAAAAAATAAAATCGCTGCCCTAGAAACGATTTGTCCATTTTTTTTCTCATTTTATTAATAGCGCTGCTACAACAACGATTTAAGTCCACTTATTATATATAAAAAAAACTAAAATCGTTGCTACGATAATGTTTTTATAAAAAAAAATATTTTTAAAAATTAAAATTAGCACTGATTTTATTTAAGAAATTAAAAAAGTTTAAAATCACTGAATTTGCAGCGATTTTAGTAATTTTTTACAAATCATTGTCTTATAAAAAAAATTTCTTTTAAATCGCTGCCTTGCAAAATAAATTATTTTTTTAAATCGCTGACAAGGCAATGAAATTTCCCTCCAAATATTTTTTCTAATATGGCTTCGGATGTAGCGATTTCATAAGAAAAAATTGTATCATTAATTGGATTGGAGTGTGCCAGATTACAATATGGGAGAGCCTAGCAATGCTTCCATGCACTCGAATAATTTGAATTCGAGTCATTATTCTTTTCTATCGAAATCAACTGATAGGTAAATAAAGTGATATTTTCTTATTTGTTAAATTAAAAATTATTTTAATATGCAATATATTAATATTACTATATTTAATAGGTGTGATCAACTTCAAGATGTAATGAATTATTTCACATAAATTGTGAACAACAATGTTATTGGTGATGAATGAGTTGGTGAGTTGCATAGTGATGAACCTTTGGAACATGAGTTAACAAACAATGATGAAATGTTTGAGGAGGATGATGATGATGATGTGCACCTAATGCACCCGTTGATGATCTAAGTGTTAATCATCATTCTATTGTGATTCCATATAAGATCACACTGAAGAAAGTGTAGAAGATTTTATCTATACAAGAGATGATGAATCTATCCGAACTACACTTTTAAATCCAAATAATCTTAAATACATTCAGTCAGGTTTGATTGTTACAAACTAAAATTTTGTAGTATTTTATTTATTTATTTTATGTTAATTAATCTAATTTATATATGCAACTAGGTATGCTATTTACGAATAAGAAGCAAATGAAATGTCGCATCCGGGGAGCACCCCCTAGAAGTAACATGGCGTACTTGACCTCTCGGAGGTCTTATACAAGCCCATGGTTATCATTCATCGCATTGTCATAGTAAATTTAGCGGAAAATTTAAAACTTTTCATAGCACATCATATGCTAGAAACTTTACCTCATATATATAAAATATCATAAGTACATATTTAGACCTTAAGCCTTTTTGACATCCTATACACAACATCATTAGGGTACTTTAGGGACACGGCCCTTATAACATAATACTTAATTATACAATTTATAAGACTTTACAGTAAACATAAGTAGGATATCCTTGAACTTAAGGATTCCTTTCCTTGAGCTTGGAAATTCACATATCAAGCTCCTCATCATCTAAAGACATCCTTTAAGCATCCATAACCTACACTTTGTGTAAAAAAGTAGAGAAGAATGGGATTAGTACAAGAATGCACCAAGTATGGCAACCATGCAAAAACATGCATTTAAAAGGGACATTTTCTTTAAATCATACTTCATGCCTTTTTGAGTAAATCTTCATAAAACCTTTATATAATAACATTTATATCATTCACATACTTCATATAGACATATTCAAAAGTCAAACATCATCTAAAATCACATATAGGATTTAAGCTACATTTGGGGTCACTTTACAGTGAGCTCCCTTCACGTTACAGTAAATCCTTTTCTTTTAACTCATCAACCTCCTAAGTAACCCTCTAGTGATACTTGGTGCAATGCACACCTTAAGGTCACAAAGAAAACATACATACCACCTACATAAGCCAACACATATCCTCATAGAAGTATAACACATTACAAGTCACATTCAAGTCAAAGTCATAAGACATTACAGTAAGCTACATCAATTTGCACATATTTTTGCTTCACTTCACATAATTCATTTTAAGATCTTATTCATGACCCCAATCTTAGTCTACTAGTGAAATGTACATGTGAAGCCCCATAACCTTACACATACTTAGTAAACCCTTCATGAGACCACAAACCTTAACACTTCATACATCAACATAACAAGTAAAGGTAACTTCATCCAAGCTAGGCAAGACCTTCATCAATAGTCATTAAGACCAACATTATACATATAGGGACAAGTTCACATCATTTAGACTTGTACCATGCACATCTTTACAACAAGTAGACAATTACTACAATGTCATGTATAAGGACATAAGCTTAATCATACACATTAGAACACCTTCCTAGAACTCCGTAAGAAGCCAGTTGTGCAATGTCTAGGTGGGTTCATTACTTCCATCTATCCTAAGTAACCTCCCTTAGGTCATCCTAGTTAGGGTCTTAGTCATTTACTTCCATTGTCCATTTTACTTTAGGGAAACTATAGCCTTAACTGACACTACGACCATGGCTGCTTAACATGGAATTTGGTGTTGTAGAGTCTTACACCAATGGAAGGTGTTCTCACCTAGCCAAGGTTGAACATTAACATACATCCTAGCATACTAAGTGAATTCACTTTGCTAGATCCTATGTGGCAAGCATAGTTTATGGAACTAAGAGATAGGTATGATCCCTCTACATGCCATTTGGCAATTGGGATCTCCTCTCATGAGAAAACATGGGTGAACCTTCCTCAAAGGGAAGCCACCACCTCATGTGGAACCATATGTGAATATTCCTCTAAGGGAAGTCAAACCTTATAGGGACCCAATGATGAATCTTCCTCCAAGGGAGGTGAATCTTCCTCATGGGAAGCCAACACCTCTCATTGTCAAGTTCACTCGGTGCTAAGTTATATTTCATTTTATTAAAAGTCTTTATTAACATTCTTCATAAAACATAGGCTTAGGATATTTGTTCTTCATATGCTTATAGCATATTCAAGCACCTATCTAGTTTTAGAGTATTCTTAGGCACATCTTTCAAGGCCCCTCTATTTACTAGATCATCATTCATGTGTGTGTACTTATATGTGAGCAAACCTTTCACATAACACATAAATGTCACACATGTTCATATATCAATGCATAAGTCTATAGGTGTAACTATATGAGCAATCCTTTCATATCAACACTTTAACACACTATGCACATTCATATTTCATCATATCATATACTTAACATCATAGCATATAAGACATATTCATGGCATGTCCTTATATTCATTTTCATATTCATAGAAACCAAACCTAGGAACTATCCTATCAAGGTACACATGTGCAATGCATAGACAAGGTCCCATACCCTTGCCCATACTAGTACACCTATCAAGTCATCCTAGTTAATGAAATACATAACATACTTCACATACATTTACCTTACATGCATTGTAGTAGACATGTAGTAAATATGAGATCAACCTTTCATTAGACACCATGTCCCTTTACTACAATGTAAGCATGCATAATGTGTGAGTGTGTGTACCAACATGATCACATAATGGCTATCAATAACACCTTGAGAAATCCACCCTCTTAAGACCACAATGCACAACCAAGCATAGACCACACAACACAATTTAGCATAAGAGGCAAAAAGATCTTCACATTACATTCAAGACTCCTAACCTTAGCTATTCACACATTCACATAGGGGTACATAGGTAAGGGATTATTAACCATTTTAACTCATCAATGACAGCACCTACACTTTACCCTAACATAGATATACACATGTTTATACAATGGCCATACAACCTATATCACAACTAGAATAGAAAAGTAGGCACAAGCTTCACATAGTATGATCATCACAAACATACACTCATATATTCATCAATTTGTCTTCAAGGCCATAATCCACACATATATAATGACAATAAAGTAAACACCACCACCATAAGTGGACCATACCACACAATGCCATACAAGGCTTCATCAACTATCAATACTATAAGAAAAGTAGAGAGGAAGAGTCATTCTTACCAATTCATCAACCTTTGATCATCATTGATCAAGACACCTTTTAATCAACAATTCATGTATAGGGAAGTATCTATATGTACTTAAATCATAAAAGAAATCATGTACAAGTCGCTACAACATGTACACTACATCACCAATACACTATAAAGTAGAGAGACATAGATCACTTACGAGCATTCCTTGCTTTGATATCATGATCAACATTCATAATATACCAATAATACCAATCTAGGGCAGTAGCTAAAGACATAATAATTAATATTAAATCATGCTTCATCTACCCTAAATTGAGATCACATTATGTTCATAGCATTATCAACCTTTAGGCTAAAACATGTAGATTAATCCTTATTAAGGTTCCTTTGATATGATAATCAAGGGTTTATACCCACAATTTATTCATAACATCAACCTAAAATAGTAGCTATAATCATCTTCACCGAATCGAATTCAACATTCAATCATTAAAAAGGCAATGTTACAGTGAACTCCTAGAAATCTAAACTAGGCATGTTCAAATCTTCATACATTGATCCACATGGATCCTTCATCATCAATTCATCATCAATTCACGTAAACAACAGTATATATAACCAATTCAACGTAATAGAATCACAAATCTACCAATAACAAGCCACGATCACAATGCCCATGCAAGGGCTAAATCGATTTTGGGAAGGGACATGGGTTCATAATGAATTGGATTGAAAATCACATTAAAAAAATACATTATCATCAATTCATCATGATTAAGCCATTAAAGACGTTTTGAGAAAGAACCCATGGCTAGATTGAAAGTTTGATCATGAAATCTCTTTAAAAACTTTGAGATTAACTCTCCAAGTGAAAGGTTACTTAGAGACGAAGGATCACCATACCTTTGTCTAGTTGAAAACCTCTAAAACTTGATGAAGAAACCAGAGGAATCCAAGCTCCAAGCTTTTCTTGAGCTTCACCTTCAATGGAGGTTCTAGAGAGAATATTTTTGGAGGGAAAGTCTATTTTGAGAGAATTGTATTGGGAGTGGGGTTGATCACGTTTTAATCCCTTAAATACACCCAAAAAGAACTAAACAAACCTAGTAGGGTCAGGTTAGGACGTGAGGTGAATTTCCCATTCACCCCTTTAATGAGTCAGTCGCATGGCAGCAGTTGCAGGCCACCATCGACGGACAGCATCGACTGGGTGTCGATTGGACGACGGGGCGTTCTGCTGCTCCGTCGTTGGTGACTGAGCTTCCTCTTGGTGGCTTCAGCTCCTGAGTCTAAGTGTCAACCCACGCCTCAATCGACGGGTCGTCGATGGACTGACTAGGCGTCAATTGGAGCTCGTCGATTGACACTGCCAATGCAGTATCTCGACAGCCCTTGGGTCCTTCTTATGGGCCCTTTGGAAGTCGTACCCGAACGTTTTCAACATAAATACAAACCTTAAAAAGTCAAGGACCTTCAACATTAGTTTCACCCAAAATAATTACACACAACACGTCCAAACATGCTAGGCCCCATCAAGACACACATCGTTCTCAAGGGCTAACTTTCGAACGTCTTAGACGGTCTTGGATGTTTGACCTCCAAACTTCATGAAAATCCATATACTATCTATAAACATCATTATAACTCATTTTAAGACTTCATAAGCTCGATACATACAAATATAAGCAAGTATAGACACATGAGACACATAGGTGACTAGTCGTCGAACGTCTTGGTCGTCCCTTGACATTTGACTTCCAATTAACCTCAAACATTGCACACTGCCTCAATACCATATTATAAGTCATTTTAGGACCTAATACCCTTATGATGAACATGTTAGGATCTAGATACCCCAACTCATTTTGGGGGTCTTACATGAAATCTGTTGTAAGACTATATAGTCTTATAGTAAAAAAAAAAATTCTTTGTGATCCTTCCAAGAGTAAAAGTTGGAGAGTTATTTGCAAGCGTCATCAAAGAATTTTAAAATGTATTCAATCTTATTATTGGTTGAGTCCACCCAACACATATCATAAATTTTGTGTTCGACATTTAAAAGTAAATTTCAATAAATTTTTTTATAAATAATGAACTCGAGAAATTAATATGGTTGGATGATACAGAGTCAAAAGAAGAAATTTTTGCAACGAATGTAACAAATCCAAATACTGTCTCCTGCAACATATGAATGGTCAAATGAATATTCTTTTGAAAAGAATGGACAATGAATAAGGATGGTAGCCGTAAATAGGGTGCCATGACGATAAATTTGTCTGAGTCATATAATGATTTATTAAAAAAAGCTTGGGGGCTCCCTATGACTGTCATGGTTTGAATGACGTTCAAATCTCTTGTTAATCGCTTTGTCGAAAGAAATAACATTGCTATTGCATTACTTCAAAGTAATATGTCGTGGACTCTTGCAGTAGATAAAAAATTTAATGATTATTATCAAAGAGCTCAAGGATACATTGGAATAATGTGATATAGTATTTAAAATTTTTACTTTTGCTCATTATGGTAAAGGTGATAATGTCCACAAGGTTACTTCAAAGGATAAGAAATGTTCTTGTGGAAAATAGAGAAATTATCATATGGTTTGCTCGCATGCTCTTAAATTTTGTGGACTTCGCGAAATCTAGTCAAAGTCATATGTAAATAAATTTACAGTACAAGATATTACAAACAAACATACACTAGGACATTTATCCCAATGGGTGATGAACAATATTGACCGCCAACCCTATTTTATTTATTACAAATATGACTATTTGTGGACATTTGATGTGCAAGTAAGAAGCCGACTTAAGAATGATATGGATATATCTCCGGCTCGCATGACCAGAAAATATAGTGTTTGTAAGAAATGGGTCACATAAAGGCACGATGTCCTGCTCGATTTTAAATATATTGTCTATGTTTTTAAGATGAATGTAATTTTATGTCTTGTTATTAATATAATAATATGTCGTTTTTAAATAAGTATTGATATGCATTTAATCTGTCTTGTTGTATTTTAAATATATTGATTAAATTGACATTTCAAGTGAGTTAAAAAGTGAAAAGATAATTTAGTATATCGTAAGTGCACTGCAATTTAATTATCATTATATTATAATAAATAATTGATTTGACCTAAATTCAAAAGTAATGATCTGACCTAACTTAAAATGTAATGATTTGACCTAACTTAAAGGAAAGAAACAAACTGCAAATGTTGAAAATAAAAAAAGGAATAGATTTTTTTTTTTTAAAAAAAGGAGAACCATATTTTAAACTTTTACTGAAATTAATTTTCAACGCATATATAAATCTTACTCCATAAAACTCTTTAATTTTCTAATATACATAAAAATTATTCTTCTGAGTTTTTCAAATTTTCTAGGTCTTCATTTTTGAAATCATCCGAATCATCCTCATTTTGATAGTGACTACTAGTTCCACATCTAGTTAATTTGTGTAGCCTGAATGTTCTTTGAGGTAAATTTTCTCTATCAAAAATTAAATATTGTGAAGCGTCAATATTAAACATTATATCATGGGACATGGTTACCTATAATACATTACAAAATAATATAATTAAATAAATATGCACAAAAAATAAGAAAAGACTATAAAATTTCAATTAAATTATCATACTTACATTTGAAAATTCAACCTACCACCAAATGTAGAATTATGTATAGAAAATTCACGCATACCATGTTGAATATGATACTGAGATCCGCTGAATTGAGTAAAATCAGATATCAAAACATATGGAGTTACGAAATCAACTATTTTCCGACTTGAAAAATTAGCATTAGTGTTAGAGAGCCCTAAAGAAAAATCAAACGTAAAAAAATAAGGCTCAGGATTAGCCATCAAATGTGTGTTATTATCAATCAAATTATTTTCATCAATTAAATGATACTCCACATGATTTTGACCATGACCTTCACAAACGCTTCTTCTACCTCGACATGGATCATATCTAGCTAGTTGTTTTTATCGCGATTAATGAGATACTTGTGTAGGTGTGGGTTCTTCGTATTGAGTGTGAATATTGTAATCAAGAGCAAAGCTCAAATGTGTTTCCTGCGATGCCGCATTCATTGACTTCATTGAAATACGAGTGACTTACTCTGTATACTGTCTCATTTCATTAGATTGATTTTCAACATTGGAGATCAACGTGCTGCATTTCATGACCCCATAGTCTTAAATAAAAAAATAATATTAATAACACAAAAATTATTAAAGTTCGATATAATAATTTAAAATTTTCATATACATACTAATGCCTCATGTCTTCCTGTCATGTGTTGATACCCTTTTTGTACAACATGTTGTGAATTTTCAATGATTATGTGAGAGTGCCTCATCTACCAACGAAATTGATCTTCTTGATCACTTATAAACGGAGATTAAATATACAATTGTAACGTTGTTCTCATAAATATTGCGTGTAGTTAAAAATATATATATCCTCTTGTTTTATTTTGAATCACCTATCATACTTAAAATTATGTTTGAAAAATTGAATTATGTTGTAAATATTCAAACTGTCTCAGAACACGATCAATCATGTGCCACTTACGATAAATTTCACAAATGAGTGACACATGTGCCATCCAGACAGTTTGTCCTAACCGACACCACTCAGGCAATCCATTATAATAACATCTTATGAATAAGGTTACCAAATAAAGTATAAAAAATGTAAGCAAGATAATTATCAAATATTTTGACGAAAAAATAAAAAAGAAATATGTACATTAATTAAAACAATCTTACATAATTTTTTTTTTACTATTATGTCATATAATATTTTATTTTGAGGACCTACCAAAAATTTATTTATTCGTCATTATATTTACATGATTTTCTTGGATAGTGAATATAAATATGAACAGTTAAAAATTAAAATAAAATGAGATACAAATATGAATAGTTAATAATACTAATAATATTTGAATACCTAATCATCAGTTAAGTTATCTAGTACATCCCTTATCACACTAATTACAGTTCATGCCTCATTTTGATGATGTCTACGTTGAGTCTATTTACGTGCAATCATAGTTGAAGCCTTAAGTTGATTGGTCCTTAGAAGGAACAACAATGGTTGTAGGGAAATAATACGTTCTCATGTCCAAATCTACAATAAATTAGATTTAACATTTTTTAAAACTTAATTAAATTTAAAAGTGTATATTACTAAAATATAAAAAATAATTAATAAATATATACCTGCATTAAAGAAAGAAATCCACAAACATCATTTGAATGTTTCATTGATGCACGACACAAGCAATTATACAAATGATAATACGGCTGCTCCCAATACTTCTGTTGACATTACATTTTAAATTTTTCATGTCAATCAAAAGGTCCAAATTATACTTATTATTAGATTTATCTGCAAATATTGACTCACCACATAACCATAATACATATAATCTAAAGCTTTGTTACACATCATGCTCAGTTGAATGATCAGTAATATCATCTAATTCCCTGAATACGCTCAACTAATTTATATGTTAGCAGTCTACTAACACCAGAAAAATAATCATTATCGGGTCACCATCCCATTAATTCAAACATCATTTTTTATCTGTCCAAAACTCCTAAAGTATCAGCACCATTTAAATTATAGGATCACCATTTCGAACAAAATTTCTACATGTTGTAAAGTTATGGTAGTCTCGGTATGTGTTTCTGGACGCCACCTTTCAATCAAATTGCAGAATTTAATCCTGAGTCATACGACACATGTCCTACATTAAAAATTTCTTTGAACCTACAACTTTCAAAATACTGACGAATGCGAGGATGTAATGGATGATATTTTATATATTGCCAAAATTCGATATCACCGCGATACATATATATATATATATATATATATATATATATATATATATATATATATATATATATAACCATTCAGAATTTCTTAGTTCAACTTGAATTTAATACATCATACTCTACTGGATCAGGATGTACATACATATTTGACGGATGCATATCTATACACAAAATATAAAAATTAGTGTTAACGTAAATATAATTATTTAAAGACGAATATATTCACAATACTATATAAAAGTTCCAAATTAATTCTTTAAATTAAAAATAAAATAATAAAACTTACCTTGTAGATTAAGACTTGTGAAAATTTTTAAAAAGTTTGAAGGGAGAGTTACAGACTGAAAAATATGCTTTCACCAATTTATAAGAAGAAGTTTGACGAAACAGTTACAGACTGAAAACTATACTTTAACCAATTTATAAGAAGAAGTTTGAAGGGAGAGTTAACTATACTTCAACCAATTTATAAGAAATTTTAAATGAAACATGTTAATTTTTTTAAAAATTTTTTTTTAGAGAAAATTGCTACCTTAAAGATTTTTTTTTAGAAACACCGATTTTAAAAAAAAATATTTTTTGTAATAAAATCGTTGCCCTGGCAGCGATTGCGATTTCAAGATTTTTTTTATTTCTTTCTATAGCATCGTTTTTTTTATTTGTTTATAATAACGCTGTCATAGCAGTGATTTTATTTTTTTATTTTTTTTTAAAAAAAATTGAACTTAAAATCGCTCTGTGGCAGCGATGTTGATGAAAAAGAGAAATCACTTTTTAATGGAGTAACGACGTCAATTAATAACTTCTCCAAGAATGATTTTTCTCTTTTGGTGAAAAAAATTGATGTGTTCTTTTGAAATTTTTGGCACTTTTTTTTGCCCTTTGAACTCTGAACTCTTTTTTTTCTCTCACTCTCCAATTTTTGTTCTGATGAACAAAATTTGAATAAAGTCAAAAACAAATATTAGTTGGAAGAAGATGAAAACACTGATTTGATGCTATCACTATGAAAGGGGAATAAATATTTAGCTTGGGTGTACACCTTTTTCTTTTTTTAATTTTATCTTCTCTACTAATATCACAAAAACAAAAGTGACACTTAGTTTGTAAAATATAAATTTCATTCTTTGAGACTCAAAGTCAGACTTGAAATAACACTTTTAGAAGATTCAATTATCCTTCTGCCGCATTCCACTGCTATTAACAGGTACACAATCTTATGGTTGTTACGGAATTCTAATAATGGTATCATCGTCATCGTTAATTGTATTACTTTTTTTCAAGAAAAAAACTTGTAATGGTCATTTTGGTGTCTGGTAGTGCTATTTTAAAAGTTGCACTACTATTTTAAAATTTGTACTAATTTCACTAAGTTCATGAAAAATGAAGTTATGTCAGTTTACTATTTTGTGACTACTACTTAGATTATTAATAGTACCTCTTGCTTTACAATAAATATATTTGACACAAATATATTTTTAGAGTTATTTTTGTAATTAAACGGGCAGGTAAGGGTGTTGTTGTAAATTCATTTTTTTCACCTAAAAAGTCCTTTAAAGTTAAACCACTAAGAAAAATCTTAAACCACTAGATGGTTTCAAGATATTACACTACCCAATAATTATTTCCTTTCAAATAGAAAACTCTGTCAAAGAAAGCATTATTTATATCCACTTCAATACTCTATTCACTCTCTTTCTTTTAAATTTTTTATCAATTATTGTTGTTTATTCTTCAATTCTTCTTCCCTTTCAATATCCCTCTACTTTCGTTTATAAATTTTATATCACGGATAAGTATATTTATGTTGTTTTTAAGGGATGAAAACAAGGTATATTCATTAAATTTCAAATATTCTTTAAAATAATATTTATTTATTTTTTTATCAATAAATACCTACAAAATAATAATAGTTAAAATTTCAATAATATAATGTTGATTTAGATAGATTTAATTGTAATTATATTCCACGCTGAGGATAGTACTACTAATGTTTATGAAATTCAAAATATATAATGAATCGATGGTATCAGAGCCATCGTTAATTGCTGGATGATTATATAGTATTTGTTAAAATTATGTATGATTATGTGTTATATAAAAAACACTTATGTGTTTCTCTATAAATTTATGGTTAATTCGAACTCCCTTATTAGAAGAAAAAAATTGAATTGACTATAGAATTAAGAAAATACCTTCGATTTTTCAGTTTCATGTTTCTATCAATGAATTATTTATTTTTTTATGTTGGAAAAATATAAAGTGATCAAAAATTATTTTGTTGAATCTTTTTAGATAGAAAAAAAAGAGAAATGTTGAATTTTTATTGCTTCATTCTTCTCTTCTCGTAGCGATGTTTATTCTCTCATTTTTTTGAAAAACAAATTAAATCTAAAAATAAGATGAAAATTGAGTCAGAATAAAGTTATGAAGTGAAAATGATTGTCATGTATATAAAATTAAATTCTTGTACTTTTTTATGGGAAAATATCAAAGAAAAAGTAAAAAGCTTTAAATAGAGTATTTTACATATGTATTTATTATAGTACTATGAGAGCCTTAAACTTTTATGAAAAAAATGTGATTTACCTTCTTATTACTAGATATAAATAGTTATTAAAATATTTAATTTGTCATCTGATGTGATATTCATTCCTATTTACTTAAAATAAGTAACATTGTACTTGTACAATGAATTGAGATTAAAAAAAATTCTTATTCAAAAAATGTGAAACCTATATAAATTTTTTTTAAATCTAGTAAACCTTTTGAGTTGTAGACATTATATGTTTTTTCACAACCATATACTGATATTTGAGTATATATATTATGGTTTAGATAAAAAAGTTTATTTGATATAGATAAATCTGTTTAGTTTATAAGTTCCTTAAATAATTTGTCTTCTACAAATAATAGTGATATATGTTGTCATACTGAGTGGTACAACCATTCTTATTGTTCTTTGTTTCTACTTCAAACATGAATAGACATAAACAAACTTGAATTTCTTCAAGTGAGAGTTTTCAAAGTCGAGCAAAAGGAATGTAGAAGAGCATGTCGTTGTTATATATGTTTTCGAGGACGAGAAAATCATGTGGATCAGTGTTTCAAGGGAGACACAAAATTTGTTAAGGAATCAAAGGGATATTCTAAGGAGAAGAGAAAAGGATTTTAAAGAGTTCAAATCATTGACGATGTCCTCTAATATTTCAACGGATGATTTTATTCACTTTTTTGAATTAAAAAGGGCTGAACTAGCTGATTATGAGAAAATTTCGAATTGAAAAGTCTTACCTTATTTAATTGTCGCTCTCCATAAATCTTGAAATGATAGATTGACTGATATTTATCATGAGATTTGACCTAGTCAGTCTTTTAGGGTGTAATTTGTTGCCTTGAAGACTTGTTGGAAGATTTTAGTCATTAAAGGACTTGAAACTTGTTATTGCTCATTTCCTTTCTAATATGTAAAATATGCAGTATTTTTTTCTCAATATATGTTATTAGATCTTAAAAATCTTTGTTATTAAAGTCTTAAATATATTGATATAAACATTAAGAGATTAATTTCGAACTCAGATTAAATATTTAGTTAGTAGATGATGATTGGATACTTACATGTCTTTTTTATTTTACAGTAAATATGAAATCTTTATGAGAATTGATTTTGCTTTAATGTGTATGTCACATGCATAATTGATTAAAATTGTTACTTTAATATATCTCAAACACAGAGATGACATAAAAAAATATTATTGCTAACTTAAACAAAGGTGAAAACTGAATTGTGACAATTACGACATTTGAAATTGTAAAATATGATATGTACTGAAATAACAAAATTGACTCAAAAGTATAAATCATGTTTCGAATCAACCAAAAGAAGGTAACACTGCACAACATACAAGATATATTAAAGCTTATAAAGCTTGAAAAAGGAATAATTTCATTGCACATGAAATAATAGTTAATTTTGTGATTGATGACCTCATACATGAATGAAAAGAATTCTCTACTGCTAATGCTATGTGGACATATTTGCGAGGAACGTATGGGGATACGTCTGTAACCTGCATTCAATTGTTAACTATCAAATTTGACACTTACAAGAAGCATTGTGATTAAAATAGTAAACAACACCTTATGGTGATATCAAACAGGATAGCTCAACTCAAGAGTGTTGGTCATGTTCTTTCAGATAAGCAACAAGTTCAGTGATTTGGTCTCTTCACAATAATTGAGAACATTTGAAGGTTAAATTGACCCTTAATGATAAATAAAAAAGTTTCTTGATGTTTCTCACTATGTTGAACATGAAGATGAATGGCTTGGTGCTGCTAAAGTTGCTTCTAATTTTTTTATGGCAGAGCCAAGCGGTACAAAATCTTCATACTTCAAATACAAGAAGAATTGAAAAAAATGGGAAAGATAAAGAGATCGGAGAAGGATTTCAAGATAGGAAAATAGTTTTTTGAGAAGAGAGACAAGAGAAAAAAGAAGAGCTACAATTTTCAAGTGCTCGGGCATTTCACTCGTAAATGTATTGAGCCAAAAAATGTATTAGTTCTAAGCGCATCTTGTTACATATGTTTCTGGCACTTTTTTACTAGCCGAATCTTGTCCTAATGTGGATTGTAGAATCAAGATCCATCGACCACATGAATCGAGATAGGGAAGCATTTGTGAAGTTTTGTCGAATTTCTTCTAAATCAAGATGGATCTACATAGGAAATAATGTTAAACTAAAATTCAAAGGAATAGAAACTTGCAAAGTGGACTTGCGTGATGGTTGTTCCTTGATGTTGCATGATGTCTTATATACTTAAGAGATTCGAGAAACTTAATATCAATGTCTGTTCTTTTAGACGTTGGTTTTGATTATATTTTCTTAGTCATAATGATGTTAGAATTATTCTAGATAATGTCTTATATGGCTTTGAACGTTGTTATAATTATTTTATATTTTTAAATTGTAATCAACTTATGACTATTATGTTGACCGTTGTGTAATGACATATTATTCAAGTAACAATAATATTGATGTTATTACATGTCACGTAGGATTAAGCCGCATAGGGAAATATTGAATGAATATGTTGGCAAATGGACATTTAGGTTCTTTTACTGAAATTGGTATGTCAGCGTGTGAAAATTATCTTGCTGGAAATATTACATGTAAACCATTTGGGAAGGTTAAAAGAGTTGAGTTTCCACTTCAACTAATTCATTCTGATACATGTGGTCCAATAAATGTGAGGTTAAGATCTGATGCTACATACTTCATTACATTTATTGATGATTTCACGCGCTTTAGTTATGTCTATTTTATTTCTCATAAATTTGAAGCACTTAAAATCTTTAAAAGACATATGAATGAAGTTGAAAATCAATTCGATAAAAGTATAAATGCATTAATAATCAATTGAGGATGTGAATATTTGTCAAAACAATTTGAATAATTATATATTGAAAAGGGTATTATCAGACAGTTAACTACTTCTTCTACACCTCAACAAAATGGTGTAACTAAAAGAAGTATAACATTATTGAACATGACTAGTTAAATAATGATGCATGCAAATTTTTATATCGCTTTTTGGGGGAGATAAATTATTGACTGCGGCCTACATATTGAATAATGTGCTCTCTAAATTAGTATTTTCTACTCCTTATGAACTTTGGACTAATCATAAAATAAATCTGAATGATCTACGATTTTAGGGTTATTCTGTGTATATAAAAGATCATTTGGTGAATTTGGTAAACTAAGTCTGGAAGAAAAGAAATGTGTCTTTATAAGATACTCAAAATACTCCGAAGGATATGTATTCATTGATGAATTGGAGGATGAAAGTATAAATTATATCGTAAGATATCATATTTTTGAAAAATGATTTTTCCAAAAAGAATTAAAATAGATGAAGGTGGGCCTTTCTACAAAATGTTAAATTCAAAAGATCAGGTAATATCCTCATGCATACTTGATAACTCAAATGATCTAGAACTGATCCAAGTGGATGTTATGAATCCCAAAATCATATAGAGGAATCAAAACTTCAATTACGTAAGAGTACAATAAAAGTATGTACATAAACAATCTTATGAGATTGATATTTATGTTTTCGTATCTCCTACTATAAGACCCCAAAATGAGATAGGGTGTCTAGATCCTAACATGTTCTTCTTAAGTTTATAAGGTCCTAAAATGACTAATAATATGATTTAGAGGCAGTGTATAAATTTTGAGGTGATTTGGAAGTCAAACGTCAAGGGTCGACCAAAACGTTCGACGACTAGTCACCTATGTGCCCCATGTGTGTATGCATGCTTATATTTGTTTGAAATTTTATTAATAAGTCTTTAAATGGTTTATAATGATGTTTAATGGTATTATATGAAGTTTCGAGATATTTGGAGGTCAAACGACCAAGAACGTCCAAGACGTTCGAAAGATAGCCCTTAAGACGTTCAACGTGTCTCTTGATGGGGCTTGGCCTGTTTGGATGAGTTACAGGTGGTTGTTTTGGGTGAAACTTTTGTGGAATGTCCAAAATTTGTTAAGGGTTGTATTTACATTGGAAACGTCTGGGTACGACCTCTAAAGGGCCCCGCAAAAGAGCCCACAAGAAGGACCCAAGGATGGTCAAGACACTGCCTGGGCAGTGTCAATTGACGGACCAAACAACGGCCAGTTGTTCAATCAACGGACCATTGGTCAGGTCTCTTCGATTGGAACTTACCTTGGGAAGGTCTCAAGTTAAATATTGGCTAAGTATCAATCGACGGAAGCCTAGGCACGGTCCGTTGACTGACCTACGGCCAGTAAGTGCCTCCGTCGATGATGGTCTGTCAACAACTGCCTGCGACTGTTTTAATTAAGGGGTGAATGGAAAATTCACCCCACGTCCTAACCTGACTCTAATGGGTTAATTTAGCTAATTTTGGGTGTATATAAGTCATCTAAAACGTAAACTACCCATTCCCAAATCCCATCACACGTAAGAAACCTTCCCTCCAAAAATGTTCTCTATAAAACCACCATTGTTGGTGAAGCTCAAGAACTTCTTGGAGCTCAGATTTCTATGGGTGATTCATCAAGTTTTAGAAGTCTTCATGTAGATAAAGGTATGGAGATCTTCATCTCTAGTTATCTTTTCATCTAGAGAGTCATTCTCAAAGATTTCAAAGAAAAAAAATATGATCAAATAATGTCTTCTTCAATCTGCCATGGGTTCCTTCTAAAAAGGTTTTGAATGATTAAATCATGATTAATTGAAGTTAATACAGTGGTTTTAACGTGAATTTTACTCCAATTGCATGATGAACCCATGCTCCACTAAAACGATTTAGCCTTGCATGGGCTTTGTGATCTTGAATTGTTATCGGTTGAATTATGATTCTATTACGTTGAAGTGATTGTAAATACTGTTATTTACATGAATTTATGTTGAATTGATGTTGAAATATCCATGAGGTTCAATGTATGAAGATTTGAACATGTTTAGCCTAGTTTTCATAGTTCACTGTATCATTGGCTTCTAAATGATTTAAATATGGATTTCGATTATGTTAGGTTGGTTGTATCTACTGTTTTAGGTTGGTATCATGATTGAATTATGAATATGAATCTTGTATGATTGAAGGAAAGGTGGCTTATGAGAATTGACATAGTCCTTCTAATCTATTGATTGATAATACTATGTACATGATGTGATCTCGAATTGTGGATAGATGAAGCATGATTCCTTTGATGTAGTGATGTATTTAGTTGTTGCCCTAGACTTATGTCATTAATGAAATATAATTGATGATCAACGTAAGTGAATTGGATTAAAGATCTATGTTCTTCTACTTTCTAGTATATATGTGATGTAATGTATTAGATTGCAATATGAACTTGTAGCAAATTGTACATGGTTTCTTTTATGATTGTGGTACTTTAGATACTGCCTTATACTTGAAATATTGATGAAAGAGTAGTAAAGGTCAATGATGACCAAAGGCTAAAGGATTGGTAAGAATTGCTCTATTATTCTATTTCTCCACTTCTCTATAATATTGTTGATGAAGCCGTGAGTGACATTGTGTGGTATGGTACACTTATGGTGGCGGTGTTTACTTTATGTAATTATATATATGTTGACCATGTCTTTGAAGTCAATTTGATGATATATGAAGAAGTGGTTATGATTATCTCTTTATGTGTAACGTGTGCCTAGTCTTCTATTTGAGTTGTGAATCTAGGTTATGTTGCTATTGTTATGAGCATGTGAAGGGTTGTGTAAAATCATGTGTAGGTGATGCCATGTCTTTGGTGATAATTGTTGATGATCTCTACCCATGTACCCCTATGTGAATGTGTGAATAGCTAATGTTAGGAGTCTTAAAGTATTTTATGAAATTAACTTGCCTCCTATGCTATTGTGTGTTGTGTGGTCTATGCTTGAAAGGGTAATATGGTCTAAGAGGGTGGCTGCCTCAATATGTTGTTGATAGCCATTATGTGATCATGTTGATCAATGTACACACACTCACACTTCAAGCATGCTTACAATGTAGTGAATGTTCATAGTGTCTAAATGAAAGGTTGTTCTCATATTCACTAGTGTTTACTACAATGCATGTAAAGTATATGTATGTGAAGTATGTTATGCATTTCCTTACTAGGATGACTTGATAGGTGTACTAGTATGGGCAAGGGTATGGGACCTCGTCTATACATTGCACATATGTACCTTGATAGGATAGTTCCTAGGTTTGGTTTCTATATGCATGAATATGGATGTATGGTCATGTGTGGTCTTAATGTGTCATGTGAAAGGTTTGCTCACATATATAAATACACACACAGATGTATAAAGATCTAGTCAAGAGAGGGGCCGTGAAAGATGTATTCATGTGTACTCTATAACTAGATAGGTGCTTGAATATGCTATAAGCATATGAGGAATGAATATCTCAAGCCTATGCTTTTATGAAAAAAAGTAATTAAAGGCTTTTCACTAAAGGGAACTTAGCTTAGCACCGAGTGAACTTGACAATGGAAGGTGATGACTTGTCCATAAAAGGAAGGGTTCACTCTAAAGTTGCCCGTGTGATGTTAACCTCCCTTGCTTTTGGGATATGTCATTCGAGGGATTCCCATGAGAAGAGGCCCAATTACCACATGGTACGAAAAGGGACACCTATCTCTTAGTTCTATAAAATATGCTTGCCACATAGGATCTAGCAAAGTGAATTCACTTAGGATGCTAGGACATATGTTAAAGTTCTACCTTGGCTAGGTAGGAACACCTTCCATTGGTGTAAGGTTCTACAACACCAAATTCCATGTTTAGCACCCATGGTCTTAGTGTCGGTTGAGGCTATAGTTTCCCTAAAGTAAAATGTACAATGGAAGTAAATGAATAGGATCCTAACTAGGAGGACTTTAGGTAAGTTACTTAGGATAGGTGGAAGTAATGAACCCATCTAGACATTGTACAAGTAGTTCCTTAGGAAGTCCTAGAGAGGTGACTTAATATGAATGTTTATGCTTATGTCCATATGTATGATTTTGTAGTATTGGTCTACTTGTGGTGATGGAGATGTTCATGTTATGAGTCCATGTGATATGGTCTTACTCTTATATGCACTATGTGAGTCCTATTGACTATATAATGAAGATTGTTGATATGAATGGAGTTGTCCTTATGTGTTATGTTGATGTATGAGGTATTAAGGTTTGTGGTCTCATGAAAGGTTTACTAAGAACGTATGGGGTTATGGGGCTTTATATGTTCATTGCACTAGTAGACAAAGAATGGGGTCATGAACAAGGTCTAATAATGAGGTATGTGAAGTGAAGACATTATGTGTGTAAGTTGATGTAGCTTACTATGTTCTTAAGGTTTTGACTTAAACGTGTCTACCATGTGCTATATCTATATGATGATGTATGGTGATTTGTGTAGGTTATATATATGTTTTATTGTGGCCTTAAGGTGATGCATTGCACAAAGTATCACTAAAGGATTACTTGGGAAGTTAATGAAAAAAGAGAAGAGGGTTCACTGTTAAGGGAAAATGGGCTTACTGTAACGTGCCTTAAGAATGCAATAAATTGTAAATGTGATCTTATGTGATGTTTGGCTTTTGAATATGTTTATATGAAGTATTTAAATGATAAATGCTATTGGTTAAAGGTTTTATAAATAATTACTCAAAAAGACATGAAGTATGATTTCAAGAAAATGTCCCTTTTAAATGCATGTTTTTGCATGGTTGTCATACTTAGTGCATTCTTGTACTAATCTCATTCTTCTCTACTTTTTACACAAAGTGTAGGTTATGGATGCTTAAAGGATGTCTATGATTGAGGAGCTTGATATGTGATTCCCAATCTCAAGGAAAGGGGTCCTTAAGTTCCAAGGATTCCCTACTAATGTCTTTAATGTAAAGTCTTTAAATATTGTATAGTTATGTAGTATGTCTTATGGGACGTGTCCCTAATGTACTCTAAAGTTGTTGAGTCTAAGATGGCAAAGAGTCTTAAGGTCTATATATGTATTATGACTTATGTTTTATACTTATATGAAGTAATGTTCTAGCATATGATGTGCTAAGAAAAATTTTATATTTTCCGCTAAATTTACTATGTCAATGCGATGAATGATAACTATGGGCTTGTATAAGACCTCCAAGAGGTCAAGTACGCCATGTTACTTCTGGGGGGTGCTCTCCGAATGTGATACCTACATAATTGGATGAACCCAATTTTGTAATTGGGGCTTTATTGAGCCCTAAAAGGATGAATGGTTAAAAATGATGAAAGAAGAATCAGAGTCGATGAAAACTAACAAAGTCTGGAGTCTAGTTGACCTTCCTAAGGAACATAAAGTTATTGGGAATAAATAGATTCTCAAAGTTAAACCCAAATCGAATAGATCAATAGAAAGACACAAAGCACAATTGGTGGCAAAAGATTTTCTCAAGAAGTTGAAATAGGCTATGAGAAAACTTTTTCACCAGTTGTGAAGTTTACCTCATATGATTACTTTTAGATATTGTAGTACATTTAGATCTATAATTACATTAAATGAATGTGAAAATCGCTTTTCTGAATGGAGAATTAAACGACAAAATCTACATGAAACAACCAATATGTTTCATTGTTAAAGGTCAAGAACACAAAATTTGTGAATTGAAAAGATCAATTTATGACCTAAAGCGATCTTTAAGGTAATAAGATTTCATAAGAAGGTGATGACATTTAATTTCACCATTATCAATGAAGAACATTGCATCTATGTGAAAAATTTTACTAAAATTTTGTAATTCTTTATCTTTACGTAATAATATTTTATTAGCAGAAAATAATTTAGAGTATGTGAACATTGTCAAGTCATGACTTTCAGAATCTTTTGATATGAAATATATGGGTGAAGCACACTATATATTGGATGTTAAGATTCAAAAAGATCGTTTCAAGTAACTTTTGAGTTTATCTCAAGAAATTTATATAAAGAAAATATTGAAATGTTTTTGAATGAATAGTTTCAAATACATGAATACTCTTATAGCAAGGGGTGAAACTTTAATTCTCTAAACGAGTCCACAGACTGAAAAAGAAAAGAAAGACATGTCCCGAGTTTCATATTCTAGTATTGTTGGGAGTTTGATGTATGCTATGATGTGTACTCACCCAAATATTTTTTTTATATTGTGAGCTGGTTAACATGTGTCAATCCAACCTTGGAAGAGATCATTGAAAAGCAATAAAGAGAATATTCTGATACCTGAAGGAAGTTGCAGATCATCAACTATATTATAGTGGATCTGATTTATTCAAAAGAAGTTATATGGATGCTGATTAGGCCGGTGATCGGTGTGGCAGATAATCAAACTTGAGTTATGCTTTCTTACTTAGTGATGGTGCTATGTCATGGAAACATAAGAAACAAACTTGAGAAACTCTTCAAACTAAGAAATATGAATTCATAACTTGTGCGTCTGCAATACAAAGAGTTGTTTGGTTAAAGAGATTCTTTGAGCATTTGAACATTGCAAAGAATTTTAAGGGTCCCATGATTCTATGTTGCACCAGAAGCATCTACGAAGGATCCTAAGTATCACGTCAGAATTGAACACATTGACATCAAGTATAACTTTGTAAGAGACATAGTAGCAAGTGGATCACATTTCAACTCGTGAAATGATAGTTGATGGCTATATAAAAGCGATATCTAGAGACTTGTTCGAGAAACATATTAAGGCCCTAGGTTTGTGGAGGATATGATAATATTCATGTATTGTAAAATAACTTGGTAGTTATAATATTCTCAATGAAATACGACTATATTTTGAATATACATTCATATCTCATATGCATATGATAATGATTTTAGAAATAAAGTGTGTCGAACAAATTACGAGATTGACTCTCTCACATGAGCAATCGCCTCTTACTCGAGGAGTGTGAAGAAAGGAGTTTCACCACCCATGTTATGACTTGTTTTATTATAAAAATACGAGTCTCTCTTGAAAGATGAATTTGAGGATCATTGAAGAGAGAAGCTCGGGTCAGGACATTGTAGTATGTGTTTCATACTACGTGTGTTAAGTGATCAATGAGTTAATGAAAGAATGGTTTCCTGCTTCTTCATTGTGTGAGACCCTAAAAATTTAAATTAAATTTTCATTGAAATACCCTTTTACCTTTTGTTGTTTCATGAAGTTTCTATCGGTGTTACTACTTTAGCATGTTACTAACAACCATGAGTAATTCGGTAATGCAATACATGCCTAGAAAAATAGCTGATATGGAACATATTGATTCGAGTAGTAAGGGAGAATGATTAAATAAAAAATTTAACTTGTATACACAAGCAGACTATGACACTCAAGTGTAATTATGTATATAAAGTTAAACATGAACTCAAGTTCACCTCCTTAAGAGGATGAGGAATAGAATAAGTAACTACTGAAGTAGTGGATAAAGTTTGGGGTATTGTGAGTAATAGTATCCTCATAATACTAAGTGAATTCTTTTCAAATGTGATTGGACTCATATGTTGGGTAAGACAAGTCTTGATGCTCACATATCACACGAACTATTTGTCATATGAGTTATGTGTCTAGTTGATGTCATATTAGCTTGGGTCTTGTCCACCATGTGTGAAGTGAAAGATGTAAGTTTGGGTCTTTGGTCACCCATGTGGACTGATCCGATCCGACTGACTTGATCCGAAATTATTTTTCTCAAAAAAAAGATAAGTACCAATATAAAATGGGTGAAAACAGTTAAAAAATAACATCTTCACCATATACAAATTTCCCTTCTTAAATGAGTGTTGAATGCTTCTAAGAAAGGAAAGTGAAGAACACAAAAATAAAAGAAAAATTAATAACAATGAAATCTTCTTTGATTCATTGACATCAAGAAATACAAAAAGGGACATTTAGTTTGTGAAACATTATCTTTGTTTATAAGTGATGCAAAGAAGGATTTCGAGCAAATTATTCGTTTCATGTTTTTCATTCCGCTGCAACAATCAAAGGTACGCACGTACACACACAAACACACGCACACACAAATATTACATACATTAAAGTTAAACATGTTTTTTGATTTTTGAGGTATGAACTAGGTATTAAAATAAAGAGAAAAAAATCCTTAACAACAAACATTTAGCATTAAATAGGACCCCTAAGCCACACTTTCAATATTTACAATAAATAACTATATTTTAGTTTTCTATGAGACTAATTTATGTACTCTTCAAATGTTTAAGTTTTTTTTTTTTTTTGGTTTTCCAAACGGTATTTGGAGCCCACATTAGAGCGCCAACTAAATTCGGATCGCGCACTACAGGGCCCATTCGGAGTGGCGATCCCAACAGGATTTTCTCCATACCCAGGGTTCAAACCCGAGACCTCTGGTTAAGGGTGAAGCACTCCCACCAGTGCACCACAACCCATGTTGGTTCAGATATTTAAGTTAAAAGAATACAAATAATAAAAAACCAATTTAAAAAAATTAGGGGAGAAAATCTTTCAAATAAGGTAAGAATGCTGAAATTTCTCATCATATGTGTTATAAAGAGCAAGAGTTTCAAAATAGATGATTCTCTTCCTTCTTCCTCAAATTCAATTCGCAATTGATAATTGTTCTTGAATTCAATTCATCATTGATAATCCTCCTTCTTCCTCGAATGCAATTTAATTCATCATCATTTTTGTAGAAACTTTTAGATCGCTATGTGTGAATTTTTTTGAATACGAAATTGGAGAAGTAATTCATCATTGGAGCAGGAGATCTCAATTGGAAAAGCCCATTGAAATACATAATTCGCAGAAAATTCAGATTTGATCTTCGAGCTTTAATTGATCATGTATTTTGTCAAAATTTTTGTTGAATTTACTTGTGACAAAGCATCAATAAGTTTGGAATATGAGTTTATTCAATTGATAGTTTTATTTTATAATTCAATTTGTTTTGAATACCACAATTGAAATATTGAATGTACATGAATTTGTATGTAGGAAGTTAGAAATAAACATTTATTTAGAATACAATTTAGATGATGTGATTCAAATTATATATTCAGCATATTACACTTTAAAATATAATTAAGCTGCAAAACACATTTTTACTTAGAATGTAATTTGTTTGGAATGATTGAATGATTGGTGAATTTTTGTATGTTAGAATGATTGGAATACAAAATTATTTAAAATACAATTTAGCTCATATGATACAAATTGAACCTTGAATATAATACATTTTGAAATACCATACAAATAAAAAAATACGTTGTTGTTGTGGAATACAATGTATTTGTTATTCAAATTTTGAATATTACTATGGTTGTAAATTTGTATGTCTGGATGACCGGAATACAATTTTTATTGACATAATAGCCGTTATTGTGTAATCAATATATGGTCAACATTAGCTTTTTTCTGGTCATGCATTCGGGAAGATGGGATGAAGATAATTGCTATATTGATTACAAAATAACGGCTATTATGATGAAAGAATATGCAACATCTAGAGATTTAGTGGAGAAAGATGTTAAATAAGTTAGCGTTGATTTGACATACAATTGTATGAAGTTGAAGTATAAGATCAAAGATAGCAATGCACAATTGAAAATACACAACGAGATGAGTGTAAGAGTGTATGTGTCATTAAAGAAAGATACCAAAAATTTGTCAAAGTATCCCCTATGTGTACCTGTATTTGTGAAGGATTGTGAATTGTTTGATAAAAATCTTCAGGAAGAAGGGGTAGATATGTGTAGATTAGATGCAGGTAATACATCTGATACACAAACATTAGTGCTTAGTGTGTCATTCGTGAGCGATGTGATCAGTTGCAAGATCATTTCAAATACTAATAAAGAAAAGGTAATGGTAGATCAAGTCTATAAAGACAAGGCAACAACAAAGGCTGTGATGACACATGCCATTGAACAGAGATTTCAGTGGAAATGTTTGTGCTTTCGTCATCCGGTAGCTATGGCGGCAGAAAGAATAGATCATGCTCATCACATATATGTGCATCCTTCAGACTAGATGGTATACTAAATGCCAGTCCAATTGAAAGGGTCTGAGAATTATGGGCTTGTTACAGGTGCGTATAAGAAGGATTCATTTTGTGAGGAACATCATGAACATTGGGAAACTTGCAGTGCTTTGGTTCTATCTTGGATCAGAATACAATTTGCAAATGCTCGACAAGGAGAATGCAAATAAGGGAACTACTGCAGTCTGCAGCTGCAACCAACACAACAGGTACCATTACAGCCTTTAATGTTAATAATGTGTTGAATAGGTGGATAGTGGACACGGGGAAACACATGGCATCAGGCATAGCTATTTTGTACACTGCTTGTGAACAACGACATCAAAAGGTACACTTTCGTAATGAGATTAAATCTTCCATCACACATTTTGGTATTTGTGGGCTATTATAAAGGGAGATTTACAAAATGTATTGTGTGTTCCACATTTTGAACATAATCTTCTAACAGCTTCCAAGTTGACAAGGGAACTTAGATGTTGTATGACATTCTTCCCTCACTTCTGTTTGATGCAGGACCTTCTCACTGTGAATGAGTGGGGGATGATGGTTATACTATTGAGATTCCAAGATGGGAGGGCATTGTGCCTCAACTTCAACTTCAATTGTCGTCACCAAGCCTGATGCAGAGCTATGGCACAAGAGGATTGGAAAGATTCCAGTAGAGCTCTACAATAAATGTCCCTCATAAAATCAACTAGTCTTAATAAGAACTTCTCTTGTTCTATTTTTCCACTTGCAAAGCAAACAAGACTTTCTTTCACGGTTAATGTCAGTAGAGCTAGTAACCCTTTTGATTTAGTCCATGGAGATGTTTGAGGTCATTACAAAAACTCCCACACATGAGGAGAATATATTTTTTCTTACTATAGTAGATGATTATAGTAGGATGACTTGGTTGTTCTTATTGAAACTCGAGAGTGATATTAATACTGTAGTAAAGAAGTTCTTATTGCTAATGAAAACCAGCTTGCTATTTGTCGAAGTTTTCAGAAGTGACAATGAAACTCTAAGTTTTTTAACGTTTTTTAACACACACTATAAAGATTTATGCAAGTCTGTAGGAGTTGTTCTTCAAAGCTCATGTGTTCACACATCCCAACAGAAATGGAGTGGTTGAAAGGAAGTATAGACAAATCCTTGAGGTGGAAAGATCTCTTAGATTCCAAGGTCAATACCCTTGAGATTCTGGGGGTTATATGTTCAGAATGTAGTATATTTCATCAATAGAATACCTTTCACGACCTTGCTAAACAAATCACCTGAGAGTTCTAGGTAGCTTATGTTATGCAACTATCACCAAGGATACTGGTGACAAGTTTGGGCCCGGGGCTGAGAAGGCAGTTCATATAGACTATTCTCGCGCATAGCAAGGTTACCTTCTTTATGGCATTGACAGGAAGCAATTGTTTGTTAATAGAGATGTATTAAAGGAAGGTGTCTTTCCTTTCCAAACAATGTCTGGCTCAGATTCATCTACTGACTCTCATTTGCAGGTATTACATTTTCATAGCATCACAGTTTCAAACACTACTTGTTCTCTTTAAATCGGACATAGCAGGGGAAGTTGGACCACAACCTCCAGGTTCACCTCATATAGTAGCACTCCACCAGAACCTCTGGAACCTAGGAGTACTAAAAGAGTGCCCAAGCCTCCAAATCGGTTGCATGATGTTGTCCATGCACCTCTACCTTCTAATATAGAATCTTTTTTTTGATGAAGTAATTAGTTCTATTGCAGGCATCAAGTAGATGCATAATAGTTACAAAAGCTTAGTAGCAAAAGGTCAGCTCTCCTTTACATTGTTAATTGAGAATCAGGGAGCGGACATGGTTCAGAAATGAATCAGGGCAATCTAGAGGGGATAAATAAACCCAACTATACAAAAACATGAGGCAGTTAGCTTTTAAAGATTCGTAGGTAGTTGATATTCCATCAAAGCATCTTCTATTCCTTTCGTTCCAGATACTCCAAAAAATGGCTGCAGGTATCATCTTCCAAATTCTCTTGATGGTGCTATCAACTTTCCAGCAACCCCAGCTTATTACAACATCCCTGATATTCTGAGGCATGACCCATTTGAGGCCAAAAAGATCTAAAAACATTCTCCACAAGTTTGCTGCTATTCGACATTGTAGAAATAGGTGGTTGTGTGTTTCTGCTTCCTTCTTGCACATATAACATCTGGTAGCCATCTGAAACTTCCTTCTGGTCAGGTTGTCTTGGGTCAGGCAAGCTCCATGGAATGCAGTCCAGCTGAAGCAACTAATCTTAGGAGGCAATTTGATCTTCCATATAAGCTTCCAAGGCCAGTGGTCTATAATTGCATTTCGTGGGCCTAGAAGCTTGAAAGCTGCTTTGACTGAGAACTTCCCACCCCTTTTTTCTCCCCAGTTGAGCTGGTCTGGTATTTCACTGTTAATTGCAACACTGTGAAGTGCTGCTAGTAGTCTGACCAACTCCTCCATTTCCCATTCCTGTATGTTCCTTCTGAGGATGATGTTCCAAGAATTCCCTTCTCTGTATTGCTGAATAGTAGAGTTAGGCTCCCTTGCTATCTGGAACATGTTAGGATAAGCAACCATTAAGGAGGAGTTGCCTATCCATTTGTCTCTCCAGAAACTGATATGTTGTCCATTCCATTCTATCTGCAATTATTCAGCAATTAAAGAGTCTACATGTCATATTGAAGCCATGAAGGAAAAACACCTGTTAGCTGCCATGTAAGAACTTCAAGCTCCCACCGATAACAAAACCTGGTGTTTGGTGTTATTGGTCGTAAGTGGGTCTTCAAGGTGAAGTATAATGCAGAAAGAGAAGTGAAAAGGTACAAGGCTAGGCTAGTGGCCAAGGGATATATACAATACAACAGGGTTGGATTATCAGGAGACCTTTTCACCAATTGTGAAAATGGTTACAATTAGATAAGTTCCATGCTGAATTAGGAACTCACATCAGATTAATGTGTTAGATGGATGTGTTCAATGCATTTCTTTACGGTGATTTAGAGGGAAATGTATACATGTTGCAACCTCCTGACTTTTTAAGCAAAGGGGAGCTCTCCAAGGTTTGCAAACTTCATAAATTCCTATATGGCCTTAAACAGGCCTCCAGACACTGAAATTTGAAGTTTTCAAAGTCACTCTTTAAGTTTTGGCTTTGTGACTTCAGATTCTTTAACAGTCTTTTTTATCGACTCCATGGAATGAAAAACAACGTAATTGGAGCCATGAAATTGTATTGAAGCCAAATATGGTCAGAAACAGGAGAATAAAAAAGACCATCATATTATCATTACTCAATAACAAAGAGATCAAAAACCAGTACAAACACCTTTACTATTATCAGAGAACCATTTCGACTTGCTCCAATCAAAAAAGGAGAAGCCAAGTAAAAGGGAAGAGTGGACTCTCGCTATCGCTCAGGCTCACATATATACCATAGCTTCCACATAAACTATGTACAAGACCAGATGTACAAGACCAGATATACCCAGCAGTAGCCAGTAAATATTTGACATTCCCTATACAGTTCCTCCAGACTGCAATAGTCTTATAACACAACAAAGCATAATATATAGCTGTACAGATATAACCTCTTCAACATCATTTACCACAAACTTTAAAATCATCTACCAGAGGTAGCATATGCTTCTTTCTCTGTATCCCGTTTGGCCGTCTGTGAGCTAGTTGACGTAATGGGGAGAGGAAGAGGAAGTGGTAGAGGGGACTCTATATTTGGAGAAGTTCTATCCTGAACTTCCTTTTGTGAGGTAACAAGGATGGGTTCTTCTTCTGTTTTCGGAGTGTAATTAAAGGAGAGATCCTTGTTAGCTGCCAATGCAAGTAGCTCTTTCTCTTCAAGCCCTTTAGGTGGCCCAATGGTACAACGATCTGTACCATACTTCGCCAATGCATCTTTGAATTTTTTGATCTGTTCCATAGTATGCAATACTGATGTTAGACTACAGGTTCAACAAAGATGACAAATACAACAAAATAAGTGCAAAACCAACAATAGCATTGATGTTATAACGTTCACAGAGAATCTAGCTCGGTATATTGCAAATCACTGCTTCACATTTCTAAGAAGATCAAGATTCAAGGAGAAGATCTATCAAATGAAAGTGTGATAGTGAATAAAACTTAAAGACAGACCTAGACAAGAAAAGTGAGATCAAATGACTTTCACTGAATTCGAAGAAAGCATTGACACAGCTAATGGAATTCAACATCAAACATTCTTATCCAAAAACACAAATAAATTGCTATGGCAAAGCTAAAGCAAAGGCAGGTAATAGGTGCATAAAGAACTAACCGTGGCATTGGTACAGCTAAAGCTGCAAACACGGCCTTCAGCTCCTCTATAGAAACGGAAAAATGGGAGAACATGTACATTAAGAGAGTAACACATCGACTTGTGTTCCTCATAGTTCACCTGCAGAAACTGCACATCTGGATTCATCTCTGCCAGCTGACACAACTGTATTTACCAATTCAACAAATTCAGTTCAAAACTAATAGAAATACAGTTTACAGATCTTATATTGACATTCAAAAACATTCTTAAACAAAGAAAATGAGTATTATTTTTTTTTACCTTGGGGTGAAGAGCTTTACAACCTCCACAGCCAGGAGAAAAGAAATCAACAACTACTAATTTATCCCCTGCACTCAAAAGAGAGTCAACAAGTTCTTGTGCACTGTTCACCTCTTTCATGTTAGGTTGAACCCCTTTCTCCCACCATTTCTGTGCTTTCTTGATTCCAATACTCATCTGTAAGCACACAGAAAACCAGTTGAGAAAAACGGACAAAGGCAGCAAAAATCCTAAACCAATAATAGGCAATAATCAACAAAGTTAGATTTGACCCCAAAATCATGAAAACAAATATGATCCAAAACTACTCATATTCAAGATCTTCAACCACAAACCCTCAAAAATAAAAAAAAAGTCAAAAACAAACCTGAGCAGTGATATCAACAACTTGAGAATTTCTTCGGTTGAACTTGGATACCCCTTCATTTATAACCAATCTATGACCATAAAAATCGGTTCTTGGCAAACAAGAAGATGAAAGCTTCAACGAAGGAAGACAAGAAAGATTAACCGATTTATTGGGAAAAGAACAGATCCCATGTAGATTAAGACGACGATGATCATAAATTTCACCACAATCAGAAGAAGAAGAAGAAGGAAACATAAAACCTTTGCACATCAATTTCGTCATGACTTTCCTTTTCAAACGATCTCAAATTATCAAACAAACACCTCAACATAAAAAAAAAGAAAAACAAAAATTTGCAATCGACCCAGATGAAGAAACTGGAAATCTGAAAAAGGGTTATTCTCCTTTTCTTTCTTCAGTTCTTAGTTTATCTTGTTTATGGAGATTTCAACAGTGAAGTAAAAGGGAAAAAGGCGAGCGACAAAGCGACAGGTGGACGAAATTTGGGAATATTATAATAATCTTTTTAGAAGGTACTATTTGCTTTTATCATAATCCAACGGTTCAGATTGTTTTAGATTTGAAATAGATCCGGACCAGAAAAAAAAGGAACAGATATTTGGATAATGGATAAAATACGGTTTCGATTATGCCTTGTCAAATATAAGGATAATAACATTCTTTTCACTTCTATTTTTTGTTTTGAAAAAAAAAAAATACTTTATTGAACTTCAAATATTTTCAACACATCAAAACTGAACTTTCTACTTACAAAAAAGTTTAAATTTGTTTAAGTAAAATCGATCTTCAAATATTATTTTAAATTGTAAAAATTACAATTTTTAAAATTTAATTTTTTTAAAATTTCAAGATTAAAATATGTACATTATAATATCTTGTTATTTTATTTTCAAGTTATTAGAGTATCGAATTAATTGTTATCATATATGTTTGAGTTGTAAGATCTATCAAAGAAATTAATTAAATATAAAACTTTTAATCTATATTATACTTTATTAGGAGGTCGGGATCTTTAATTGTTTTTTTTTCTTTTTATAATTTTGTAAAAATATAATTGTTACGTTTCTCAAGTGTACAAGCTAATACATAAAATAATACATAATATATAATTATAAAATTTATTATAGAAAAATAGAAAAAAAATCTCAAATGAAATTTAACCAAATTTATGGAATATGCTAATTACTTAATAAGAAATATAATAAATTTGTATATATGAAAATAATATTTTAATTTCGAGACAAATAATTTTTTAGTTCTGCTTCTGTTTTTTAAAAAAAAAACATAAATTTTTAGTTTCTTTCCAACAATAAAAAAATAATCATCTTTCATTTAAAAACACTTTTACTAATTTGTCTATCGCTATTGGCTAAAATGTCAAGATTGTGATTTCACAGTAATAATAGTCATGTAAAAAAAGAAAGAGAAAAGGGATAAATATACTCTCAAATTATCATAAATAATATTGAGGTATCCCCATCATATTTTTGGAACGTTAATGTCCCAGTCGTCTGAAAATTAGATCATATATGTCATTCACTCTAATCGAAGACTAAATATTAGATATATGAATAAAATTATGACACGTGTACGCCTGTTAGTATAAACGATATATACCCACTAATTTTTAGACGATAAAAGCATCAATATTTCAAAAATATGATTGAAGGTATTGTATACAATTTAAGGTAACTTGAGGGATATTTTTATCTTTTTGCGAAAAAAAATGATAGTACATGGGTGGGGGTGGGGGTGGGGGTGGGGTGGGGGTTGTGTGTTTATGGCCACTTTTGTGAACTTCTTTGAATCTTTGTGTTCTTATGTGTATTTTTCGGTTCAAATTTTGCTTTTTAGTATTCGCTTGTCAAATGGGTGGTTGATTGAAATTATAGATAACAAAATGGATTAGGATTATAACTAATCTAAATTTCTTTTGGGTTCAAATAAGTTTGGACTTAAATGGACTAAAAGTTGAATTATACCATGACTCGCTCAATTTAATTTGTTTAATTTTAATATATTATTATTTAATTTTTATAATTATAATTTAATTTTTAACTCAATAAAATAATCAAAATAAGTTACAAATGAATAGATAAATCATAGAATAAGATAAATAGAAATTCATACGTTTGATATGAGAACATACATTACACGTATGCAAATAAAGAATTTATAACGAATTGAAATTGAACAATAAATTGAGTTCAATTGAAGATACTTTAAAAATGGATTAAAGCTTGAATAAGTTAATTAAATCTAATTTAAATTATCTTTAGCTCAATCCATAAAATTTTAAACAAATTAGATAAATTATTTATATTTAAACTCATTTTAATATCTCCGATGTATCATTATTTTCTCAAGAATTATTCAACCCAAGCATTACTTGATTCTTTTTTCTTCTCCTATCCTTTTGAATGTTATTGTGATTTGAGTATTTGTCATTCAGTGCCGTCCTCCTCATATAAGTCAACAAAAGTGTTCTGCAATTTGTTACTTCTAATTCTGTCTTTAAAAAAAATAATTTTTTTTCCAACAATAAAAATTGCTTCTATTTAAAAGTAATTTTACCAATTTGCTAAGTAACTATTTTTTTAAATTGCTTTTACCAATTTCCTAAATAACTATTTTTAAAAAAAAAATATTTTTTCTCAAAATGTGCTCCCAATAGTAATCAAAGTGGTTCTAAAAAAAGTAGTATTGTGGTTCTAAAAGAATTTCAAAAATATCGAAAAATAAATATGGAAGAAAAACTATAGTCCATTAGACAACAAATGGAAAGGAGGAGTGCACGTAAACAAACTTAATTTAGGCCACGTGGTTTGCAAACAAGCAGATATTTACCATCAGAAGAAATAAAAAGAATTGAATGATTTAGAGGTCCACTGAGTTGATGCCATGTGCCTAGTTGATGCAATCAAGCAACTAATTAGTGCCATCTGTTGTCACAGGCATAATCATAAGTCTTCTTTTAAGTTTGGTTTAAGTCATCTGCAATTCCTTAAAATTATCAATAAATTTTAATTAAACATTTTAATTAAAAGTTATTTCTATTGAACACCATTTTAGTTTAAAAAAAATACCTATTGAACATTTTTTTACAATCAACTAAATCAACTAAAAATAAAAAGATATAATACATATATTAGACCCTAAATTTGACTTCAAATTTTAACTTTGACATCAAACTTTCATAAAGCACAAATATACACTTTAACTATCCTATCTTTCAATAAATACACACGCGATTCCTACCTGAAAAAATGCGTGAAATGCATTCTGCGCGTGTGAGGAGTAATTTTCGAAGTCCACAACAGTAAAAAAAATGCTAAAATGACAATTCTATTCTTAATGAATCCCTTTTATAATTTTTTTTAGTTTTAAAATGACGTGTAAAATATTTTTTTTAAAAAAAAGACGTGTAAAATATTTAATTAGTTGGTAGCAACTGATTGACTCACTAATACACGTGGGAGCGTTTGCTTCAAGCACTTTGGCTCCAAAAATCGCGTGTTTATTTATTGAAAGATAGGATAGTTAAAGTGCCTATTTGTGCATTATGAAAGTTTGAGGTCAAAGCTAAAATTTGATGCCAAATTTAGGGTCCAATATATATATTATGCCAAATAAAAATTGTGTGTTATACACTCACGACTAACATGATATTAAACTAATTAAAAAAAAATTAAAAAAAGATACATAACATTGTCCCATAATAACAATTTAAAAATGAATTTGAAATTAAAATAAAATAAAAAGTATGCTTCAAAAAAAGGAAAAATCCTTTCTTCCTTTTTTTTTCTTCAAAGCCAGTACCGTCTTCCCTATTTTTTTTTTTGCCTGAAGACACGCACTTCGATCGATAACTAAAATTGTTTAAACTCTGATAACCATCCATATTCCACCTTTTTCCCTTTCCATTCTTAATTATATAAGAAAATAATTGTAGATTTATATTAGTTTTATCGCAAAAAATAAAGTTTAGGCGGAATTATTTTTGATGAACTACTCTTCACAACTCAAATGAAAATCTTTAACAGTAAACTCTTTTTATCTTTTATGTTTTTATTAGTTATTTATTTCATTGATGATTTTTCGATGATAAGAACAACGATGATATTGATTCTAGAAAGAAACAATGGATGAAGGATTATATGGAAAAGGGGCGTATCGATGGATGGTGATAGCAAAGGATTTGGCCGATAAGATTTAAGTAATTTTGAATTGAGAATTTCAAGGGGGAAGATGAATTGGAGAAGACAACTGTTTTTTTTATTAAAATGTTTAGATTATGAATTTTCTTAGGTTGATGTGTCCATTTATTATTGGTCAGCAAAAAAATAATATTTGACTTCACGCACTTACTTTCAATTGTATTACACTTATAATGACATGTCATCAAAAAGTATTTAATGGGTACATATTTTGACGGTAGAGGTGTTCAATAGGAACAACCTTTAGTTGAGGTGTTTAAGTGAAATTTGCGAACAACATTAAAGGGCTGTAGATGACTTAAGCCTTTAAATTTTAAGTAAAAAAATCATGGCCATTCTATTTTGGCCTGTCAAGTGTGATTTAATGATGTAACATGTCGGTATGGGAAAAAATATTTTTTAAAAAGCAAGTTGATTTTTTAAATTATTTTTTGATGTTTGATTAATACAAGTGAAATACTTTCTTGAAAATATTTTCTAAGTTCAGTTGGTGAACGAAAAATATTTTTTAATTTGTGATCTAGCTTTGAGACCTGACTCAAAACTCAATATCAGGATCTAACTTTCAAATTGGGATTTAAATCAGACACTTAATGAACAATTCAGGACATGATTCCGACACTCGATTTGAGACTCTATCCCGAATCTGAATTCGACCCCGACTCGAGACCTATGGTTAACAAGTCGCCATAATCAATCTCTTGCCAAAATCATTTCCTATCGACTTTATGATCATTGCGAGAAATAATTTCGATTTTTATATTATATTCGAATATGATATACATTAATTTAATATTCAATTCGATTGAAATCACTTATTCTAAACTTCATTACTTATTATAGTGGATGGTGTCGTGAATTTTTCTCTTGATAAGGTGATATTTAGGATGCAAGTCATTTTAATGGTTTAAAGAGATAATTGAATTTCTAAACTTCTCTTAAGTTGCAATTGTTAAGCCAGAAGAAAGCCAGCTGTGAGCTTCTAAATTTATTCACAAAAATGATTATCAAGCATTTATTTCGTTGTTCTTTACCTGTTAACATGTGTGTTGACACTTTCTTTTTCAGCAAATCATGGGTACACTCAATTTGAGAATTCCATCATTAGCATTTCTCAAGATTTCAAAAAGCAAAATTCAATCTCACTTGAAAGCTTCAGAAGGTCTCTGGAGTAATCTTTCTTATCTGAATTTTTCAATTTTTCTTTTATTCCTTAATACTTTCAATTTTAAAATACTTATGGTGCTCAAATTTAAGAAAAAATTTGTCATCTTAATCACATTTAGGTATTGTAAAAAATATTTTCTAATTCAATTTTTCTCCTTTTAAACATAAAATAAGTTGATATTTGCATGTGATCCTCTTTCATTAGTCAAAAGATCTTTGCTTATTCTAATTCAGAAATACTGATTTATTTATGCAGTGAATTTGTTGATCTTATAAGGCTCCACAACGTGAGAAGACAACAAGATATTACTCTCCTTGTAGCGGATTTTACGTACATCAATTTTAGTGATTTCTTTTGATTTTATTTTTGAAAGATCTTTTCGTATCTAAGAAAAGACGGACATTTAGGTGCTTAATATTTTTTATGAGGAATAGCGTTGAGTACTAAGGTCTATGTCAGAGCGGAGAGAATGTAGTAACACATTCAATAATATGAAGTTTATATATCCATATAATGTACAATTCATGGAGTGTTCTTATACAATTTTTCTTATAATAAGTAAAAGTACCCAATTATGCATGTGTTGTACGTAGCTTATTGATTACGATTATCTATTTAAACTTCAATATTAATCAATGTTTGATTTTTTCTATCTTTAATGTAATACTGAAGCTTCTCTTTCTCTCAAGTACATGGGAGCTTCTCCTTCTCACAATAAATACAAATGCTGCATTCATGTTACCGCAAATACATTTGAAAAAATTTAATTGAATTATTTAAGTTGTAATGCTTAAAGTAATAATATAACATGCTCCAAATTTATCATAAGTAAAATCAAGACTAGATTCTTATATTACATTAGCCTTGGATCTTTGACTTGAATAAAAAAAAAATTAATAGATTTTTTCAATTAACACAAATATCGATAGTATATATAGGCAAACAAACTATATCTAATTTAATACACAAACCTATTATGAATGCATCTTTAGAAGCTGTAGGGATAAGAAAACATGTGAAGTGTTGTTCTACAAAATATGTCATTCCCCTTTTAAGACCAATCATCTTTCAATCAATTCACAAAAAATCAATTATGTTCATGTATTATCATCGAATAACGAGCAAGTGACAACTAGTAGTTTTGAAAATCAGTGGCTACTGAACAAGTATCCTTAAATCTTTGTGATAACTGCGAGATTCAAAAGAATAATCAGCGCTTGGAGAAAAAAGTGTCTTCTGCCAATAGTCGAAATCAAGAACTATCTAGGAGGTTGGGATAACTAGCAATTACAATTGTCACATCTGAAATCCTTGAAGATATAAAGAGCTTAAGTCAAGATGTCTACAAATTGTCTTCAATAGAAGATATGCTTAATCAGTTTGACCAGAAAAATCCTTTTTAATATTGGGGCAACTAAGATCTAGAAATAATGAATTTGGTTTAAATCTTTCATATTGATTCAAATTTTTTCTCTTAGATATAGTCACATTTTGACTGTTTGAATTTTACATGATTATTGTTATTGTATGGATATAAAAATGACTGAACAAAAAACAAGTGAACCTATGAAATCTAAATTTATGTTACATTTTTGTTATTTTAACTAACTAACCGATTTTATTTTGAATTCGTTTATGAATGTACCACACTCTACCTAACGACAAATTTGAATATTATTTTTACTTCCTATGACAATACAACACAACACAACATTCATATTCTTTCATATATATATATATGAATTAATTTAATGTTTAGTTCTATTGAAATCACACATTCTTCACTTCATTACTTATTATAGTAGGGGATGGTGTCGTGAATTTTGCTCTTGATAAGGTGATATTTAGGATCAACAAGTCTTTTCAATGTTTTAAGAGAGATGATTGAACTTCTAAATTTCTCTTAAGTTGCAACTGTTCAACCTCTTGAGGAAGAAAGTCACTCGTGAGCTTCTAGATTTATTCACAAAAATAATTATGAGACATTCATTTTTACTGACACTTTCTTGTCCACCAATCCATGGGTACCCTCAATTTGAGAAACTCCCATTAGCATCACTTAAGACTCCAAAGAGCAAAATTCTATCTCTCTACTTTTATGCTTCAGAAGGTCTCTGGAGTTCTCTTTTTTATTTTTTTTTTACTGAATTTTTCTAGTTTTTCCTTTATTTCTTATACTTTCGACTTCAGGATACTCTTAAGGAAGATGGTGCTCAAACTTAAGGAAACTTTTGCCATCTTACTTACAATTAGGTATTGTAAAATTATTTTCTAATTCAATTATGTAAACATAAAATAAGTTGATGTTTATATGTTATCTTCTTTCATTAGTCAATAGATCTTTGTTCATTCTAATTCAGAATACTATTTTATTTATGCAATGAATTTGTTGATCTTATAGGGCTCCACAACGTGAAGAAGACAATAAGATATTACTCTCCTTGTAGCGGATTTTACTTACATCGGTCATAGCGCTTTTTCTTGATTCTATTTTTGAAAAATCTTTCCTGACCTAAGAAAAAACGAATATTTAGGTGCTGAATATTTTTTATGAGGTCTATGTGAGAGCGGAGAGAATGTCATAACACATTCAATAATATAAAGTTAGTATATCTGTATAATGTACGGTTCATGGGGTGGTCTTGTAATATCTCGCAACTAGAAATGACTAAAGAGGTTAACATCTGAAAATATTTATTTTGGAAAGAAAAAGAAAAATCTGGAAAAAAAATTCTAAGTTAAGAAAGTCAGTTTTGGTCATTTTCAAACGGCCATAACCTCTAGCTCAGGATGCATTAGAGGTGCTTCTAGATATGGGTGGAAAGATCTTGGAATAATCTTACCAACGCCGCCAAGTTTGCGCGATCTTGATATCGTATGAGTGAGTTATGCCTTTTGAAAGTTGGGCTATTGGATTGAGGAAAGTCCCAATTCGGATTTAGAAAAGGCCAAACTAGTCTTTTCACTAACTAATTTCTCATTTCGTTTTTGGAGTTTATTTGGGGGTAAAATCAAATCTTAGATTAGTTTGGAAAAGTTAGAATTACGCTTAGGGCTTGGAGAAGAGAGAAAAGAAGAAAGAAAGGGAGATAATTCAAGAATTCGCCAAGAACGCCAAACTTTGCGAGTGGAATTCGTCGGGGTGATCCCTATCAAGGTATGCGAGATCTTTTAGTGTTGGGTCAGTTCACCCACACACCAAACTTATTTCAGTTCAGTTATTTTTGAATTGGGTGAATGATAAAAAATGATATTATTGAAGAACCTTGTTGAATTCTTGTTGGTTGAATTGTTGAATGCCTAGTGTTGATTTGATTCGTGTTTACGGTTTTTTTTCAAGTTAAATCTATAGGGTATTGAGGGTACTATTGATCCTAAGTGTTTGGGTAAAGAAACATGGAAGTTTAGAGGGTTTAGAGATGAAAAACAGAGGAGAAAAGTTGAGAACGCCTGTCCGTTGGGCCTTGGGGCGCCGCGCCTCCCATAGCCCCTCATGACAATATATGTCCGTAGAGCCTTGGGGCGCCACGCCGCGCCAGCCATAGCGCCCCAACTTGGCCTCTGAAGTTTAGGACCTAGCGTCCCACGCCTCTCAGAGCGCCAAGGATGCCAGTTCACCCCATTCTTTCCCCACCTTTTCGTACTAGTTCCTAAGTGATGTACCCATGTTTCTTAGTTGATTCTGACACTCTAAGATACAGATAAACATCATGAAATCATCCTTAAACATGCGATCATGAACCTTGAATCCATAATCGGATTCAAGTAAAGTTAAGATCAAAGTCAAAGAAGTTAAGAGTCACGTTTACAAGTTAAGAAGCAAGTCAAAGCAAAGTTCTTAAGAGTTTTCAAGGGTCTTTAACAACGTTTAACTTTTGTTTCAAGACTCAAGTTTCAAGGTAAGTAAAGATTAAAGATTAAAGGAGTAAAGAGTAAAGTTGAAGTTCATTTCTTCAAAAGTATATGGGGACTAAGTATTCCCAAAGAGATTTAAAATGTTTTCACATTTAAATAAGAACGGAAACTGAGATTTCCAAAGAGCCTTCGGGCTAGTTTTCAAAAAAGAGTAATAGCTTTATAAAATGAAGCAAGCAGGGAAACTAAGATTTCCAAGATATCCTTTGAGCTAAGTTTTGAGCACTAAACTCAAATCACAAAAGAAGTATGTATTAAAAACATAAGAGCCAATATATTTTGAGAGTAGTATTGAGCACCGAATTGGGGACGAGTATGAGTTCATACAACTCACATCTCCATAAAACCATGTATCCACCATGGGTAGAAAGGTCATACTTTTTAGATGAACCCCTTTCCCAGTAGACTAGTGGATCCATTAGGCAGCTCAGGTCTTATACCTTTGGCCGGGTATAGGATGCGCTGACAGCGTGAGGTAGATAGTTGTATCATCACTATAACTCTTAAGTGATTGTTGTCGATTAGAGAAACTCCCACAGAAGTAAAAATGTATTTATGTATACATCATTTTATTTGTATTTTTACATACATTTCAGAGTTAATTATATCCCGGTATACATTTAGAGTTTACAACATATGTAACACTTCGAAAGTCTAAGACGTGTTCTAGAGCCTAACATGGGTGTGAAAAGGTTTAGAAATTGTTTTAAGGTCAATTTTAATGAATATAAGTCATTTAGGAAGGTTAGAAACTAAAACGTCAAAGAACGTCTATGACGTCCGAAAACTAGTTCAATGAGGTACTAGCGTGCCTTAGCATATTTGATTAGCTTTTTAGAGTCGGAAATTGATGAATTTTGGTGGAAGGGTGTCTAACATGTATTATGGTTGATTCATAGTCGAACTATCCAGGTGCGACTCCCCAAGAACCAACCAAGGGCCCTTGAGGAGGACCCTAGAATTTTGGGGTCAAAGGCTGCCCAGGGCAGTGTCCACCAATAGAACCCACGATCCCTTGTCCAATCGACGGGGCATGGACTGCTTTTGTCGATGGACACTTAGACAAATTTTTGGAAGCTTGCAAATGTACAGTCTCTGAACTTATCGACGAGTGTGCAGCACGGAGGGAACAGTACCCGTCGATGGATACACGTTCCGTCGATCGTGGTCTCGTCTGTGCAGCAACTGTATTGCTGCACATTTTTATTTAATTCATTTAATAAGTTGGCTTAGTTAGGAGGTTAATTATGGGTTAGGGGAGGTCTAATTAAGTTAATTAACAACCTATATAAATACCCTAACCTAATTAATCTAACCTAAGCTCTCATAAATTCCAAAACACAACTCTCTTCCATCTCTCTTCTTTCTCTCTCAAGTAGAAGAACTCCAAGCAGTCAAGGTCAAGTTGGGTTCTAGGGCTACAATCACCAAAGTTTCTTCATCAATCTTCATCAAAGACTAAGGTATGTGATTCCTTTCACCTTTGGGATCTCTTTCCCCAAATGGTTCATTCAAATTGATTTCAAAAGATGAGTTTTCATGTGGGTCTCTTTCAATCTCGAAATTTACCTTTCACTTAAAGTTGTTTATGATTTAATTTAGTTTTATTGAATATATTATGATGAATTATGACAATATTACACTACTTATTGATGGATTGGTCTAGTTTGTAGAAGATGACGTTTTCCCCTTAACCCTAGGTTATGATCTTGAGTTGAATTGTGTAGTGTTGGTTCAATTGACTTGGTTATTGGTAGAATTACCATACTATGATGATATTATGACAATTTATGGGTGATTTGAGAGTGGTTGATGGTAAGACCATGTTGATAGCTTTGGAAGAGGAAGATGTAAGGTCTTGTGATCTTGAAATCCTAATTCTATTGTGATGACTTATACTTTGTGATGTTGATTCAATTGAAGTATGTGTGTTGTGATTGGATTGATCAGGATGGTATTATATTGGTATTGAAATGTCTTGACTATGGTTTTGTGAGGTGTTGGGTAGGGTGCACATGTTATAAGGATGGTGATGACAAACCAATGTGCCTTATTATGAACGATTATGTAAATGTGCTAACCTCACATGTATGAATTTTAATGAAAGAAAAGTACTCATGCAATTCTTATTGATCTATGATGATGATGATTATATAAGGGATTGACCCTATGACCTAAACTAAGCTATGATTGTTAATAAAGGCTTAAAGACATTTCAAAAATGGGACTTTAGCTTAGCACCGAGTGAACTAGAGTGAGGAGTGTCCCTTCCCACATAGGGAAGGTAGGATCACTAATGTACTCTTGAGATTGTAGACTATAATGCATGTAGCATAAAGAGGGTCCCAATTATATCTCCTAGTTCTTGAACAATGTTGCCCCTATAGGAATACTAGCTAGTGGATCCACATAGTTGCTATGTTCATGTTATGGTACTACCTTGACAAGTAGTCCGCTTTCTTTCGGTGTAGGGTTCCATGAAACCGGATTCCACATTAGATCATGTAGTCTATGTTGGTTAAGGCAAGATGTTCCCAAAAGGTAAAATGAAGTAATGCATGAACTCTGAGTAGAATGACCTAAAGGGTTTAGCTTAGTCTAGGTAGGGGTATGTGACTCTACCTATACATTGCACTAGTTAGCCTTGAATGGAGTCTTGGGAAGATGTTCTTATGTATGAATATGCTTATAAATGTAAATGATTATAATGTGATGATCTTACATGTAAATGACACTATGTGATGTTAGTTACTCTTATGAACATGTATTTGGTCTCTATTTCTAAAGTATGATATTATATACTCTTAATGATATGTTATGTAGAGTTGGACATTGTTTATGGTTCTTGCTAGGTTTGCTTAATTGAGTAATGTTATGGGGCTTTGCTTGGTCATTGCACAAGTGGACTTAATGAGGGTCATGAGTAATGGTCTTGCCTTGGTTAGGTTGTAATGAACTCTTATTCATGCTTGTGATGTTATGACTTGATGATAGAGTTGTATTTGAGTATGGGTTCAAGTATTCTGATATGCATGATTACTTGCTTTGACTTAAGGAGGTTTGGTCTTGTATAGTACATGGTATTTACTTGATGAATATGCAATAATGACTTGTATTGGTTCTTGAATGTGCATAAGACTTTCCAAATGTAAAATAACATGCTTTAATGAAATGTCCCTTTTTAGCATGCTGTAATATTATATGTGCATATGGTCCCATACTTAGTACATGTGATGTGCTAAACCCATTTTCTCCCTTTTCCTCAATATTTTAGGTTCCGGTCGTTGGAGGCTTTTGAGACGACTTTGAAAAAGGCTTGGAAATTCTCAATCATCATAGTTGGGTAGGTCCTCACTTTCCGAGGGCAACGCCAATATCAAGCTTATGAAGTTGTTTTAGTTTTAAGACTCCTATGTTCTTTCTTTTCATTTGAGTACGAATTGTATAGCCTATATGTGGATTTATTACATTGATGTATGTGATATGCCCAATTGATATATTCTTGTTTTAGATGGTTATGAGATGAGACACTCTTTTAAGACTACGTTATATCTTATATATATCTATGTGCAATAAAAGTAGAAGACTATGTAATCTTCTTATACGAAGGGTCTATGTTTACTAGATATGAATATATTATGTGTATGCGAGAGGTCTATGTAAACCTCATGATAGATGGAAAAGTTTGAAATTTTCCACATTTTAACCTATGAATGTAATGATGTAAACTAAGAGACTAGTCTTAGTCCTCAAAGAGGACAACGACGCCGGTTACGTCTAGTGGGGTGCTCCTCGGATATGACAAACTTGGTGTCAGAGCATGTTATTGAATATCTTTGGAGTTGATGTCTCTCTCAACCACGTCTATGTAGATTCTTACTCATAATTGTGAAGCGCACCACAATTATGAATAGGAAACTATGTGATGCTTAGGAAACTCTCTCTTTTCTTGGAAATCCAATATCGTGCCTCTAGAGTATACTTATTGTGTGCTTTCAGCTAAACCTTGTATTTTGGTTATAGGCTATGAATACTCAAAGGAACACGACACGAAGACTTGATGAAGAGATTCAATGCGGGAGCTCCTCCCCGTGGTAATCAAGTCCCTCATCTTGAAGAAGATGCTAATGATGACCAAGCCCCGGTCAGTCCTCCACCTTTGACGGATGGTGACATAAGGGTTGCTTTTCTCCAAATGGCCCAAGTCATTACTACACAAGCACAAGCCGTCACTACTCAAGCACAAACCATGACGGCCCAAGCTAATCGGGAGGTGGTACCCCGAGCAAACCAACATGTTGGCACCACGGCCTCCCGTTTGAGGGATTTCACTAGAATGAATCCTCCTACTTCCAATGGGTATAAGGTTGAGGAAACCCCCCAAGAGGTTATTGATGAAGTCTACAAGATTTTTATGCTATGGGGTTGAATACTAGTGAGAAAGACGAGTTAGCCACTTACCAACTCAAAGGTATGGCCCAAACTTGGTACGTCCAATGGAGAGACAATAGGCCTTTAAGGGGTGGACCAGTGACATGGGAGATTTTCAACAAGGCTTTTCTTGATTGGTTATTTCCTAGAGAGAAGAGGGAAACAAAAGTGGAGAAATTCATCAACCTTCGTCAAGGAGGTATGAGTGTACTTGATTACTCTTTGAAATTCACTAAATTGTCAAAGTACGCTCCTTCTTTGGTTTCCGATCCTAGGGATGAAATGATCCGCTTTGTGACGGAGGTGTCGAATAAATTGAAAGAGGAATGTTGTTCGGCTATGATACATGACAATATGAACATTTCTCATCTCATGGTTCATGCTTAACAAGTGGAGGAGACAAGGGTTAAGAGAAAGAGTAGGGATGCTCAAAGGCAAGATCTTTTGATGGTGTTTTTTCAAAGGGTTGGCTTGATATCCAAGACAAGACTAAGTTCAAAAAGAGGTTTTCTAATCAAGTTCCTACCAAGTTCCCTAAGGCTAGTGATGATAGGGTGTCTAATCCTAAGCCTCAAAAGGGAAAGAGCACTAGTTCACCAACCAAGAAGCCAACTTGTGGAAGGTGTGGCAAGAAGCATTATGGTGATTGCCTTAAAGGAACGAATAATTGTTTTGGTTGTGGTAAAAGTGGGCACAAAGTGTGAGATTTACCAAATGTGAAGGGTCAAGACAAGGAGAGTGGACAAGAAAGTGGTTCCAATGTTGATACTCCAAAGAAAAACCGCTTTTATGCTCTCCGCTCTAGAGGTGAGCAAGAGACTTCTCCCGACGTGGTGACTGGTATGTTGAAAGTCTTTCTATTGATGTATATGCTTTACTTGATCTCGGTGCTACCTTGTCATTTGTTACTCCTCTAGTAGCTAAAAAGTTTGACATTTTGCCCGATATCTTGAATGAACCTTTTATGGTGTCTACCCCAGCGGGTGAGTCGGTGGTTGCAAAAAAGGTGTATAGAAATTTTCCAATAATGTTGCCCAATAGAGTTACTCATGTTGAACTAGTAGAACTTGATATGTTTGATATTGATGTTATTTTGGATATGTATTCATGCTTGCTTTGCCTCAATAGATTATAAAACGAGGGTGGTGAAGTTTGACTTTCTAAATGAGCCCATTTTAGAGTGGAAGAGGGGAAATTCTATTCCTAGAGGTCAAATCATCTCTTGTTTAAAAGCATGAAAAATGATCTCTAAAGGGTGTTTATAGCATATAGTAAGAGTCAAAGATTTAGACTCCAAAATTCCTCCCATTGAGTCGGTCCCCATAGTGAGGGAATTTTGGAGGTCTTTCCTAATGACCTTCCGGTATTCCTCCCGAAAGGGAAATTGATTTTGGTAAGGATTTGCTACCGGATAGAGATCCCATTTCAATTCCTCCTTATCGGATGGCTCCGGCCTAATTGATAGAGTTGAAGGCTCAACTCAGGGACTTGCTAGACAAGGGATTTATTTGGCCTAGTATTTCTCCATGCGGTGCTCCGGTAATATTTGTGAAGAAGAGGGATGGGTCCCTTAGAGTGTATCGATTACCGTCAACTCAACAAGGTCACAATCAAGAACAAGTATCCTCTCCCTTGGGTTGATGATTTATTCGATCAACTCCAAGGTGCGAGTTACTTTTCCAAGATTGACTTGATATCGGGATATCACCAACTTAGGGTGAGAGGTGAAGATATTCCCAAGACGGCATTTCGAACAAGATATGGTCACTATGATTTCTTAGTAATGTCCTTTAGTCTCACTAATGCTCCGGTGGCATTTATGGACCTAATGAATACGGTGTTTCAAAGTTACGTAGATTCATTTGTCATTGTCTTCATTGACGACATCTTGGTATATTCGAAGAATGAGGGTGAACACATGAACCATTTGAGGGTGGTCTTACAAGTGCTTAAGGAACATCAAATGTTTGCCAAGTATAGCAAATATGAGTTTTGGTTGAGGTCGGTAGCGTTTCTTGGTCATATCATCTCTAGTGAAGGGGTAGAGGTTGATCCAAGGAAGACCAAATCTATGAAAAATTGGCCTAGACCTTTAGCTCCTACGGATATTAGGAGTTTCTTAGGTCTAGCCGGTTATTATAGAAGGTTTGTTGATGGGTTTGCATCTATTGCTTCCCCTGGACAACCTTGACCCAAAAGAATGTGAAGTTTGAGTGGTTAGAGGCATGTGAAAAGATCTTCCAATTATTGAAGGATAGGCTTACTTCCACTCCGATATTGACTCTACCGGAGGGTACAAAGGATTTTATGGTATATTGTGATGCATCCCGAGTCGGGTTGGGGTGTGTGCTTATGCAACATGGCAATGCTTCTAGGCTACTCAAAGTTCATGAGAAGAATTATCCGACTCATGACCTTGAGTTAGCGGCCATGGTTTTTGCCTTGAAAATATGGAGGCATTATCATAATGGGGTTCATGTTGATGTGTATACGGACCATAAAAGTCTTCAATATGTATTCACTCAAAAAATGTTGAATCTCCGGCAACGGAGATGGTTAGAGTTGTTGAAAGACTATGACATGAGTATTCTCGATCACCCCGACAAGGCTAATGTGATAGCGGTTGCTCTAAGTTGGTTGTCCATGCGAAGTGTGTCCCATGTGGAAGAATACAAGAGAAACCTAGTGAAAGATGTTCATAGGTTGGCTCGTTTAGGGGTTCGAATTGAAGATTCTCCAAGTGGTGGTATGGTGGTATGTCATAACTCCGAGTCATCTTTGGTGGTTGAGGTGAATTCTAAGCAACACCTTGATCCACTATTGATGGAGTTGAAACAATCGGTTCTTGGAAAGATAAATGAGTCATTCTCCCAAGGGGAGGATGGTGTTCTTAGGTATCAAGGTAGATTGTGTGTGCCTAATGTGGATGATTTGAGGAGTATGATCCTTGAGGAAGCTCATGCAGCCCGTTACTCTATTCATCCGGGTTCTACAAATATGTACCATGACCTTAGAGAGGTGTTTTGATGGGATGGTCTAAAAAGGGATATTGCGGAGTTTGTTGCGAAGTGTCCTAATTGTCAACAAGTGAAGGCCGAACACCAAAAGCCGAGTTGTCTACTACAAGAAATCCAAATTCCTACTTGGAAGTGGGAAGATGTTAATATGGATTTCGTAGTAGGTTTGCGTCGAACTCAATATCAATATGACTCTATAAGGGTGGTAGTGGATAGACTGACCAAATACGCTCACTTCATTCCCGTTAAGTCTACTTATTCGGCGGAAGATTATGCACAGATCTATATTGACAAGATAATGAGGCTTCATTGGGTTCCTTTGTCCATCATATCGGATAGAGGTGTTCAATTTACATCTAGATTTTGGAGATCTTTTCAAAAGGGTTTGAGTACTAAAGTGAAGTTAAGTACTGCTTTTCATCCCCAAACGGATGGTCAAGCGGAGCGAACTATTCAAAATCTTGAAGATATGCTTAGATCTTGTATCATTGATTTTAAGGGAAATTGGGATGAACATTTGCTTTTGGTAGAGTTCTCATATAATAATATCTTTCATTTATCCATCTCTATGGCTCCTTATGAAGCGTTGTATGGTAGGAGGTGTAGGTCTCCTATTGGGTGGTTTGAGGTTGGCGAGTCTTCACTTCTTGGTCCCGATTTGATTTATAAGACTTTGGAGAAAGTTCATATCATAAGGAACCGGTTGCAAACGTCCTATAGTCGGCAAAAGTCTTATGCCGATCATAAGAGAAGGGATATAGAGTTTGAAGAAGGTGATAAAGTGTACTTGAAAATTTCGCCTATGAAGGGGGTGGTTAGATTTGGCAAGAAATGGAAGTTGAGTCCTCGTTACATGGATCCCTATGAAATCTTTCAAAGGATTGGTAAGGTTGCTTATGAGTTGAAGCTTCCTAGTGAACTATCTTCGGTTCATCCTGTTTTCTATGTTTCTATGCTTAAGAAGTGTATCGGTGATACCAAGTCTATTCTTCCTATTGAGGGTCTTGGTGTGAAGGATAACCTCTGTTACGAGGAGATTCCGATTGAAATCCTTGATCGTCAAGTGAAGAGGTTGAGGAACAAAGAGGTGACCTCCGTAAAAGTGTTATGGAGAAACCACCTAGTTGACGGAGAAACATGGGAGGCCGAAGCCGACATGAAGTCCCATTATCCTCATATCTTTACTAGTGAAGGTTATTTGTTCTTGCTTATAATGAAAATAATGACTAAATTTGAAGTTGCTATGATTTTTGGGAAGTTTTGCAAAGATGTGCATATTTGGTGTCATTAAAGTGAAGTTACAGTGAAATTGTGCATATTGACTTGAAAATTTGCAATTCTTCTTGTTTTGAGTTATGTTATGCATTTTTATATGATGAGTCTTTATGAAATTATGTTGATAATGTTGGTAAGTTGAGTTTTGGCATAATTGACTCATATATGGTATGTTGAGCTCATGTTATTGTGAGAAGGAAATTCCTCATAATGTGATTTGAGCCTTATGTGTGGTAATTGAAGTTTTAAATTGTTACGTGTAAAAATACCATGATTGATGTTGAAACTCATGTTGTTATGTATTGTTGTTGGTTGGGCTGCTAGTCTTTAGTCTATTCCTTCCTTCCAAAAGATTTTAGTGTCATTCGGGGACGAATGTTCCTGGGGGGGGGGATAATGTAACACTTCGAAAGTCTAAGACGTGTTCTAGAGTCTAACATGGGTGTAAAAAGGTTTATACACTGTTATAAGGTCAATTTTAATGAATATAACTCATTTAGGAAGGTTAGAAACCAAAATATCAAAAACGTCCATGACGTCTGGAAACTAGTTCAATGAGGTATTAGCGTGCCTTAGCCTATTTGCCAAGCTTTTCAGAGTCGGAAATTGATAAAATTTTGTGGAAGGGTGTCTAACATGTATTGGGGTGGACTCATTGTTGAAACGTTTGGGTGCGACTCCCCAAGAACCAACCTAGGGCCCTTGAGGAGGACCCTAGCGTTTTGGGGTCAAAGGCTTCCCAAGACAGTGTCCACAGCGAATGCAACCCACAATCCGTTATCCAATCGACGGGCGTGGAATACTTCCGTTGATGGAAACTTAGCCAAATTTTTGGAAGCCTGCAAATAGAAAGTATCTAACTTATCGACGAGTGTGCAGCACGGAGGGAACAGTGCCCGTCGATGGACACACGATCCGTCGATCGTGGTCTCGTCTGTGGAGCCACTGTTTTGCTGCACATTTTTATTTAATTCATTTAATTAGTTGGATTAATTAGGAGTTTAATTAGGGGTTAGGGGAGGTCTAATTAAGTTAATTAACAACCTATATAAATACCCTAACCTAATTAGACTAATCTAAGCTCTAATAAATTCCAAAACACAACTCTCTTCCTTCTGTCTTCTTTCTCTCTCAACTTGAAGAACTCCATAGAATTCAAGGTCAAGATGGGTTCTATGGCTCCAATCACCAAAGTTCTTCATCAATCTTCATCAAAGACTAAGGTATGGGATTCCTTTCACCTTTGGGATCTATTTCCCCAAAGGGTTCCTTCAAATTGATTTCAAAAGATGAGTTTTCATGTGGGTCTCTTTCAATCTCGAAAATTACCTTTCAATTGACTATATTACACTAATTATTGATGGATTGGTCTATTTTTGTAGAAATGACCTTTCCCCTTAACCCTAGGTTATGATCTTGAGTTGAATTGTGTAGTGTTGGTTCAATTGACTTGGTTATTGGTAGAATTACTATACTATGATGATATTATGACAATTTATGGGTGATTTGAGAGTGGTTGATGGTAAACCATGTTGATAACTTTGGAAGAGGAAGATGTAAGGTCTTGTGATCTTGAAATCCTAATTCTATTGTGATGACTTATACTTTGTGATGTTGATTCAATTGAAGTATGTGTGTTGTGATTGGATTGATCAGGATGGTATTATATTGGTATTGAAATGTCTTGACGATGGTTTTGTGAGGTGTTGGCTAGGGTGCACATGTTATAAGGATGGTGATGACAAACCAATGTGCCTTATTACGAACGATTATGTAAATGTGCTAACCTCACATGTATGAATTTTAATGAAAGAAAAGTACTCATGCAATTCTTATTGATCTATGATGATGATGATTATATAAGGGATAGACCTTATGACCTAAACTAAGCTATGATTGTTAATAAAGGCTTAAAGACATTTCAAAAATGGGACTCTAGCTTAGCACCGAGTGAACTAGAGTGAGGTGTGTCCCTTCCCACACAGGGAAGGTAGGATCACTAATGTACTCTTGAGATTGGAGACTATAATTCATGTAGCATAAAGAGGGTCCCAATTATATCTCCTAGTTCTTGAACAATGTTGCCCCTATAGGAATACTAGCTAGTGGATCCACATAGTTGCTATGTTCATGTTATGGTACTACCTTGGCAAGTAGTCCACCTTCTTTCGGTGTAGGGTTCCATGAAACCGGATTCCACATTAGATCATGTAGTCTATGTTGGTTAAGGCAAGATGTTCCCAAAAGGTAAAATGAAGTAATGCATGAACTCTGAGTAGAATGACCTAAAGGGTTTAGCTTAGTCTAGGTAGGGGTATGTGACTCTACCTATACATTGCACTAGTTAGCCTTGAATGGAGTCTTGGGAAGATGTTCTTATGTATGAATATGCTTATAAATTTAAATGATGATAATGTGATGATCTTACATGTAAATGACACTATGTGATGTTGGTTACTCTAATGAACATGTATTTGGTTTCTATTGCTAAAGTATGATATTATATACTCTTAATGATATGTTATGTGGAGTTGGACATTGTTTATGGTTCTTGCTAGGTTTGCTTAATTGAGTAATGTTATGGGGCTTTGCTTGGTCATTGCACAAGTGGACTTAATGAGGGTCATGAGTAATGGTCTTGGTTAGGTTGTAATGAACTCTTATTCATGCTTGTGATGTTATGACTTGATGATAGAGTTGTATTTGAGTATGGGTTCAAGTATTCTGATATGCATGATTACTTGCTTTGACTTAAGGAGGTTTGGTCTTGTATAGTACATGGTATTTACTTGATGAATGTGCAATAATGACTTGTATTGGTTCTTGAATGTGCATAAGACTTTCCAAATGTAAAATAACATGCTTTAATGAAATGTCCCCTTTTAGCATTCTTTAATATTATATGTGCATATGGTCCCATACTTAGTACATGTGATGTGCTAACCCCATTTTCTCCCTTTTCCCCAATATTTTAGGTTCCGGTCGTTGGAGGCTTTTGAGACGACTTTGAAAAAGGCTTGGAAATTCTCAATCATCATAGTTGGGTAGGTCCTCACTTTCCGAGGGCAATGCCAATATCAAACTTATGAAGTTGTTTTAGTTTTAAGACTCCTATGTTCTTTCTTTTCATTTGAGTACGAATTGTATAGCCTATATGTGGATTTATTACATTGATGTATGTGATATGCCCAATTGATATACTATTGTTTTAGATGGTTATGAGATGAGACACTCTTTTAAGACTACGTTATATCTTATATATATCTATGTGCAATAAAAGTAGAAGACTATGTAATCTTCTTATACGAAGGGTCTATGTTTACTAGATATGAATATATTATGTGTATGCGAGAGGTCTATGTAAACCTCATGATAGATGGAAAAGTTTGAAATTTTCCACATTTTAACCTATGAATGTAATGATGTAAACTAAGAGGCTAGTCTTAGTCCTCAAAGAGGACAACGACGCCGGTTACGTCTAGGGGGTGCTCCTCGGATACGACAAACTTGGTGTCAAAGCATGTTATTGAATATCTTTGGAGTCAATGTCTCTCTCAACCACGTCTATGTAGATTCTTACTCATAATTGTGAAGCGCGCCACACTTATGAATAGGAAACTATGTGATGCTTAGGAAACTCTCTCTTTTCTTGGAAATCCAATATCGTGCTTCTAGAGTATACTTATTGTGTGCTTTCAGCTAAACCTTGTATTTTGGTTATAGGCTATGAATACTCGAAGGAACACGACACGAAGACTTGATGAAGAGATTCAATGCGGGAGCTCCTCCCCGTGGTAATCAAGTCCCTCATCTTGAAGAAGATGCTAATGATGACCAAGCTCCGGTCAGTCCTCCACCTTTGACGGATGGTGACATAAGGGATGCTTTTCTCCAAATGGCCCAAGTCATTACTACACAATCACAAGCCGTCACTACTCAAGCACAAGCCATGACGGCCCAAGCTAATTGGGAGGTGGTACCCCGAGCAAACCAACATGTTGGCACCACGGCCTCCCGTTTGAGGGATTTCACTAGAATGAATCCTCCTACTTCCAATGGGTATGAGGATGAGGAAAACCCCTAAGAGTTTATTGATGAAGTCTACAAGATTTTTATGCTATGGGGTTGAATACTAGTGAGAAAGACGAGTTAGCCACTTACCAACTCAAAGGTATGGCCCAAACTTGGTACGTCCAATGGAGAGACAATAGGCCTTTAAGGGGTGGACCAGTGACATGGGAGATTTTCAAGAAGGCTTTTCTTGATTGGTTATTTCCTAGAGAGAAGAGGGAAACCAAAGTGGATAAATTTATCAACCTTAATCAAGGAGGTAAAAGTGTACTTGATTACTCTTTGAAATTCACTAAATTGTCAAAGTACGCTCCTTCTTTGGTTTCCGATCCTAGAGATGAAATGAGCCGCTTTGTGATGGAGGTGTCGAATAACTTGAAAGAGGAATGTTGTTCGGCTATGATACATGACAATATGAACATTTATCGTCTCATGGTTCATGCTCAACAAGTGGAGGAGACAAGGGTTAAGAGAAAGAGTAGGGATGCTCAAAGGGCAAGATCTTTTGATGGTGTTTTTCAAAGGGTAGGCTTGATATCCAAGACAAGACTAAGTTCAAAAAGAGGTTTTCTAATCAAGTTCCTACCAAGTTCCCTAAGGCTAGTGATGATAGGGTGTCTAATCCTAAGCCTCAAAAGGGAAGGAGCACTAGTTCACCAACCAAGAAGCCAACATGTTGAAGGTGTGGCAAGAAGCATTATGGTGATTGCCTTAAAGGAACGAATAATTGTTTTGGTTGTGGTAAAAGTGGGCACAAAGTGTGAGATTTACCAAATGTGAAGGGTCAAGACAAGGAGAGTGGACAAGAAAGTGGTTCCAATGTTGATGCTCCAAAGAAAAACCGCTTTTATGCTCTCCGCTCTAGAGGTGAGCAAGAGACTTCTCCCGACGTGGTGACCGGTATGTTGAAAGTCTTTCTATTGATGTATATGCTTTACTTGATCTCGGTGCTACCTTGTCATTTGTTATTCCTCTAGTAGCTAAAAAGTTTGACATTTTGCCCGATATCTTGAATGAACCTTTTATGGTGTCTACCCCAGCGGGTGAGTCGGTGGTTGCAAAAAAGGTGTATAGAAGTTTTCCAATAATGTTGCCCAATAGAGTTACTCATGTTGAACTAGTAGAACTTGATATATTTGATTTTGATGTTATTTTGGATATGTATTGGTTGCATGCTTGCTTTGCCTCAATAGATTGTAGAACGAGGGTGGTAAAGTTTGACTTTCTAAATGAGCCCGTTTTAGAGTGGAAGAGGGGAAATTCTATTCCTAGAGGTCAAATCATGTCTTGTTTAAAAGCATGAAAAATGATCTCTAAAGGGTGTTTATAGCATATAGTAAGAGTCAAAGATTTAGACTCCAAAATTCCTCCCATTGAGTCGGTCCCCATAGTGAGGGAATTTCGGAGGTCTTTCCTAATGACCTTCCGGTATTCCTCCCGAACGGGAAATTGATTTTGGTAACGATTTGCTACCGGATAGAGATCCCATTTCAATTCCTCCTTATCGGATGGCTCCGGCCTAATTGATAGAGTTGAAGGCTCAACTCAGGGACTTGCTAGACAAGGGATTTATTCGGCCTAGTATTTCTCCATGCGGTGCTCCGGTAATATTTGTGAAGAAGAGGGATGGGTCCCTTAGAATGTGTATCGATTACCGTCAACTCAACAAGGTCACAATCAAGAACAAGTATCCTCTCCCTTGGGTTGATGATTTATTCGATCAACTCCAAGGTGCGAGTTACTTTTCCAAGATTGACTTGATATCGGGATATCACCAACTTAGGGTGAGAGGTGAAGATATTCCCAAGACGGCATTTTGAACAAGATATGGTCACTATGAGTTCTTAGTAATGTCCTTTGGTCTCACTAATGCTCCGGTGGCTATGAAGCCGTATGGGTTGTATTTGAGTATGGGTTCAAGTATGTTGATATGCATGATTACTTGCTTTGACTTAAGGAGGTTTGGTCTTGTATAGTACATGATATTGACTTGATGAATATGCAATAATGACTTATATTTGTTCTTGAATGTGCATAAGACTTTCCAAATGTAAAATAGCATGTTTTAATGAAATATCCCTTTTTAGCATGATTTAATATTATATGTGCATATGGTCCCATACTTAGTACATGTGATGTGCTAACCCCATTTTCTCCCTTTTATCCAATATTTTAGGTTCCGGTAGTTGAAGACTTTTGAGACGACTTTGAAGAAGACTTGGAAATTCTCAATCATCATAGTTGGGTAGGTCCTCACTTTCCGAGGGCAATGCCAATATCAAGCTTATGAAGTTGTTTTAGTTTTAAGACTCCTATGTTCTTTTCTTTCATTTGAGTACAAATTGTATAGCCTATATGTGAATTTTTTACATTGATATATGGGATATGCCCAATTGATATATTCTTGTTTTAGATGGTTATGAGATGAGACACTCTTTTAAGACTACATTATGTCTTATATATATATCTATGTGTAATAAAAGTAGAAGACTATGTAATCTTTTTATACGAAGGGTCTATGTATACTCGATATGAATATATAATGTGTATGCGAGATGTCTATATAAACCTCATGATAGATAGAAAAGTTTTAAATTTTCCGCATTTTAACCTATGAATGTAATGATGTAAACTAAGAGACTAGTCTTAGTCTTAAAAGAAGACGACGACGCCGGTTACGTCTAGGGGTGCTTCTTGGATGTGACATTTTCAAACAACTTTTCTTTATATTGTACTTGCTTTTAACTTGCTTTATATTGAAATGAGTTATTTATATTGAGTTATGTTATTCATAAGTTGAGTAGACCCAAGGTAGGTGTTCCTTATTACTCATTTCAAGCTTAAGTTTTTTTAGCATTCCAACTTGCATACTCGTACATTAAATGTACTGATGCCATTTGGCCTGCATCGTCTTATGATGCAGACGCACGTAATTAGGATCAACATCTGGCGTACCGTTGATATTGTGAGAAACTCATAGTCAGTTGGTGAGCCTCCCTTCATTCCGGAGGACATCTTTATAACTTAGTTACTGATTTTAGTTTTCAGTTGTTAGGATGATCGGGGGTCTTGTACCAACATCCATCTTTATTTTAGAGGCTTCATAGACAGACAATATTAGTTTCTTTAGTCTTTTCCTTTCACTTGTAAATGATTTAAGACTTGAGTTTCCATTTTGGCTAATTAGTATTTAAGTTATGTCTTGTGTGTAAGTCTTCCGCTGAGTAAGTATGTCAAGCTAAGGGTCCGCTCGAGGTCAGCAATGGTCTTCAGGTGCCACCCGCCCAGGGTGTAGGATAGGGGCGTGACAAAATTGGTATCAGAGTAGAGAGTTCAAGAGTCCTAGCGAGTCTATGAAGCCGTGTTTGTAGATTCCTAGGTATCGCTGTGAAGCGCGCCACATCTATAATTAGGATGCTACAACATCTAGCAATTCCTTCACTTCTTTCACACTTTTTCATGCATTACAATTTATCTCTAAAAGTTTCTCGCTAATTCGTGCTTGTGCGTGTTTAAGATAACCATGCCTCCATGAAGAGCAGCAAAAGGTCGTATAGCTAGGAGAAATATAGTGGAACCAGAGTTACCCAATGCACTTGAAGTGCAATCTCAAGGGGAAGTTACCAACGGTGAGTTCCGTGAGGCTATTTGGATGCTGAGCCAAGTGGTAACTAATCAAGTTGGACAGCAAAGCGAAGCTAGGAAACAAGAGGCTGACACTTCGAGGATTCGTGAGTTCTTGAGGATGAACCCTCCAAGTTTCACCGGTTCAAGCTCTACTGAGGATCCAGAGAATTTCATTGAGGAACTTAAGAAAGTGTTCAATGTCATGCATGTTGCAGATGCTTAGAGAGTTCACCTAGAAGCATATCAACTGAAAATTGTTTGTAAAACTTGGTATGATCAGTGGACGGAGGGTAGAGATGAGGATGCATCACATCTGAGTTGGGCCTGCTCTGAAGAAGCTTTTTTGGGGCATTTCTTTCCATAGGATTCAAAATAGGCTAAGGAACGAGAGTTCCTTACACTCAAACAATATTACCTCAGTGTGCATGAGTATGGGTTAAAATTCACCCAACTATCTCGTTATGCCCCAGAAATGGTTAAAGACATGAGGAGTAGGATGAGTTTGTTTATTGATGGATTAGGTCATTCTTCAAGCAAAGAGGGCCGGGCAATAATTCTTATTGAGGACATGGACATTTAGAGGTTGATGATGCATGTGCAACAGGTAGAGGAGGAAAATCTAAGAGACAGAGAGGAGTTTAGGAACAAGAAATCTAAGACATGGAATGAGTCTGGGCAGCAGAAAAGTAATGCCAACCAGTCATCCTTCCAACAAAAACAAAAGGGTCCTGCTCCATCATCTGATAGTGCACCTGCACCTAAGAACAAGGGTGAGTACTATGGTCACAGTACCAGAGTTAAACCTGCCTATTCACGGGGTAGTGTGGCGCAACAAGGTAGCAAGCCTCTTGTCTGCGCCAAGTGTGGTAGAAACCACTCTGGTGTTTGTCGTGAGGGCTCCGTCGGTTGTTTCAAGTGTGGTTAGACCGGGCATTTCATGAGAGAGTATCCAATGAATAAGCAGGGAAATGGTAGTGGGGGCAATAGAGCCAGTCTTCTTCAATTGATACCCCAGACAGGGCTGCACCTAGAGAAGCTACTTCCGGAACTGGCAGAGGAACAAACCGCTTGTATGCTCTCAACAATCGCCAAGAGCATGAGAATTCGCCAGATGTTGTCACTAGTATGATTCAAGTCTTTAGCTTTACTGTTTATGCATTACTAGACCCAAGAGCGAGTTTATCTTTTGTAACTCCGTATGTTGCTGTGGACTTTGATATTATTCCTAAGCAACTTAGTGAACCATTTAGTGTTCTACACCTGTTGGTGAATCCTTTATAGCAGAGAGAGTCTATCGTGATTGTCCAGTTTCCGTCAATCACAAGAGTACCATGGCCAATTTAGTTGAGTTAGACATGTTATACTTTGATGTCATCCTTGGTATGGACTGACTTCATGCCTGTTATGCCTCAGTCAATTGTAGAACTTGAGTAGTCAAGTTTCAGTTTCCAAATGAGCCAGTCTTAGAGTGTAAAAGAAGTTCAGCAGTGTCTAGGGCTGGCAAGGGGATGGGGACGGGGACGGGGGGACGAGACAAAGGGGGACGGGACGAGACGGGATGGGCGGCGGCGATGGGGGGACCAGGATTGGGGGTACAAAAATATGTTCCATCCCGTCCCATTATATATACGGGATGGGACGGGGTTTGGCGGGATGGGACGGGGGATTTTTTATTTTTTGTATACTTATTTATTTGTATTGAAATTATATGTTTTCAGCGAATAAATTTTAAATTTAACTTTTAACTTTAAAATTTCAAATTTCAAATTAAATTTTCAAATTTCAAGCTTCATGTTTCAAATTTCAAATTTGAAGTTTTAAATTTCAAATTTCAAATTTGAGAATTTTAAATTTGTATTTTAAATATTTTAAAGTAATTTAAACTTGAAATTTCAAATGTCAAGTTTCGATTTTTAAATTAAGTATTTTAAAGTTAGTTTAGTATATATTTACATATGTATGTATAATTGTATATATTAAAATTAAAATGCAGTACAATAATTGTATACAAATGGCTTGAATAGAGCCTTCAAATTTATTCAATAAAATATAATTGCAACTTAGAACTTATAAGTTACAATTTACAAATATTAGTGGAGTCAGTAATCTACGCAGCCACCTTTTAGGAAGAGTTTTGTTTCAATAAGTTCTCATACGTAAAACTAATATTTGTTACAAATATTAGATGAGTAACTAATTTTATGCAGCCACCTTCTAGGAAGGGTTCTGTTTCAATTAGTTCTCGTATGTAATCTAATAATATTTGTTTTCTCCTTTAAAATTCAGTTCTAATTGTCGCATCATATCGATGGTGATATCCTCCGGTGTTGGAAAACTTGCTAGAAACTCTTGTGACTCTAATTCATCATCACTACATTCTATTGCCGTTTTAATCCAAGTTGCTTGTTTGGAACTTAACTTTGGCAAATTATTATTCCTCCTATTGGCATTGACCCAGTCTCTAAATAAAACTGTTGTTTCCAAAGTTTCTTCCACCAATGAATGTCTATGATTGCCAATTTGAAACCTTGCCGCACTGAAATCAGCCTCCGATGCAACTGATGAAGCTTGAATAGCTAGAAAATCATGAACCATTTTGCTCAAAATTGGAATGCAACGCTCCGCCTCCTCCACCATCCTAATAAATCTTCATTGCCATCTTTGATTTCCAATGCTTCTAAATATTGATTAAGATATTCTTCAAAATCATCACGGTTAGTAGAATTAAGACCAAGAACACCTCGCATATAATTTGAAATTCAAACTTCAAAATCACTCACAGGATTAGAAATTTGACCAACTTCTCCTTGAGTATTTTCCGTAATTCTATATTTTTCATACAACATTTTTGCTTCTATTTTTATGCTAGACTTACACGTTTCATAAGTTAGAATTTCTTCCGGTAAAATTTCTAAAGTATAATAAAAAGTGTCAACAAGTGCCTGCACACCTCGTAATTTATAGTCAGGATGAAGTAAAGTAGCAGTTAAATAAATCTGAGGAATAGGAAACAAATATTTTTAAAATTTTTAAATCATACCTTCAATTGCAACTCTAAATTTATCTATTTTGTTATATTTAGAAAATTGAATTGAAAGAGCACAAATATTGATTAATACTGATGAAATAGTAGGATAATAAATTCTAGAAAACATGGTTGTAGCATCATAAAAAACTCTTAGAAGTTGTAATAGTTCTTTAGTTTCTTCCCAATCATCATCACAAATTCTATCTAATGGCTCAGCATTACGAGCATTAAACACCATTTGTATGGTTTTTCAAGAAATACTGTTAAATCTAGGTTATAATTCAAATAGTAAACAACGTTCATTAAATTCCCTAATTCTAGGCAACGACATATTTAATTTTCATGCAACCACAATCAAATAATGAAATACCATCTTGTACAACAAAATTTAATATATGTGCAACACATCTACCATGAAAAGCATTAATGTCAATTGGACATAATCTAACTTTTAACATCCTAGCAGCATTTGTATTATTAGATGCATTATCTAATGAGACCGACATTACTTTATCCATAAGCATGTAATAATCTAAAACACTTAAAATATTTGAAGCTAAATATGCACCAGTTTTTTCTCTACACATTCATTATGACTTAAGATTCTTTTTTGCAAATTCTCATTATGATCAATCCAATGTGCTGTAATAATTAAATAATCATGTCCATTAACACTACGATCCATATCCGAAGTTATAGACACTCTATTATCTAATATGCTAAATATACAAAGGAGAAATTGACAATGTATACCTTGATATTCAAAAACATCAGATTTAACAGTATTTCTTGAAAAACCTCTATAAGTAGGATTATAAGTTTGTTGAATATATTCAATAAAACCGGGATTTGAAGGAAAACTATAAGACAAACCACAAATAGAAACCATTTTGGCTAAATTTTTGCGATCTATTTCCTTATTATATTTACGTTGTGTTAGTGGACCACCCGGGTTAGAAGGATCTAATGTTCCTTGAACCATGTTAGAAGCCCCTACCGATTCATTACCACTAATATCAAATTCATTATTTGGAATTCCTTTTTTTCTATTGGCTAATGCTTTAGCTTCTTTATATTGAATCGGCACACATGATAACAAATGTCTATTTAATCCCCCCCCGTCCCACCTTGACCCCCACCTTATTTATGTTTAAAAGGTTGTTTACACTTATTACAAATAGCAACACTGTTTTCCTTATCGAAAGTCATAAATTTCCACACAATAGAAGTTTACGGCGTTGATACTTCACCTTCTCCCTTGTGGGAGGTATAAGGGGTGGACATCCACAATTTTGCTCCGTTAAATTTGTAGTTTCATTTGGAACTTGTGTCATCGTACTAGTAGGTGTATCTTCTAATTCCTCTTCTCCCGAATCAACTTCTACTTCTTCACCTGAATTTTCATCAAGATTAGGATTAATATTACCATAACGTCGTTCTAAACTTTCATGATCGAGTTGAACATTTGAATTAATATCATAAGAAGTATCATCAACATAAGTAGAATCATTTGTATTAAATCTAACTCTAGACGTTGATTTAGATGAAGTACCACCACATTTACTCTTATTTTTTTATTTACTTTTAATTTTTACCAAAATTAAATATTTTAAATGTTCTTTCTCTTTTCCTTTACCGGCATTTTTTTTTGCTAGAACTCATATATATATATATATATATATATATATATATATATATATATATATATATATATATATATATAAAGTGTAATATAAAAATAATAATAACACAAAAATTAAATATGAAAAATAAAATATAAATATTATGAAACGAATGTACCAAACGTCTGCGTTAATATCAGACGTTAAACCGATTCTTGAAGCTTGTAGTTTGTTGTAACTTGTAATTTGAAACTCCAATACTTGATAGCAAATATGATATATATATATATATATATATATATTGATATAATACGAAAATTTAGAATTGAAAATTGAAATATATGTATTATAATAATATGAGACTTAAATGGAATAGAAATGAAAACTTAAAAATTAATATTGAGACTTGAGAGTTGAGAGGATATAGAAAATAGATGAGAGAAATGAGAATAGATGATTTTGTAAGAAATAGTAAGGGATAAAGGGGTATTTATAATATAAAAAATGGGTTAAAGTGTAATTATGATAACTTGAGGGTTTAAATTAAAGTATTAGAAGTAGGGGGTGGTAGGGGGTGTTGGGGAGGTGAAAAAGATGAAAAAATCTATTTGGGGGGGGGGGGCACTAGCCGTTTTCCCAACGGTTTCCAACGACTAATTTTTCAATTTTTTTTAAAAAGGGGATCACTCGAACCGGCCGTTTCAGCCGGGCCGGGTCGACCGGGACCAAAGGGTGAACCGTCCCCTGACCGGTCCCATGAACCCCCATCCCTTAAACCCCCAAATGTACACGGGACTTGGTCCGACGGGCTGGTTCTCAAGCCGGGGCGGGCAAATCCGGACCCCTTGCCAGCCTTAGCAGTGCCTAAGGGTCATTTCATTTCGTACCTTAAGGTAATAAATTTAGTTTCTAAGGGGTGTGTCCATCACTTAGTCCGAGTTAATGACTCAAGTGTTGAGGTACCTCCTATTTAGTCAGTTCCTAAACTAAGAGATTTTCCACAAGTCTTTCGTGATGATCTACCAAGAGTCCCTCCAGAGAGAGAAATAGACTTCGACATAGACATCATTCCAGACACTTTTCCTATATTTATTCCGCTATATAGAATGGCACCAAAAGAGTTGAAATAAAAATTGAAAGATCTGTTAGATAAGGGTTTCATTCGACCAAGTGTCTCACCTTGGATCTTTTCGACCAGCTTCAGGGTGCTTCTTGCTTCTCAAAATTGATCTAAGTTTAGGCTACCATCAGTTCAAAGTTAGAGAATTTGATATTCCAAAGACAACATTTAGAACCAGATATGAGCATTATGAATTTTTGGTCATGTCTTTTGGGTTGATCAATGCGCCTGCAACATTCATGGATCTTATAAATAGATTCTTCAAACCTTATCTAGATATGTTTGTTATCGTCTTCATTGATGACATACTAATCTATTCAAGGAATGAAAAAGATCCTTCTAGTCACCTAAGGATACTCCTTCAGACTTTGAAAGATAAGGAGTTATATGCCAAGTTCTCGAAGTGTGGTTTTTTTCTTAAGTCTGTGGCATTCTTAGGCCACATAGTTTCCGGTGATGGAATTAGAGCGGATACACAAAAGATAGAAGCAGTTCAGAGTTGGCCTAAACCTATGTCTCCAACTGATATTAGGAGTTTCTCGGGTTTGGTTGGATACAATAGAAGGTTTTTTGAGGGGTTTTCTTCTATTTTATTTCCTCTGACGAAGTTGACTTAGAAGACTGTTAAATTTCAATAGTTTGAAGCTTGTGAGAAAATCTTTTAGGAATTGAAAAAGAGGTTGACTACTTCCCCGTGTTGACTTTATCGGAAGGTACTCAAGGTTTTTGTAACAATCGGAGAGCACCCCTGTCACGCCTCAAAACCCATTAAGACGGACAGGCACCCGATGCCCTAAAGGCCCGAGAGAACCAACCTACAACCTGTTCTTACTGAGCATATACTATAACAATTGAGATAAGTTAACTTTGGATGCAGCGATACAAACCAACATAAGTAGATTCAAAAGTTATATACAAGACTTGGCTGTTTAGGCCACAACTCCTTAATACACAACTGAACCATGTACATACGTCTACAAAGCCTCTAAAAGATAGAAGACTAGAGTAGGTCGGGACAGACCCCGCCTTACCCTTAACTATGATACAATACCAAACGAATTTACCAAGGACTTAATAAAGCTCCGAATCAACTTGGAGCTCACCAAAAGTAGCAGAATTTCGAGTGCTCCTACTGAGGAGGTCTACTAGCTGGAGTACCTGAGCCTGCAGCATGAAATGCAGCGTCCCCAATACGGGACGTCAGTACGAAAAATGTACTGAATATGTAAGGCAAAAAGTATATGTAATACAAGGCACAAATGAAATCAAGTAGCAACATATGAGTGCATAGATTAGGAGAGAAGACCACCTTTGCTTACTCTTGTGGAATCAAGTAAGCTACATTCTTTTCTTTACCTTCTTTGTATGTTATAATCTTTGTTGGGCATGTGATACAAGTGACCAGCTGATCAGTGGTAGAAGAGGATGACCCATGCTAGGCGTATTAACCCCTGGGATGCGGTCCTCATAATTACACAACTTGGGATCGGCCCATGCTAGGCTTTCGCCCCTGAGCTGCCACCCTTCTATACCAATAGGGATCGGCCCATGCTAGGCTTTCGCCCCTAAGCTGCCACCCTTAATTAAATAGATTTCTTCACTTAGATTCTTTAATCTTTGAGATTATTGTTAATCAGTTCATAACTCTTTTGAGATGTTATTTTGGATAATCGTAACATTTTGAGATGTTGATTTGGTGGTCATAATCATCTTGGAGACATGAAATTACGGAACAGTAGTGGAATACATGAAAACAATACTTTGAGGCAGTAACAATGACATAAGGAGCTATGAAGCATCAACACCTTACTTTAAGACCTTAATGGCACAATTGACTTCAATTGGCTTAGGAGAAGGATTCATCAAACTTTCTTTTGCAAATACCATGTCTATAACAGCACAAGGGGAATTTACACAAGTATAGAGTAGTGAACATATAATGAAGTAGTTCCATGTACTTAGAATGGGGAAAGAAATATTGTTAGCTATTTGGATATAGTACGCTGCCACCATGCTTCCTTTTCTAGAAATAGAACTTATGAGAATCACTTCATTGATATTAATTGCAGGTGGCAGATTTCATGCCAAAAGGATATAGAATCGAATAGCCTTACATACCTTATATTTATGACCAATACCACTATCACGATTTATCCTTCCTTATAGGGTGCTAATCATACAAATACAGTCCATGATTAAGCTAACATAGCAGCTAATCACAATAAGGTTCTCCAAAACAGTAAGCTAAAATA